>CM053616.1:38653511-38681508 GCA_028646535.1 Procyon lotor | reverse complement strand
GGGTGGCTGGGTTATGGACATTGGGGAGGATATGTGCTATGGTGAGTGCTGTGAAATGTATGAGACTGATGATTCATAGACCTGTACCCCTGAAGCAAATAATACATTATATGTTAATAAAATAAAAAAATTAAAAATTAAAAAATTAAAAATATTTATGAAAAAAAATTACATGTGCCAAGTTACCTGCATACAAAGAGCAATTTATAAATATTACCTAAGACTTCTTTTTTTTTTTTTAAGATTTTATTTCTCTGACAGAGAGAGAGAGAGAGCACAAGCAGGGGAAGCAACAAAGGGAGAGGGAAAACCTGCCTCCCTGCTCAGGACCCTGGGATCGTGACCTGAGCCAAAGTCAGACACTTAACCCGACTGAGCCACCCGGGTGCCCCTGCCTAGGACTTCCTAAGAATTCACTTGAGGGGCACCTGCATGGCTCAGTAGGTTAAGCATCTGGCTTCTGATTTCAGCTCAGGTCATGATCTCAGGGGGTGTGATCAAGCCCCATGTTGGGCTCAACACTGGGCATGGAGCCTGCTTAAGATTCTCTCCCTTGGGGTGCCTGGGTGGCTCAGTCATTAAGCATCTGCCTTGGGCTCAGGTCATGATCACAGGGTCCTGGGATTAAGCCCCACATTGAGCTCCCTGCTCAGGGGGACGCCTGCTTCTCCTTCTCCCACGCCCCCTGCTTCTGTTCCCTCTCTCACCGTCTCTCTGTCAAATAAATAAAATCTTTTTAAAAAGAAGGAAGAAAGGAAAAAAAATTCTCTCTCCCTCTGCCCCTCCCCCCAGGCCCCCTCCCTCTCTTAAAAAAAAAAAAAATCACTTGAACAAATCACTCTTTTTCCCACCCAACAAATCACTCTCATCCACCCCTCTAAAGCCTCAGTTTTCTTGTCCATGATACCAGGCTTATCCTCTATTCCACCTCCTCATAGGGTCATGAAGATTAAGGGAAAACTTCTATAAAATGCCTACCACAGTGGTTAGCACAAAGCTGCCATTATTATTTGGAAGACTATTATTAATATATCTAAATCATTCTTGTCAAAAGCATCCCCTAGACTTCCAACAAAGCCACATAAACCAAAGACTTCAGCCAATCAGCCCGGAAATTCTTGTAACTTCTCCAAGTGGTTTTTATTAAAGGCTCAAGTCATCTCAATTTTCAAAGCCATCAAAAACCTCCAGGTCCACTTACAGCTCAGAAGCTTTCTTCAAGGCAGATTACCACTAGTAACCTGGCTCCTGGTACCGGAATAAGAGGAAGTGTGTCAGGATAGTGCTTCATATCACCAACCTCAAAATAACTGCTTCATAATACCTGACCTTCCCTTAACCTCCACGGTAGTACCATCCCCCCCCCACCAGGGGAATGGAGCAAGAGCCTGGTTCTGGGCCAGGGTCCATTGTTTGTCCATAAACTGCCTAACCTCTCCTGCCTCTTTTTACTTTCTTTGCTCCTTCTAAATGACTTTCCCCAAACCCTAAACCACCTTTCTCTTCTGAGCTATATTCCTGGGATATTCATTGTTAAGTGTTCTTAGAATTACATCTTAGAAATACAGGAACAAAGCTGTAGGAATATATCCAAGAAAAGGAATGTTATGTGAATGTCTGAAGCAATTAGCCAAAGCAAAGAAACTGCGGTATGCCACTCTGGCAGAAAAGATCAAGTAAATCCCAGGAGCCAAATTTACCTATTTCCGGCGTGCATGAACTTAAGCCAACTGCAAGAACAAAGACTTAAGTATATTAAACATGTAGCTAGGAAGCAAATGACCATTTGTGTCATGCAGTTTAGAAATTAGAACAGACGGGTTTTTTGGTTTTTTTTTTTTTCACATGAAGTAGGGAAAGGAGAGATGAAATGGGAATTAAATATTTAAAATCTGAACAACCCTTATGCTTGTTACTTTGACAAAAGAATTCAGGTTATGTATTTTCACCTTACCCTCCCTTTTCTTTCTTCAGTTCAGTACTCTGAAACTCAGGAGGTCCTTTCAACAGTTTCCAGCAGAATCGAGTACATGAAGTGTTGAGTCAGCTTCTGAAATCCTATAGAAACCTCTAAGGAATTATGCTGAATTTGAGCCTACCGTTTTGTTAGAGCAACTCTCTAGAATCACTGTGTAAGAGGTCCTAAATGATATCCGTGATGGTCTTAGCTATGTTCTCAATGGAGCTTATGCTACTCTTCAGTTTAACCTTAAAAGTTAGCCAATATCCAGAGTTTCCTAAACCATTTTTAATATCTACTTATTCTGCCTTTGATCTGTTCCTAAATGCATGCAATGAATTATGCCTGATCAACTCTGTATTTGGCTACAAACCTATCCTTCCTATTTGCTAAGGGTACACAGCAGTAGCCAGAAAAGTAGGCACTGGCCATGGCAAACATGCACAAGTTTTCTAACACACTAAACAAAACCTAATGCTACCAGAGGGCACACTGTATTTTATAAAACTTAGCAAAAAATCCTTTACAGAAGTATTTACTTCCTTCCGCAGAAGCTTTCAATTAAGAAGGTGAACAAGTGTTTTTAAGAGTATTTTAGAGTATTTGTCATAAAAAAATCACTTTAGTCAGAGTGAACCCAACAATAAGTATTCTATAGAAGTCTATCTGAAACATTAACTCTGACGAACATTTTCATGGTCAAACTACAACAGAATTCTCTATCAATCTCTTGGGTAATCAGAGTTAGTTCTAATCAACATATACAAAGTCAGGGACAAAATAAGTAAAATGCTTTAAAATATCTCAGTTTTCTTGTTTGGATTGTCACAAACTTTCACTATTGCCTCACTACAGAATAAACTGAATGCATTTATTGCAAGCCCAGAAAAATTAGATAGCTAGAAAACCACAATCTTTACCTTTACATCTGGAAATAGAGTGCAAAAATAGTTATTTATCAACCACACTGAGAAATACTCAGACCACAAAAAACCAGCAGTTCCAACACTAGTCAAGAGAACTGGCTACCCTCTATTTCTAGAGGGGTCTGTGAAAAAGCTACACATGTGCAAAACCCCCAAATTAATCTACATAATACTGCCCAAAAGTTCACACTAATCCCTGCTTAGATATTTAAAGCATTCTCTTATGATCGAGACAACTGGACTCGACCTGGAATTCTATAACCAATTTCTAGAAGCACTCAGCATACCAAGTAAACAAGTTTGCTATTTCCAACAGATCAATTCTGAACTCAAGTCAGCCTTACAGTTGTTTTTTTCTCTTTGCATTTAAGCCTTATGATTTTTAAATCTTAAAAATTTTAAACTGGACCTCCACATTTGGGGACTTCAAATCTTCACCTATCTGCCACACATCTCCACTTCCACTGAAAACATCTATTACTGCTGATATAATCACAGCACAAAACAGCAGAGATTTGTACACAGGCCTTGAAGTAAGATGGAGAACATTCAATTCCAGACTCTGCGAACACCTACTGAATTCCTGGCCTCTTGGCTTTTTCCTTCTTTAGAAATGAACAATTCCACCTTACTGGACAGGTTAATAACTGGAGTATAAATAACAAAAGTATAAACCTAGCCCACTCCCAGGCACATGGTAAGCCCTCAATAAATGGTAGCTATCATCACCATGATGGTCATAATTCTGAGAAGCATTAACTACAAAAATAACAAAATCTTTCCTGTAAAAGGACTCTAGGGTACCACAGGGAAATAGGCATGATGTGTATTTGGTGCAAAATAGGTGTCAGGTATTCGAAGTTCTTAGTTTATTTGCTTCCGAAGTTAATTTTTTTTTATTATCTCCACATTTACAGAAAAGGATACTTGGAAGCTCAAGGTCTGGCAGATCCAAAAAGCCTGAAGAGAGCCCATGCTCTTAACCACTACTCCACAGAGAACAAAGCCATATGAGGACGAGTCCTCTTCAACAGAGAGAGGAATCTGAGACCAGGTTATTAAATATGAAATTTGAGTTTGAAAAATCCGTGGGCCCCACCCTCCCCTGTTTAAAGTTGAACACCATCCAATGCAAATTCAATATTAAAGGGTAGAACAACTTGGTGGTTTAGGAGCTTGGACTGGTGAGTCAGACAAATCAGGTCTGAAGGCCTGCTGTGAGACACATACTGGCTGGGTGACCTTACCTTTTCTGAACCTCAGTTTCCTCATCCGGAAAATGGGGATAAGAATAGCACCTACTTCACCAATCTGTTTTGAGTATCAATGGAAGATTAATGCAAGGATTCACGTAAACGACGCTGTATAGTGCTCATTAAGTGTTAATTTTCAAATAATGGGAGCCACGGAAAAGGGGAGAAAGGTAGGAAACGATAATAGAAAATGAAGCTGTCCCTAGGTGACCCAGCAGACACCAGAACGAGGATCCTCCCCAGCCTCGGGGGCAGTCGCCCCCCCTTCCCGCCCACCGCCTTGGGAGCCCGCCCTTACCGCTCTTGGGTTTAGACTCGCCGGCCGGCCCCGCAGAGGCGGAGCGGGGCGGCTGTTGCCCTTTGCTGCTGCCCGAAGAGGCGGAGGAGCTGCTGGAGCCGCTGTTCTTGTCCATGTCGGAAGCGGTGGCGGCGGCGTTGGGGGAGCTCTGCGGCATCAACGGGAGCCTCGGCGGCGGCGGCGGTCGGAGCGGAGCGGGCGCGGCGGGGACCCAGGCTCATGGCGTTCGGGGCCGGCGGGGGTCGGCGGCGGCAGCGGTTCTCGGCCTTCATGGCGACATTTTTCCCTGTTTCCTTCCTCAGCTTCTCAAACTGTGAAGAGAAGCGGCAGGCGGGGCTGTCGAGCCCAGCGGCGGCGGTGGTGACAGAGAAGGAGGAGGAGGCCGGAGCTCGGAGGTCCGGGCCGGGCCTGGCGGGGCGGAGGCTGCGGGGGAAGGGGAGGCGAGGGAGGGTGCGCGAGCCCCGCCGGCCGGCCGGACACGCTCTCCCGCCGCGGGGCAGGGGAGAGGGCTGGCTGTCTTGGTGTCGGGGACCGGTGTCTCCGACACAGCGACCGACACTCGCCTCTAGGCCGAGGTCGAGGTGCTCCGGGAATGGCGACGAGTCGCCAAACAGCATCTCGAAGAACCCGGATGGATTTTATATATAGTGGCGATGTGGGAGTGAAGCCCTCTGGGAAACGTAGTTTTCTAGCTACATCCGGGCCCAGTGATTCTCCGTCCCCATCACCACTACCACCCCCTCCCCCGCCGTTGAAAGGATGATGGGACTTGTAGTTCAGGTTTTCTTTTTAGTACAATAATAATGTGCATAATAATAGAATATGCACCACTACTAATAACGAATCCAAACATTTGAATACCTGTGGAATCCTTTTATTTATTTATTGTTTAATTTATAGTTCTTAGTCTAGTATCAATATCAATTTATTTATGGCTTTTATTCTATCTCCCAACAATAATAAAGGTAAAAATAATGACAAAACCCTACATTTAATATCACTTTACACTACTTCGTCATACAGCCTTCATTTCATTGTTAATAAGGCATTTATTAATATAAGCCATTGTCAGGGAATATGGGTGGCTCAGTGGGTTTAGCATCTGACTCTTGGTTTCCGCGCACATCATGATCTCAGGATTGTGAGATGGAGCCCCACCTCAGGCTCCAGGCTTGCAGAGATTGCTTAAGATTCTCTCCTTCTCCCTCTGCTCCTCCCCTGCCCCACTTGCACGTGCTGTCTCTCTCTCTCAAGAAAAAAAAAATATGTCATTGTTAATATTTCATTTCATTGTTAATAGTATTATCATTGAGTGCTTATCATTAGCAGGCATTGCACTGTGGGTTGTATGGATTACCACACTTAATCCTCAGATTAACACAAATTTAAAGACAAGGAAACCAGTTCAAAAAGCTTAGATCAGTTACCCACCATCACATAGCTAATAAGTGGTGTTCTCAACCACCTATGAGATAAGCAGTTCTCCATTTTACAAATATGGACACTGAAACTTAGAAAAATGTCATCATCAGAAAAATGTACAGCCATCTGTACTTTTGAAAATTATAAATGACTCCTTTCAACCATAGCAGTTTGAGACTTGAAGGATCACATATACACACTGTTTTTGTTTTGTTTTGTTTTTTTGTTTTGTTTTTTTAAAGATTTTTTATTTATTTGACAGAGAGAGAGAGAGATCACAAGTAGACAGAGAGGCAGGCAGAGAGAGAGGGGGAAGCAGTCTCCCTGCTGAGCAGAGAGCCCGATGTGGGGCTCAATCCCAGGACCCTGAGATCATGACCTGAGCCGAAGGCAGAGGCTTTAACCCACAGAGCCACCCAGGTGCCCCAAGATTGAGATCTTTAATATACTCATTGTTTCCTAAGTGAATTAAGCAAATAAGAAACTACAGTGGTTAGGCCAGTGCTCACCAAAGAAAGAAGGCCATGTTCAGTTTGAGCCAAAATATCACGAAGCCCAATGGCTATGGAAGAGTCTAGCATCTCCTAAGCTCTCCTTTGACTGCAAATGAATTCAAACTCAAGGCCCAGCTAAGGGAGTTGAATATAACAACAGCCAAGGAAACTTAACTTGATGGTCAGAAAGCTATTATAATCTTTGTTCCCATTCCTCAATTGAAATCTTTCCAGAAAATCCAAGTCCAGATATTTCATAAACTGGAGAAAAAGTTCTGTGGAAATGCGATGTCTTTATCGCCCAGAGTTGCCTGAGCCAACTCAAAAAAACTGTAAAAAAAAAATAAGCAAGTGTTCCACTCTGACAGCTGTGCATGATATAATCCTGGAGGGCTTAGTCTTCCTAAGTGAAATTATGGGCAAGAGAATCCATGTGAAACTGGATGGCAGCCAGCTCACAAGGGTTCATTTGGATAAAACATAGCCAAACAATGTGGAACACAAGGGTGAAACTTTCCTGCTGTCTATAACAAGCTCGCTAGTAAGGATGTTAATTTTGAATTCCCAGTTTCACTTGTAAACAAAACTGGCTAAATAACTTATCGTTCACCCAAAAGAAAGGAAAGGAGGAAGGGAGGAAGCTAGTAGAGAATAAAAACTATAAGGGAAGATGGTAACTAGAGCTATAATAAAGTTAACACAAAATGCTGACAACAGTAAAGGCTCCAAAGAGAGGTGTACAAACATTTGGGGGTGGGAGGGTAGAGGATGATCACTTGAACTGATGATAGAAGGGTGAGTGGAATTTCAGCAGTCAAATATGAACAAATAAATAGACAAAATCCTAGAATGCCCCTAATTGGGCCTTTTTGGCTCCTTATCCATCATTGCATGCAATACAAAACATTAATAAGTAATGTATATATAAGTCAATCAATTTCTTGGCATTAACAGTTTTAACTGGAATAAGGAAAATTTGATACTAATCTCATATTTTTAAATTTCCTTAAAAATGGCCTTCATCAGTCCTTGTCCTGCTTCACCTTTTGCAGTTTTTTCCCTGCAAGTCATATTTAAAGGAGAACAAATACATAATGTTGGTTTGGAACCTTATTTTGATGTCTAGAAGGAGCAGCCCAAAGCCTGAGGTCCATTCTTATGTATGACTATATATGGAAGATATACTAAGTTTCCTTGATGAATTTTTATTTCCTTTAACAATGATGTGAGAACTCTAATTACATGGATGAATCATTCTTTTTTCTATCACTTTTAAAAATAAAAAGAGGGAAAGAAGAAAAACCCATGCAGCTCTTCCAAAAGAAAGCAGTAGGTGTCCATCTGTCAGGCTACACATTAAACCAGGATGAGATTTTTCATTTTTAAAATAGTTTCTTAGGGCCCTTGGCACTTTCTCCTTGTGAAATATTTACAGGCAACATACATTTTAAAAGAGAATCAAAGCAGAAACATATAGAAATTCAAGCAAAACTCACCACCTCCATCCTCTTTTGCGCAAGATGGTCTACATTACCCTTTCCATAAAAAAAAAAAATCTAGGGTTGAAGTAAACATACATGCTATGCCAGTTGGCACAAGAAGTGTAGCTTTGTGACAGCAGAAGAGGGAGGGTGAGTCTGACTCACAAAATAGACACTATATTTATAAAATTCTTAGGTACATAAAATGTAAAGACCAAAGCACAGCCTTTTTTATATTTATTTTTCAGAGTAGTCTAGCACATGTTTCTCAAGAATGGTCTGCAAATTCCTTGCATCAGAATCACCACAGAAGTTTGTGGATCTCTTGGGTGGCTCAGTGGGTTGAGCATTCCACTCTTGGTTTGGGCTCAGGTCACCATCTCAGGGTCCTGAGATCCAGCCCTGCATGGGACTCTGTGCTGGGTGTGGAGCTTGCTTTGGATTATCTCCCTCTCCCTATGCCCACCCCACCCCCAAGAGATAAATCTAAAAAAAAAAAAAAAAAAGAGGTAAAGGAAAGGAAAGGGAAGGATCATCACAGAAGTTTGTTCAATGAAGATTCCCAATGCCCATCCCTAATGTATGGATTCAAAATCTCTGATATTTGGGTCCAGGAATCTGCTATTTTATTTATTTATTTATTTATTTATTTATTTATTTATTTATTTATTTATTTATTTATTTATTTATTTTTTTGAGAGAAGATAGAGAAAATCCAAAGCAGGCTCTGCATCCAGCATGGATCCCTACGGAGGCTTGATCCTACCACCCTGATATGACTTGAGCGAAATCAAAAGTCAAAGGCTTAACCTACTGAGTCACCCTGGCGCCCACAGGAATCTGCTTTTTAAAGATCAAACCAGGTGATTCCTAGGCACATCAAAGTTTAAGAGAATTGACCTTCTAATTTCTGCCTTGTAACCACACCATACCTTAGTTTCCTACTTCTGCACCAGAAAGCAAGAGTTACTGGATTATCTTGAGAGTTAGCATTCATATTGCTGGTGGACAAGATTCAGGTGACTGTGGGCTTATCCTGAGGTCTCTTCATTTCTGGTGAATTCTATATTCAAAGTAAGAAAAGAGAGAAGAAGGGATTTCCGGTACTCAAAAACTAAGCAGCCTCCAGATCCCGAAAGTCACACGCATAGCTCCCTAATAAAGGTTTCAGAAGCCTTCGGCTAAGAATGTCTCCTACCGGCCGCCGTTGGCCCTCTAGTGATGCAACACTACGTACTCTCCGGGCGCTGTCACCCTACTGCCAAGATGGCGACCCACAGGAGCTACGTTCTATGGAGCTACTGCGGTCGTAGGTGGCCGCGGATGATGCGGTGCTGCCGGCTCCCCGGGTTTCATAGCTCCTGGCCTAGGGGCCCGCTGGGTGTGCGGCACTTGTCCCAAGAGAAGCAAGCAACGGAAACACATTTCGGGTTTGAGACTGTGTCGGAGGAGGAGAAGGGGGGCAAAGGTGAAAGGGGCGAGAGGGCGGATGGAGGGATTTGACTATCTGCGATCTAGTTTCTTCTGCTCAGTTTGGGGTTGATTTAACGTCCTGTTGACTCGGATGCTGTAGCCTGTGCAGTCCTGACCTCCAAAGAGTCTGATCCCGCCAGAGCTTAGATGCCACTTCTGGTTAAACACAGCAATTAATTCCTCAAATTGGGTATTTATGATGTGCCAGGCACCATGCAGATATTATTCCCAATTCTCATTTCAGCCTCCGAACAATAGTATTGTTATCCCCAAGTTACGCATGAGGGAATCCAGACTTTGGAATTAAACAAGAACTTGCCCAAATTAATATTGTAAGTGGCCGAATTGGTATTCCAACCCACTTTGGTGTGACTGCAGAGCTCAAGTTCTTCACCTCTTGCTAAAGGGTAGGACCATTTTTTAATAGAAAGGAAGGAGGAAATTATCTTTGCTGCGCCTCAGCTTCCAAATTGTATATGTAGGAATAATAGTAATCTTTCTCTTAGAGTTATAATGAGGATTAGATTACTTCATATATTAAAATGTTTTGAACAATGCCTGGCACTTCATAATTGCCCAATAAAGGTTAGATATTGTTGAGCAGTTGCTTTGTGTCCAGCGTTGTGCTATAGGCATGAGAAAGGAAAGGACTGTTTTATTTTTTTTTTTTTAAGATTTTATTTATTTGACGGAGAGAAACACAGCCAGAGAGGGAACACAAGCAGAGGGAATGGTAGCGGGAGAAGCAGGCTTCCTGCCAAGCAGGGAGCCCGATGTGGGGCTCAATCCCAGAACCCTGGGATCATGACCTGAGCTGAAGGCAGACGCTTAACAACTGAGCCACCCAGGCGCCCCTTAAATTAGAATTCTAATAAAAAACTAGAAACATAAAAAAATGTACCAAAAGTAGTTTGAACAGTGTTTGCTACCCTCTGGTCATATAATTTACAATAGGGAGAAAGCATCTTCTCTATGCCTTGGCAAATTGCCGTACCCCTTTCTAAATTTCAATCCGCTTGTAACATTTTATGCCTTCACTGTCAATGTCATGAAATATCTCCAAGAATTCCTCTAGTGTGAGATTTTTTTTTGCTGGCATCATTTCCTCTGGGACATCTCCAACCCTTTCATCACAACCACATCGTCATTTATGTCCATAAGTTCATCTTCACATACTTCTTCCAGCTGCATATCTAGAGTCTCTCCAGCATCAACGTTGCCACAGTTAGCTGTTTCACCTATAACCCCATGGACATTTGATTTAATTTCTTTGCAGTGCTTTCATTTTCGTTGGCCAGTTTCCTCTTTCAATTATCTAGTTTTGTAAAATACCACAGATGTTTACAACTGAGAGATAAGGAGGTAACACAACTACATGCTTTGCTATCTGTGTGTGAACTGAATGACTGATGTGTAGTGACCTACCAAGTGCGAACTGAAAGAAGTAACATGATTGATTCCTGATCGTGATGCATGTGTGTTATTTACAGAGTGATTTATAGATCGAAGAACTACCAGCAGTTAGTACTTTACACAGTTACTTCATAGTTAATACACCGTTGCACATGAATGATGTTGCTAGGGGACTGGTATTATCTTCTCTTTTTTTTAAAGGACTTTCAGACTTCAGTCCTTTTTAAAAAAGATTTTATTTATTTATTTGACAGAGAGATAGATTACAAGTAGGTAGAGAGGCAGGCAGAAGGTGGCGGGTGGGGAAGCAGGCCCCTGCTGAGCAGAGAGCCGGATGCGGGGCTCCATCTCAGGACCCTGAGATCATGACCCGAGCCGAAGGCAGAGGCTTTAACCCACTGAGTCACCCAGGTGCCCCGGGACTGGGTATTATCTCACTAAACCACAGTCACTGAAATTGATGTATATCAGAACCATGCAAAGCAAAGATTGCTTATACTCAGTAGGTTGAGCTGTAGTGTCTGTGAATACCCCCAAAACAAACAAACAAACAAACAAACAAACAAACAAAAAAACAAGCTTGGAGATCCTGGGGTTGAGAAAGGCATTCAAGATTGAGTTCAGGAGCTCTATAGTGCTAAATCAGCAGAGGACAGTGATGTTTTGGATCTGTGCAGCACATTTCATCTGAGAAACTCAAAGCATCCCCCCTTCATTACCTAATTCAGCCTTATGGCAGAGTGATGGGGAGCTGGCACTGAGCTTTTTGTCTTATGGGCCAAGAAGCAGGTATAAAGAAGTTAAATGTAGCCTGTGCTTTAAAGTGCCTTAAATAGTATATTCCTTCTCCCACTAGGCCAGATTCCACATTCTCCCTTGATCCTGTCAGATTTATGAGGTTTATGAGGGCCCTCTGCAGTGTGGCTTAACCTGATTCACATCTTGCCATTCATCTGCCCACCAAATTGTACCTGAGGTTTTTCTTTGTGATCCAGCCAGGGATGAGCTGAGGCCTTCCCATCCATTAGTCATGTATTTCTAATGATTTTGTGTTTTCTATTATAATAGCCATTAGAAAAATTCCATACCCCCCCCCCCCATCCTCTAAGAAATGGAAACCTACTTAGTACCAAGTAGCTGCATGGCATTATTATGGGGTAGTGGTCCTAAATAAAGGTAACTAAGACAGTAGAAGAGAGGTTGGTTTCTTACATGAAGTAACTTAAGGCCTTTTTAAAAGAGGTTAAGGGGCATAAACAAACAAACAATAAATAAAAGAGGTTAAGGGGCGGATTTGGGCATAAAGCAGTCTAGCTTAACTTCACCTGACAAAGGCAACTTCAGAGGAGAAAAGCTTCATCCTCTTTCCTTTAAGACTTCCCTAAGTTGGGGCGCCTGGGTAGCTCAGTCGTTAAGCGTCTGTCTTCGGCTCGGGTCATGGTCCCAGGGTCCTGGGATCGAGCCCCGCATCGAGCCCCACATTGGGCTCCCTGCTCAGCGGGAAGCCTGCTTCTCCTGCTACCATTCCCTCTGCTTGTGTTCCCTCCCTCGCTATGTTTCTCTCTGTCAAATAAATAAAATCTTTAAAAAAAAAAAAAAGACTTCCCTAAGTTAATCTTGTTAATAGCACAATTGTGTTGTATTTCTCTTATGTCAGTGTATCATGTGTTTGAAAGTGTGGCCAAGAAATATGATGTGATGAATGATATGATGAGTCTTGGTATCCATCGTATTTGGAAGGATTTGCTACTCTGGAAGATGCGCCCATTTCCCGGGACCCAGCTGCTCGATGTTGCTGGAGGCACAGGTAATGTCCAGTCAAGTATCCTTGAATATCACTGAGCAGCACCTTTTGTAGAAATCAGTGTCTCTTGTTGGAATGAGCTAGCTTATCTACTATTAGGCTGAAGATGGTAATCGAAAATCAGTATGCTTTTTTGTTGTTGTTAAAGATTTTATTTATTTATTTGACAGAGAGAGAGATCATAGGCAGAGAGAGAGGGGGAAGCAGGCTCCCTGTTGAGCAGAGAGCCCGATGTGGGGCTTGATCCTAGGACCCTGAGATCATGACCTGAGCCTAAGGCAGAGGCTTTAAACCACTGAGCCACCCAGGCGCCGTGAAAATCAGTATACTTCTAAGAAAGGTTTACTCTTTTTAACCGAATGCTACTCAAAAAGCATAAAATATCAGCTTTATGCCTGTCATTTTTCTAAAATGCACAGGGTTACAAAGTAAAAAGATCATTTATTCCAGGGACATCTCACCTTGTGAATGAATTTATTTTCTGTTTAACCTTTAATCCACTTCCCCTCTTTCTTTGGGCAGGGGGAATGCCCAGTCTCACATTCCATAAGCTTTCTAGACAAACTTTTCTGCCTAATCCACAGTCATATCAGAAATCAAAAGCTCAGTTGTTTATACATTGTCCTTTGTTACTTGGTGCACACCAGATATCTGGGGAGAAAAATGTCATGGGTTTCTACCATGCATCTATGTGATATTATTACATGGCTAATGTATATGTTAAATTACATTGGAATAATGGGTCATATAATGTAATAATGTGATAATCTATTCCAATAGAATAATATAGAATAAGAAATGACAGCAGAACAATCTCCATGTGTGAAACATGTTTATGTGTGGCTTTGTTGGTGTGATCCTCTCCCCAGTGGCAACTTATAAGGTAGTAAGACACTTTGCTCAATGGAGGACAATTTAACAGAATCTATTAAAATCTAAAATCTTTATAGTCTAGGATCTCACAATTCCAATTCTCCATATCTAGGCTTAAAAAAAAAAATTGCACCAAGATACAGCCTCAGAAAGGGTACAGTCAGAGCTGCCTACATCGGTGCCTTCACCTGCAGCATTACTGCATGCTGGCAACTGCCCATTTAGAAAATCCAGTTGGAAGGTAATCCCATATATTAAAAAAGACATTTAAAAAATATATAGCTACAAATATGCTCACTGCATCATTTTTAGTAGTAGTGAAAACTGGGAAATAACCTATTTCTGCCTCAGTAAAGAAATTGTTTTAAATTAAGGTACACCCATTCTATGAACTATCATGTAGCTATTTAAAAGAATTTGGAAAACCTATAAATACTGATGGAAAGTTCTCAAAGACATAGTGGGAAGAGAAAGAAAACAAGTTGTATAACTATGTGTTTAATATGACCCCTGTGTATGTTTTTAAGTTGTTTCATATAAAATATTTAAACAGGGGCGCCTGGGTGGCTCAGTCATTAAGCGTCTGCCTTCGGCTCAGGTCATGATCCCAGGGTCCTGGGATCGAGCCCCACATCGGGCTCCTTGCTCAGCAGGAAGCCTGCTTCTCCCGCTACCGTTCCCTCTGCTTGTGTTCCCTCTCTCGCTGTGTTTCTCTCTGTCAAATAAATAAAATCTTAAAAAAAAAAAAAAAAAAAGAAAGGCAGTGTGCTCCTAGAAAGCACACCTAAACAGTATTTACCTGATTACAGTAACATAAACTCTTTTCAGCTTTTAGACTCCAACCAACAAAGCACAGAAGATTTAATTATAGCTACAGAACATACAGTATGTTATCAGTCAGTCCTGACAGTGTAAAAGTGCACACAGTAGAAGGTTGAAAGGAGTCAAGAGGTACCACCTGTAATTGACGAACTAGTAATGAGTCTGTTACTCTAGTTTACAAAGGAATCTATAAGGGATGATGAAATGTGATCTTAATATATTGGGAAGACAGAGGCAAGCGGAGGTGAGGGGCCAGATATCATTATAAATTTGGTAAGTAAAGAAAGAGCTGGAACCCACAGAAGGCACAGCTGAAAGGATTGAGAAAGACGGTGCCAGGGAGCTGAACTAGGCATGGGGAGTCGTGGGGCAGGGGATTCTTGCCGGTAACTATCCCCTCATGTTGCTTTCATAACAATTAGTAGATGAAGACTAGAATGGCTGAGTACTAGCACTTAACACTGATTAGGTCTGGAGAGGGTATGGAGAGAGAAGCCAACGTTTATGTTTTATTCTAAATATTTGGGTGAGTCTTTTACAGTGAGAATGTGTCCATGCATTACTTATACAATTTTTTTTTTTTTAAGATTTTATTTATTTGACAGAGAAACACAGCGAAAGAGGGAACACAAGCAGAGGGAATGGTAGCGGGAGAAGCAGGCTTCCTTCGGAGCAGGGAGCCCGATGCGGGACTCAATCCCAGGACCCTAAGATCATGACCTGAGCTGAAGGCAGACGCTTAACAACTGAGCCACCCAGGCGCCCCTACTTATACAATTTTTTAAAGGGTTTTTAAGAATATTCGAAGTTAATGGGGCACCTGGCTGGCTCAATCTGTAGAACATGGGACTCTTGATCTTGAGGTCATGGGTTTGAGCCCCACATTGGAGAGAGATTACTTAAAATCTTAAAAAAAAAGAATATTAGAGGTTAAAAAAAATTGCTCGTTTTTTTTTTCCTGTTTAATTTACCAGAGAAATGAAGAGAAACTTAATTTTTGTACACTCCTCAAATCCTGTACCTTTGTTGCTCTGTTTGAGTTTTGGAAATGTTGGGTTTTTGCTTGTGTTTGTGTTTGCATCTTTCCTCCTGTTGGCTTCCCACAGGTGACATTGCATTCCGGTTCCTTAATTATGTCCAGGCACAGCATAAGGGAAAGCTGAAGCGGCAGTTACGGGCTCAGCAAAATTTATCCTGGGAAGAAATTGCTAAAAAGTACCAAAATGAAGAGGACTCCTTGGGTGGTTCCCGGGTTGTGGTCTGTGACATCAACAAGGAGATGCTAAAGATTGGAAAGCAGAAAGCCCGTGCTCAAGGACACAAAGCTGGTAAGTCCTATGGGAAGTAGACACAGTGGAAATGTTTGTGTGTTTATGAAATAAGATGGGGTATATAAAATGTTGAAGTGCTTTATTTTCAAAAATATATAGTTAGGCCGGAGTCGAAGATAATTTGCGTGCCTGAATCCAGTTTGTGGGCTGTTATGTACATTATTTCGGCACCCCGGCGAGTTAGCCTGATTACCAGCCCCATGTGACAGAGCCGATAACCAAAACCCAAATAACAGCTTGAGTAAAGTGCCTTTGCTCAAGTAACACAACTTATATTTGTTTATTTCTTTATTTAAAGATTTTATTTATTTATCTGACAGAGAGAGAGAGATCACAAGTAGGCCGAGGTGGGGAGGAAGCAGACTCCCAACTGAGCAGAGAGCCCCACTCGGGGCTCGATCCCAGAACCCTGAGACCACGACCCCAGCCGAAGGCAGAGGCTTTAACCCACTGAGCCACCCAGGTGCCCCATAACACAACTTTTAAATGCCAGATCCTGAACTGGAGCTGAGTCTTGGGATCTTAGCTCTTGGACCCTGAGACAGAAGTTTTGCCTTCAATTCCCAGCAACTCCCTGCTGACCCCAGGGTCCTGTTTTGGAGCCATCCCATTCCCCATCAGTACTCAGAGGGTTTCCACGGATGTGGAAGCTGAGAAGGGGCTCTGCCCTTAAAGCAAGAACTTGCCCTTCAGACAAGTGTAAAAGGAGTTTTTAATGACATGGAAAGATCTCACGATACAATGCTGAGTTAGGGCAGGATACTAAATTGTAAATACAGGAAGTCTTCAATTTTATAAAAAGGAAATGATTAGGAAAAGCTAGGGAGGAAATTACATTAAATGCCAGAGGGCCCAACTGATGGAATAAAAGAAACACTCAGAAACAGAACCCACTGCAACCTGAAAATGGGCAATTTGTGCCCTAGCTTAAAGAAGTAGATTTCACATTTTGCTCTTTATTTTCACCCTTTAAAATACTTTCCCCCCAGCTTTCTCAAGTAGAAGTCAGTATGTGGCAGCTGCACCACGTTTCCCCAGCTTTCCAGAGCTGCTGCACTGCCCTCTTCCCAGCTGGCCAAGCACTGCAGGCAGCCCCTGGGAGGCAGTGGTCTGAGACAAAGAAAATAGAGCCCCTCAGGTCAACATCAGCGTTCCTGTGCTCCCCCTCCCCCACGGGTAGTGAGTACTGTTATTTTAGTTCAGTCTTCCTCCTCCACCCCTCACCCCCAGAATGAGCTGCCTAGACGGACCACCACCCACTTGGCCTCCAAGATGAAGGGCTCTTTTGTTAACCATCAGTGCTGATCTGAAAGCAGACAGTCCCTAGTGTTTTTAGACAAAGGCACTATGTTTCCTTACTCCTGCTAAAAAACGTGTTTCCCTTCCCTCTGGTGCTCAGCCATAAAGAATGGAGAACAAAGATAGAAGTGACGGGCAATGTTCCATTTCTGGAATCATCCCTTCCATAGCATGGCTTGCCCTTCAGCCTCTCCTTAGTGCCAAGACAAATCTACTGGTGTATGAATTATTGAGTGCTGCATAGGCCAGTTTTCCTTATCTTTCCTCCTTGCTTTATCAACGTCCAACAATGACGTCTTTGTAAAAAATACCTGTGAAAACAGTTGAAACTAAGGAGGATCCTAGACATTAATTTGGGACAGTAAGTTAATGAGAAAGACATATTTATGTGTAGCACTCTTGTGTGTTTCATTTACATCTTTTGTGGAGCACTTCCTCCCCAAATGGAAGTTCTGAGGGCAGGAGCTTTAAAAAAAATTATCTGAGGGGTGCCTGGGCTCAGGTGGTTAAGGGTCTACCTTGGGCTCAGGTCATGATCCTGGGGTCCTGGGGTCCTGGGGTCCAGCCCTGCCTCAGCTTCCTGCGCATTGAGGAGCCTGCTTCTCCCTCTCCCTCTGCCACTCCCCCGCACTCTTTCAAATAAATAAATAAACAAACAAACAAATAAATCTTTTTAAAAAATTATTTGATTATAAAAGTGATAGATTTGAGAGAACTTTTGGGGTTTGCAAAGGTATTAAGAGGAAAGTAAATGTTACCTATAATTCCAATATCAAGAGATGCTCCAGTATTTTGATGTATTTCCTTCCTAGCTTTTCCTAATCATTTCCTTTTTATAAAATTGAAGACTTCCTGTATTTACAATTTAGTATCCTGCCCTAACTCAGCATTGTATCATGAGATCTTTCCATGCCATTAAAAATTCCTTAAAATCACTATTTATGATTTTCTCTTGTATGGATGTGAATCACAAAGACTCACATCGCCAGTTTACATAATCAGCAACCAATTGATCTTTCACTTTTTTCTAAAGCTCTTGCTTAGACCATAGCGTTATGACATCCTTATTGTAAATTTTTGCACGCATTTGTTAATTTTTACCTTTTAAATAACCTCAGACAGGGGCGCCAAGGTGGCTCAGTGGGTTAAAGCCTCTGCCTTCAGCTCAGGTCATGATCTCGGGGTCCTGGGATTGAGCCCTGCATCGGCCTCCCTGCTCGGCGGGAAGCCTGCTTCTCCTTTTCCCACTCCCTCTGCTCGTGTTCCCTCTTTTGCTAAGTCTTTCTCTCTGTAAAATAAATAATAAATAAAATCTTTTAAAAATAAATAAATAAATAAATAAATAAATAAAAATAAATAACCTCAGACAAGTGTTTAAACTCTCTAGATCTCAATTTCCTCATCCATAAAATAGGAGAATAAAAACCACCTTGTAGTAGGAGGTAATATACCACAGCTATTGAAAACATAGGCTCTGGGATAAAACAACCTGAGTTTCAATCCATCTGGGTGACCTTGAGCAAGCTGCTTTCACCTTCCTGATACTCAGCTTGGCTCACCTAAAACATGAGGATGATAAGAAGAGCTATCCCATGGAGATAGTATGAGAATGTCATAAGATAATGTATGTAAAGTGATAATATAGACCCTGCCATCAAGTTGCTATGATGATGATGATATCAGAGCTATGCTATGATGATATGGTGATATCAGGGTCATCCTCCTAAAAAGCAAATAGCTGGCTCAAAGGATATGTTTTTTTGGTTTTTTTTTTGAAAGATTTATTTATGTATTTGAGAGGGAGAGAGTAAGTGTGAGCTGGGGGAGGCGCAAAGGGAAAGGGAGAGAGGCTGAACACGGAGCCCCACACAGGGCTGGATCTCCAGACTTCCATGATCTCCAGATCACTACCTAAGCTGAAACTGAGAGCCCAGCACTTAACCAACTGCTAAGCCACCCGGGCACCCCAGCATATGGTTATTTTTAAGGGTTTTGTTAAATACTACTTTGCTTCCCAGGGAAGTTTTCATTTACTTTCCTCTATAGAGCCCTCCTTCTATATTAAAATATTTTATGTCTAATTTGCTGCAAGTTGAATAATATTAAAGCTGAATCCAGATCCTTTAGTGGACGTAGTTACCCTGTTACGGGGTTCCCTTGGGTATTTTCTGAATTTGTGACCAGACTTAGGGTCTAGATACTTTGATTCTCCAATAGAACCAAAATAACTAGGCTAAATTCCATACTTAGAATACTTCCAATCACCCTGTAAAGTTGGTACTATTAATAACTCCATCTTACCGGTAAGGAAACGAAGACAAAGTAGTTTATTCAAGATAATACGGCTAATAAACGGTGAAGCTAGAATTAAACTCTGGCAGTCTAAACCCCAGACTGGGATCATAACCACGGTACTTTACACAGAACACTTCGTTGGATAAAATTTGCTTGAGGGTGGGCATAACTAAATATTCATCATGTTCTGCGCTGAGACCCATGGGGAAAGAACTTCCTGCTAAACTTGAAGAAATTCAGATTCTCAGGCTGAGATGACACCGTGAAGACAGCGGCCAGGAACCCAGCGATGAAAGCGGGCGCGTGATGGTTTCCGATATCACACAAATGGTATTTGCCCAGCACCAGACTGCTCTCTAGTTCTCCCACACCAACTAGATGTCCAACAATCCAGTCCAATTCTGACACCGACTCCCAGAGTCAGGCGCACATTCCACAGACTGCCCACACTTCTGCCTGGCTGACTACGGATCGGGAGATTCCCACAATGCCTTCCTCAGGTTTGAGTTTGCTGGGTGCGACGGAGAAAGCAACCCAGGCTGAACCCAGAAATGATTTTCTCTTTCAGGACTTGCTTGGGTTTTGGGAGATGCTGAAGAACTGCCCTTTGATGATGACAAGTTTGATGTTTACACTATTGCCTTTGGGATCCGGAATGTCACACACATCGATCAGGTATATATGGGTGCATCTTTAGCTTGTGTGCCTCTCGTGCTATTCGATCTCCTAGAGCAGCCCCCCAGAAGATGAGGAAAGAGGGACTCTTCTATCCGCCCAGCTCTTGAATGGAATGACTGTTTCAGGCTTAGGGGCTTCCATCCTTGAAGATGCCAATTTTCCTAGTCACAAAATTGGAAAAAACAAACCACAGAGCAGATCCCCATAGAAGCCTTTGTTGCTTGGGTTGGTATTCACATCTTTGAGCTGTCAGTCATGCTCTGGCTTTCCATCTGTTTCCGCTCACTTGTGAAGTTGTCTGACCCTGGGGGTTTGCAGATCACAGGCATTTCCAAGGCCAACACAGAAGGCACTCGAACACTTATTTTGGCAGAAGATTTCTAGAATCATGGGTTCCTCTCTAGGGAGAAGGGAACATTTAGCTCTTAATCTGATGCAGCTCTCCTTTTTTTTAAAGATTTTATCTTTAAGTAATCTCTGCACCCAGCGTGGGGCTTCAGCTCACAACTCTGAGATCAAATGTATCTACCGACTGACCCAGCCAGGCACCCCTAATGCAGCTCTTCACTTCTATTCAATATTCTATCCCAGAGCATTTTAGACAATGTGCAAGGCACCACATTTTGTTTCTGTAATCGGGGGCTCCAGTTACGTGGTTCCTCTGCTTTCAGTGGGACATCTTTATGGTGCACTTCAGCTTGGATTTTGCAACCTGCCCCTTATTTGCAGCCAGTTTATTATTTCTTCTAATTAAAAAAATTTTTTGAATAGGTTCAAAGTACAAAAGGGCGTGCCTCCCACCCAGGTGTCCCAACCATTCAGTGCCTCCTCTCCCTCCCTCCAATCACCAGTTTCTTGTGTACCTTTGCAAAGATGTTTTGTGAATAATAAACATTTTTTTTCTTTTTCTTTTGTATAAATATTAGCACATGAAACATTTTGCCTATTGCTTTTTTTTCCCTTAAAAATATATCTTGGAGGGGCCCCTGGGTGGCTCAGTGGGTTAAAGCCTCTGCCTTCAGCTCAGGTCATGATCTCGGGTCCTGGGATCGAGCCCCACATCGGGCTCCCTGCTCAGCAGGGAACCTGCTTCCCCCTCTTTCTCTGCCTGCCTCTCTGCCTACTTGTGATCTCTCTCTGCTCTGTCAAATAAGTAAATAAAATCTTTTTAAAAAATAATAAAAAAAATAAAAATATATGTATCTTGGGAGATTTTTCCATGTCAGTACATAAACAGCCCTGGCTCTTCCTTTTTCTAAATAGCTGCGTAGATTCCATTTATATAGACATTCCATAATTTAACTAGTCTCTCATTAATAGTTAAGATGCTTCTATTCTTGTGTTGTTCAAACAGTGCTGCAGGGAATAACCTATATGCATGTCATCTCTACAATAGATACCTACCTTCCTTCCTTCCCTTTCTTTGGAGGGTGGGAAGGGGCAGAGGGACAGGGAGAATCTTAAGCAGGTTCCATGCCCAGCATGGAAACCTATCTCATGACCCTGAGATCTTGAGCTGAGCCAAAATCAAGAGTCAGATGCTTAACCAACTGAGCCACCCAGGTGCTCCTACAGCAGATTCATTTCTGTGAAAGCCGTTCCTTGAAGTAAAATTCCTAGATCAAAGAGGATAGCCATTGTGATTTAAATAAGTAATTGTAGGGGCACTGGGCTGGCTCTGTCGGTAAAGGGGGCAACTCTTGATCTCCAGGTTTCAAGTTCAAACCCCATGTTGGGCAAAGAGTTTACTTTAAAAAAAAAAAAAAAGAAAGAAAAAAAAGAAAATCCTGAAATAAGCTTTTATTTTTTTTTTTAATTTTTTTAAAGATTTTATTTATTTGACACAGAGAGAGATCACACGCAGACAGAGAGGCAGACAGAGAGAGGGGGAAGCAGGCTCCCCGCCGAGCACAGAGCCCGATGCGGGCCTCAATCCCAGGACCCTGAGATTATGACTTGAGCTGAAGGCAGAGGCTTAACCCACTGAGCCACCCAGGCGCCCTGAAATAAGCTTTTAATAAATAATAGACAATTGTGAAATTGGCCACCATGTGGTTGTACCACTCTGAGTACTCCAAGTAACCTTCTCTTCATGGGCAGCAGAATGCCTATAAAATTTAGGATATTGTTGGGTTATCTCTGCTGCTACAGCTCACCCACTGAGAATGCACAAGGGATCTATGGGAAATGCTAACTTTTATAATGCCCATCAAAGTTAAAGCTGTTTTGGCCTCATGGAATTGAGTGAGTTCTGCTGAGGAGTGTGTTCTCTTGTTCCTTGTCTTGCTCAGGCACTTCAGGAAGCCCATCGAGTGCTGAAACCAGGAGGACGGTTTCTCTGTCTGGAGTTTAGTCAAGTAAACAATCCCCTCATATCCAGGTTGGCACTGTTAATGGGGCTTTATTCTCATTGTCTAGCCAAGGGTTCCCCATCCCCAAACGGACAGAAAACATCCAGTAAGCGATAAGCATGAAGCTCATAGTTCAGAGTCTCTAAGGGACAGTGCCATCTCAGAAGTCAGCCAGTTCTGAAAGACAACACCTAAGCCAGAAGAGTTTCAAACCAGCAACCAGAGGCTCAGGTTGGTCCACAGATGTATCTTGATTCATCGTATTTTAAGAAATTGACTTAGATGTTTGATTTAAAACTCAGATCGTTTCACATAAAAATCTGAGTTTCCAGCTTCACTTGAGGAACCGTGTAGGGCAACACTGAGCACTTATTCCCACAGGGCAGTAGTCAGAGCTGAGTAGTACCTGCCCCTTCTCCACTTTTATGCTACTTCCTAATTTCACCATCACCACATCCTCACTAGTCTTTACTGGTCTTGTACCTGGCCCACATTACTTTCAGGTACTTGACCTCTATAGGCATTTGAATTTATAACTCCAGGCTTAAACCTTCTTGCTTCTTATCAGGGGGCGTGTTCTAATCTTAATCTTTTGCCTTTGTGTTTAGGCTTTATGATCTATATAGCTTCCAGGTCATTCCTGTCCTGGGAGAGGTCATCGCAGGAGACTGGAAGTCCTACCAATATCTTGTAGAAAGTATCCGACAGTTCCCAACTCAGGTACAGAACTTTGATATTTTACAACAAAGGCCCTAGAATTTAAATCCAGGTGATCCTTGCTGTATCTTTGGGTTTTAGGAGGAGTTCAAAGAGATGATAGAAGATGCAGGTTTTGAAAAAGTGACTTATGAAAGTCTCACATCAGGCATCGTGGCTATTCATTCTGGCTTCAAACTGTAACTCCTTTAACGTTCTGGAGTGTGAACCAGTCACATCCTGTGGAAAGCCTCGAACTGGAGATAATCTGGTGAGTGAGACCAGCAGCAGAACATCTCCTCTTAAGGATGGGTGCCTTGGACTCAAGTTCTGATGTGACCAGTCTCGAAGTGGAAGGAATAGATTCTACCACAGCTTTTACTAGGAGCTGCTTCGGGGCTTCTCCCAGAGGTATTTGCTCTGTATTTTTTGCTCGACTCTTAAATTTTTTTGGTTGTGCAGTGTATGGTTAAGGTAAAACCAGCACCACTTCTCATTTTTGAAGTGCGTTTGTAGCTTCTCTGCTGGTGCTGCCTTCTATAGGGATGTTGACTCATTTGAACCAAAAAATGTCCTAGCTATATCTGTCCTACCTCTCAGCCTAGGACTAAGTCTGGGGCCAAAAACCAAGGCCCAAGTCAGAGTGCTAACAGTCACAACTAGAATTATGAACTGAACCACCTAAATGAGTTTACAATTTGTGTGGTATTTGTTATTCTTCTTGGGGCAGGGGAGTGAGGGAAATACATTTTTGTCATCACTCAGTCCTCTTCTACCCAAAACTAGTATTGGATCCTCAGTGCCTGTCATGAAGAAAACAAACCTTTGGTGAAACAATAAAGAAATGTTCCAGGAAACTCCTGCTTTTGTATTTTATACGGAGAGCTTTTTTTTTTTTAAAAAAAGATTTTATTTATTTACTTATTTGACAGAGAGAGAGAGATCACAAGTAGGCAGAGAGGCAGGCGGAGAGAGGGAGGAGGAAGCAGGCTCCCCACTGAGCAGAGAGCCCAATGCGGGGCTAGATCCCAGGATCCTGAGATCTTGACCTGAGCCGAAGGCAGAGGCTTTAACCCACTGAGCTACCCAGGCGCCCCTATATGGAGAGCTTCTTTATCAGAATACATTTGAAGGGTTTATAGCCAAAAAAAAAAAAAAAAAGTTTGAAAATGATGTAGCCTAACCCCTTTCAGTACTAAGGGGAGAGCTCATCTCCTTAATACAGTCCAATGTTTGATGCTAAAATGAGGCCTAAGGAGTCACCTGGGTGGCTCAGTCATTAAGCATCTGCCTTCAGCTCAGGTTGTGATCCCAGGGTCCTGGAATAGAGCCCCACATTGGGCTTCCTGCTCAGTGGGAAGCCTGCTTCTCACCCTCCCACTCCCCTGCTTGTGTTCCCTCTGTCTCTGTCAAATAAATAAAATCTTTAAAAATAAAAAAAATAGGGGCGCCTGGGTGACTCAGTGGGTTAAAGCCTCTGCCTTCATCTCAGGTCATGATCTCAGGGTCCTGGGATCGAGCCTTGCATTGGGCTCCCAGCTCGGCGGGAAGCCTGCTTCCCCCTCTCTCTCTGCCTGCCTCTCTGCCTCCTTGTGAACTCTGTCAAATAAATAAAATCTTTTTAAAAAATAAAGGGGGCACATGGGTGGCTCAGTCGTTGGGCCTCTGCCTTTGGCTCCCTTCATGATCCCGGGCATCCTGGGACCGAGCCCTATATTGGGCTCCCTGCTCGATGGGACGCCTGCTTCTCCTTCTCCAGCTCCCGTGCTTGTGTTCCCTCTCTCGCTATCCCTGTCATAAGTTTTTAAAAATCTTTAAATAATAAGTAAAATAAAAATAAATGAGGCCCAAACTATTTTGAATGTGGATTAAGTCCATAGTTTTTAAGGGACTTTGCTAAGACATTGCAGAAAGCAACTTGTGTGACTTGGCTGGCCATTTGTTAATTGTGGTAACTTAGTTCGAGGCCATTTCAGAAGCTTTTAGACGTGCTGCCTCTAGGCTTAGCACAGTAGGGGTCATTTATGTACCTTCACTCACAAGATCTTGCTTGCCCTGTCACTGAAAAGCTTTCAGACACAGCTATCTATATACAACCACCTCAAAGAACAGAAAAGAGCATTTGACAAAGTGCTAAACCTTTAAAAAACTTTCAGCTTATGTTTTTTCAGCCAGCTGGAGCTTGTTGGCCTTTGAAATTAGAATTGACAAGTAGACGCTGAATGAATTTCATAAACCATCAACCCAATTCTATCTCCCTGGCAAAGTGGTTTTTTTTCATATCTGAATCAAAAAATAAAATAGTTAAAAGCTGCCACTTCCAGCCAGTAGATACGGGCCCTGATCAAACTAAAACCTGCAATGTCCAGCCATTTATGGACTTAAGTCAACTCTAGGGTCTACTGCCAGAAGACTATCTGGAAGTAGGGCTAACGGAACAGGAATGATACAGCTTTGGGGGCTTCAAACAGAAATATAGCTAGGTCACTGAAGAGGGAAAGGAGCTAGAAAAAAGATGAATTATGGAAACATCTTCACTATGTTCATATAAATACAGACCGAAATCACCTCAATTACACTCCTGTTCCACAGAACCTCATCCTTCTTTCCTGCAAAAAGCAGGGGGAAAATGTTTCTCCCATTTTAACTGCCAGAATAAAGACATTTTTTTTTTTTGCCTCTCTACTCTGAAACATTCCCAGTTCTATTCCCGTAGTGAACCCAACTTCACTACGATTCCTAAAACCCCAAGCTCTAGTAGTAATCTCCCCAAGATGTTACAACCTGATGCTGTCCTTAAGATGGAGTCATTTCAACTATTATCCTTCCCTTCTGTAGCAGTAGCTTGGCCGCTCAGAAATCCTAATTGCATCTCAGAGATCCAAAGTTTAAAACAAAAAGTGTTACCTTGTGTGAACACTGAAAACGTAGGGAGACTAGAAAACCAGGACCTTCCTTGCATCTTCCTAAGAGGAATATGGGTTGTTTCAGCCTCTGGTGTATTTCCTTTATGCCTACAAAAGCCAAGTCTGGTATATTTGATTTTCTTCATAGAAAAGGACTTTAAGTTTTCTTAAAATTGATAGCAGGAAACCTTTAATGAAGGTTACTTATCCACAGCTTTAATTGGGTCTTTTAATGAAAGCTTCAATTCACATTTAATTGTTAATGGGGTTTCTAAGCACAGCTAGTTAAAGCAAAGCACAGCAGGCTCACACGTTTAAATTCCTACAAAGACTTTATTGGAATCACATGGAGGGCTGCTGCTCAAAAACTTTAATTTTTCCTTTTAAGACCACTTTTAATCTTAGTGTCCTTTTGGGACAGGGCAGGAAAAGGGGGCGGGGGCAGACAGCCTAGAGCCCAGCAAATTTCTCATTAGCTCAACTTTGTTATTGGCTTGTTTTACAGCCCAAGAAAACGTCAATAAAGTTCTACACATTCATCAACACCACCTGAGGCCCAAAGTCCAGAACAGCATCTTTTAACAAAATGAGCACTTAAGGATGGTATTTATCAGATTATTAATGAGATTTAACCGAAGAGTTTCTCAACATGCATTTCTCAACATGCACTTCCGAGCAGTAGTCTTCTATGCACGACAGCTGCAGGATGGGGGAGATTAAAGACTCAAGAGCACTATGAATAGGCTAGTCTATTATATCCCACAGAAACTCACTTCAAGGGCTGACCCCCAATAACCTACTCAGGATCAAGTAATAGGCCATTTTCAACCCTAGATTTGAACAAATCGTAACTAACACACACTTCTCCAACAGATTTATTTTGAAAGGAATGGATTTTGAGGAGGAAAAACATGGGGCAGAGGTATGGAATAGAAAATAAATACAAATGTAAGCTGTTTTGCTAATTGTTTTATAACCACAACAAATTTGTACAGAGAATACCCTGTACAAAACAACACAATAAAGGTTCAAAGATCGAAGTGTTCCCCTAGGCAAGGCTGAAGATTTCAGTCTCTGGTATTTGGAATTTAGGCTGCAGTCCTTGGTTTTGGATGGATCACTGGGTGTGTGACACAGTCCATGCTTTTAACCAGATTTGAACAGAAGAATGGCCACTTGGCCCAGGTAGAAGTAGATGAAGTGTTTGGTTTCATGTGTCACATAACTACCGAAGTTCCTCCCCACGATGCAGTGCCAGGTGGGGTTGTACTTCTTGTCAAACTCCTGGTGGGGGGGAGAAGGGGAAAGAAAACAATACTAGAATTTCAGTGCTAAACGAGAGATCAGAGTTTGCCTCCTAGATAAGCAGAGCCTGTAAGGGCAGAAAGAAGGAACGTTAGCATCTGCAAATTCTTAGCATGAAAGAATGTTCCCCAGCTCCAAGTCGCCTACATAGTGCATTAATGCATACATACTTGCAGTCTGAGCTAAGCTGAAAATGGGGGCTGGGGAGGTAAAAGGCAGAAAGGGCAGCCTCAAAGACAGGGCACTTTGTTATCATGGTAATTTCACCTTCATAGCTCCTATGATCGTCTCATTAATTGACAGCAGGTGATTAACATTTCTAGTTTATCGTGTTATGTGTAAATAGAATAAATGAAATTATCCTGTAGGTCACGCACCACAAAATCCAAAATGGTAAATATTTAGCCCCAAATACCCCATTCCTTAACTGCACTCCACTATCACTGAAAACAAAAGATACCCAAATGGCAAAGCCTCAATTCGCACCTAGACCACTGTAGATCAAAATTTAAAGGGCACAAGATACTCTACAATCCACTGGTCCTACAAAAAGAAATGCTAGAAGCAGAATCTGTCCGTCACCTAGTCAGATTTTACCCTTAATTTCAATACCCCTCTCTTCTACATCTATCCTGATGGTGCTAATCTATCACCTAGTACACAAAGATAGCAAATTGTAGGAACAACTTTCCTCAGCCAAAGGGGCTCTAAGAACTAGAACAACTGGTAATATCCTCACTAGGTGACTACTGTAGGGCAGACACCAAGGCCAATCTTTCTCTATATAATTCTTACAGGTCTCTGTGAGGAGTTACACAAAATTCGGCTCTCATATTGTACGCAGCAAGCATGAACATCTTTTACATCTACTGGAATAACATTCTTACAACCTAGAGGAACCCACTGCTGCGTTTATC
>CM053616.1:38604071-38653411 GCA_028646535.1 Procyon lotor | reverse complement strand
CCCCCCCCCCCCCCCCCCCCCCCCCCCCCCCCCCCCCCCCCCCCCCCCCCCCCCCCCCCCCGCCCAGGAACACCCAGATGGATCCTCCGCGCAGGAATCATGCAGAAGAGGGGGAATCGCTGCTCCCTGATCCTAGAAACCGTTGCTAGGTGGCGCTTTCCCCCTGCGGAGCTGGGTAATAAAAAAACTTCGGGAGCTGAGGGTCTGGTCTTCTCATCAGGAGCGCAAAATTCATCTGCGTCCTTTCTGGAAGCCTCTACACCCGAGCTGCTCTGCGTGCCTCCAAGGATGTCTGCCAAGCGCTCTGGGGCCGCAGGATCGGGGAGAAGGACCAAGTTGCGACTCTCCCCATCCGCGCGCAAACGGCCCGAGGCCCCCTGCCCGCGCGCCCCATCCTCACCTTTTTAATATGGGCCGCAATGTCCTTCTCTATGTTATATTTCTCCAACGCCTGAGTTGCACACTCCACCGAGTCCTGTTGCATCTCCTCCGACATGTCGGCGTTTTTGATCACGGCCTTTCGGTCACACATGGTTACCTGGGGGCGAGGTCCGGGCAAGGGGTGAGTTGGGGTGTAGGCTGCGCCTCCCAGGAGCCAGCTCCTCCCGCCCCCCACCCCACTTCTCAGAAAGCGCGGGCCGCGCGGACCGAACAGCGGGAGAAGTCCGACGGGAGATGTAACCAGGCAGCGTAGCCCCCCGCAGCCCCCGAAGTCGCTCACCGAGGAGCAGGGGGCGACCAACTGCAACGGTCTCCTGGGGGAGGGGCTGGCGACACTCACACCAGGCGGGAGCTACCGTCGCTACCGAAGCCGTGGCGCATCTAAGGAGCCCCACGCCAGCCGCCGCCGCCTAGTGCCTAGGCCCCGCCCTGCTCCCGCCGGCCCCGCCCCCCGCGGAACGTCCCCATTGGCTTGACGCAGCCCCCAGGACTCTCCCATTGGTCCATGGACTCAATGGTTCCCTCAGGATCTTTCTCTAGCATTTTGTTGCAGACCACAATGCACCTCTCGCGGCGTCGGTTGCCCCGGCAATGGGTCGCACGCGGTGAGGCCCGCACACCCCGAAGGTGGAGCTGGGGCGGGGTCTCGAGGACCACCCAGAGACTAGAGGGGTGCGCGGGGACTTTGTGCCCAAGCCAAGAGAAGTGCCTTCAGATTTTCGAAGATTGTCCCAGGGTGTGTTCTCGAATATCTTGGGAAGTTGTGTGTCCTACGTACCCCCCCACCTCCACCCCATGTCCAAAGGATTTGAGGATCTGGCTGAGGTAGCCAGTCCTTTCACTTAAAGAGTCCTTTATCTCCGAAGCAGGGCCGGCTTTATGGGCGAGTAACCAGGGCAGTCTCAGAAGAGGGGCCCCAAGGGCTTGGTTTAAGGCCCTACTCTCATTCTTGAAATTCTTAATCTTTTTTTTTTTTTAACAAGGGAACCCACATTTTCATTTTGCATTGGGTCCCGCAAATTATGTAGCCGGTCCTCTCTGAAATTTGGGGGTGGGGAGGTCTTCAGGAATGGGAGAAGTCTCGTTATCCTGGCTGGGCAGCGAAGACTTCCTTTAAGGGGCTAGGGTTACATCTGGGTGGATTTGGGAGTGCTGATCCCAGGTGTGTGTGTACAGGGTGGGGCTTCTTGCTCAATGAGGCAGTCTTTCCTGTGTGGGAGGTTCTGGGTTGGGGATTTAACTCTAGGGCGGAAGTACCCTAAGGGATAGAAAGGCGTCCCTCAGAGGTATTTTCCTCTGGCTTTGGGAGACTAACGACTAAGTGGTTAAAAAAGCTAGATCTTGGGGCGCTTGGATGGCTCAGTGGGTTAAAGACTCTGCCTCCTGCTCAGGTCATGATCTCAGGGTCCTGGGATTGGGCCTCATCAGGTTCTCTGCTCAGCAGGAAGCCTGCTTCCTCCTCTCTCTCTGCTTGCCTCTCTGCCTACTTGTGATCTCTCTCTCTCTCTCTCTGTCCAATAAATAAATAAAATCTTAAAAAAAAAGAAAGCTAGATCTTGGGACTTTGGGGACCAGGGTCAGATTAGGATTTAAATCCCAGCACTGTCATTTACTGGCTGTTTTCTTATCCAGGATGGGGGACTAAATATAAAAGGAAACCACTTCCTAGGCATGTTGAAAATATTAAAGGAATTGATGCTCTTGAAGTTCCTTAGTGCAAAGTATGGTATTGTAGTAAGGGCTCGGTATATCTTATCAAAACTATCAGCTTATGGAATTGTCCCAAGAGTCACAGCAAGATTTTGACTAATCCTTAAATGTTATCATGCAAATCCTTCATGCAAACAGAAGTTTCTGCTTACATTTCTGCATTTTCCTTCTGGACCATTACTTTTGTTAACCCAGAGCCCCTTATAGCAATTGGACCAGACAGGCACACAATTCCAAAGGGAAACAGGAATAATGAGAAGAGGTTCAGGTACAACATATGCATATCAATTAAATAAAATTAAAAGGCTTTTCCCAGTTCCAGGTTTCCAGTGGAGGGATTATGGGTTTCAGGAGTTAAAATAGTTCTGTATGGAGGAAGAAGTAGGGTTGTCAACAGGGGTGAGACTGGGTTAGTGCTTCTACCTGACTTGGGTTATGATTCAAAACTGTGGAATCTCCTGGCTGGGCAGCGAAGACTGAATTTTTTTTTCTTGGGGCCCTTTACTTTTCATGAATATGTTTATATATACTTTTTTAAGAAAAGATTGAGAAAGAAAGGCTCAGGAGCAGAAGGGGTGGGAGTGAGGAGGGAGAGGAATAGGGAGAGAGAATCTCAGTCTCATAACCCTGAGACATGATCTGAGCCAAAACCAAGAGTCAGACACTCAATTGACTGAGGCACCCAGCTGCCCCTTTATTTATTTTTCATATGTTTTTTTCATATGTATTTTTCCTTCTGGTCTATGGCTTAGCCAGCTTCTCCTTGTTTGAATAGAAGGAACTGAGAGTAAAGTATATGCCGTAATAAGAACAGCAGCTGTTTATTGAGTGGTTGATTACCACCAAGTCCTCTCACTCAGTTATTCCTCACAACAGCTGGGCCTGGGACCCCTTTCCTCCAGTCTCCCTTTTGGCATAGCTGTCTGCTCATTTAGATTTCAGCTCAAATGCCACCTTCCCTGACCTCCCATCTCTACTTGCCACTACCAGCACCCTTTAGTGACTTTCTATAACACTTCTATTTCCTCCATTGTACCTGCCTCATTATCCTTCAGAAGAATTATCTCATAGTTTTTTGCTTGGTTATTGGCTCTCTGCCCCTTTCTTGTTCATGCCTGCACCTTCAGCATCTAATTCAGTGTCTGCATTGACTCTATAGTACGTATTGAATTAAATACACATCGAATTAAAATTACCAGATCTTATATTGCCATTTTACAGATTAGGACGTTGACTTTCTCAAGGTTACGTTGTTTTTTTGTTTAAGATTTTATTTATTTGGGGTGCCTGGGTAGCTCAGTGGGTTAAAGCCTCTGCCTTGGGCTCAGGTCATGATCTCAGGGTCCTGGGATGGAGCCCCACATCGGGCTCTCTGCTCAGCAGGGAGCCTGCTTCCCCTCCCACCCCCCAACCCCCACCTACTTGTGATCTCGTTCTTTCTCTGCCAAATAAATTAAAAAAAAAAAAATCTTTGTTTATTTATTTGTTTGTTTAAGAGGAAAAGTGAGAGAGCACAAGTGGAGGTGGGGAGTGGCAACAGAGGGGGGTGGCAGAGGGAAAGGTAGAAGCAAGATCTCCGCTGAGCAGGGAGTCTGATGCAGGGCTTGATCCCAGGACCCTGTTCATGACCTAAGCCGAAGACAGATGCTTAACTGGCTGAAGCACCCAGGCGCTCCTCAAGTTCACATTAATAAATGACTAAGTTCCAGGTCTGGATGATCCTAAAATCCATTCTCTCTGTCTCTCTCTCTTCTTTTTAATTGATTTGAGAGAGAGAGAGAGAAAACGGGAGAGCACAAGCAGTAGGTAGGGCCAGAGGGAGAGAGAGAAGCAGACTCCTTGCTGAGCAAGAAGCCCGACACAGGGCTGGATCCCAAGATCCCGGATCATGACCCGAGCCAAATGCAGGCGCTTAACCAACTCAACCACCAAGGAGCCCCTAAAATCCATTCTCTTAACTTCAGTATTATATTAATATATTTAGTTGAGTAGACAGTCTGCCATTTTCTTATAACTCTGAAGAAAAGGAATTTGAAATGGATGATGTTGGGACACCTGGGTGGTGCAGTCGGTTAAGTGTGGACTCTTGTTTTCCGCTGCAATTTTGAGATCTCCGTGCTTATCAGAGAGTCTGCTTGGGTCTGTCTCTCTCACTCTGCCTCCCTCCCCCACCCTCTGTGCTTGTGTGTGTGCGCTCTCTCTCAAATAGATTTAAAAAAATCTTAAAAAAAAAAAGAAATGGAATTAAAGTTTTCTCTTTTTTTAAAGATTTTATTTATTTGACAGAGAGAGAGAGATATCACAAGTAGGCAGAGAGGCAGGCAGAGAGAGGAGGAAGCAGGCTCCCCGCTGAGCAGAGAGCCTGATGCGGGGCTCAATCCCAGGACTCTGAGATCATGACCTGAGGTGAAGGCAGAGGCTTTAACCTACTGAGCCACCCACATGCCCCATATTAAAGTTTTCTAACAGATAATAGGATTTTGTTTAATAAGTGCCTATAACTTGTTCTCCATTTGTAGCACCTGCCTTCCCTAGCCTCTCTGTGTTTGTACTGCTCATCTCAATTGACTCTTGACTCTATAATTATTTTCTGTAAATGTGAAAGAAGGGCACTACCAGAAATCCATGCCTTCCTGGTCTATGCCTAACCCTCAAAGACCCTTTGGGCGTACTGTTTCTAGTAACCAAATACCTTTCTGTCTTTTTCATTCCTTTATCACTTATTTTTACAGAATTATTTCTCATTTCCTATCTATTCATTCCACAGTGAGGCATCCCTAATTATCAGAGAAATATACTATGCAGCAGAGATGCTTGAAATTTGTACCTAGAATCAGTTACTGTCCCAACCTCAAGGAGCCTTTAGTCAACGGGAACCTAATCCTTCTAGTAACATAGCTTTGAGGGTTTGACATACAAGGGGCCCAGCTGATGAGTGAGGTGAGGTAAGTGGGAATGGTAGGGACTATGGCAAAAGAAAAGCCCTTTAATTAAAAAAAATATATATTAAAAGATTTTATTTATTTATTTATTTTAAAGAAAGAATGTGCAGTGGGGAGGGGCAGAGGGAGAGAAGAGAATCTCAAGCAGACTCCACCCTGATCCCGGAACCTTGAGATCATGATCTGAGCTGAAACCAAGAGTTGGATGCTTAACCGACTGTGTCCCCCAGGTTCCCCTAGAAAAGCCCCTTTGAAGGTGCCAGGCAAATATTGCCATTTGGGAATGCTGACCAAGTATTGCTAAATCTTCTAATTTTTCGAGAGGGATGGAAGATCTGGATTATTTTTGAGAGAAATATCATTTTTATTTTAATTTTATTTTTTAAAGATTTTATTTATTTATTTGACAGAGGGGAGAGAGATCACAAGTAGGCAGAGAGGCAGGCAGAGAGAGAGGAGGAAGCAGGCTCCCTGCTGAGCAGAGAGCCCGATGCTGGGCTCAGTCCCAGGACCCTGAGATCATGACCTGAGCCGAAGGCAGAGGATTTAACCCACTGAGCCACGCAGGTGCCCCAAAATATCATTTTTTAAATGTTGGTCATAAATTGATTTTTTAAAATACAGTGCAGTCTAGATACAGCCTATGGTCCTCTCATTCAGCTGAATACTCTCTTTTTGCAACCAGAAGACAGATGCAGAGAAGGTATAAGATACACACACACACACACTCTCTTATTTATTTATTTATTTGTTTGTTTGTTTGTTTATTTATTTGATATATTTGATCTTTGTCTAGAATTCCTGACATAGAGCTCTAAATACCCTTGGAATTTTCCAGAGTCTACTTTTGTTATTCATAATGAGCCTCTATTGACTACTGGTACCTGAGTTTACGCCAGTGAGGTGACGTTTTGCAGGAGTGGGACTGGATAGATTCAGATATCTAGATAGCTAGTCCCCAGAGGAACCAACCTTGTGATTAGAGGTTTAAAACCTTCCAACCCCCTTCCTCAGCATGTCACCAACCCTGACCCTCCCCACCTCCTCACCTTTTGGGAGCAGAGAGGGGCTAGAGATTAAACCCTATCTCCAATGGCCATGCCTCTGTAATGAGATCTCCATAACAACTCCCAAGCCACGAAGTGCTGTGAGGGTGGCACCCCTGGAGAGGGCATATACACTCTGCAACCCCCCCAATATGCATCTCTTCCATTTGGCTGTTCCTCAGTTGTCCTTTATAATAAATCTGTATCAGTAAGTAGAGTACTTTCTTGAGTTCTGGGAGTTGTTCTACAGAATTAAACCTGAGGAGGCCATCACGAGAACCCCAAATTTTTAGTCAGCTGGGGAAAGTGAAGGCAGCCTGGGAACCCCATTTACAGGGACACTTGAAGTGGGGGCAGTCTTTTTTTTTTTTTTTTAAGGATTTGTTTGTTTGTTTGTCTGTTTTGAGAGAGGCTGGGGGGAGGGGCAGAGGGTGCCATGTCCCAAGCCAACTCCTCGCCGGGTGCACAGCCCGATGTGGGGCTTGATCTCAGGACCCTGAGATCATGACCTGAGCCAAAACCGAGTCGGCCACTCAACCAACTGTACCACCCAGACACCCCCGAAGTGGAGGCAGTCTTATGGGACCGAGCCTTAGCCAGTGGGATGTGTGCTAACTCTAGGAGTCAGAATTGAATCAAATTCAGAATTGAATTGAATTGTTGGATACCCAGTTGATGTTGGAGAATTGAAGAATTTGTATGGAAAAATAAGTGCTTGGTGTTGGGGAGGAAAAAAAAAAAAAAAACAGTGATGGAAGTGGCATCAGAAAAAAGACACTGCAGAAGGAAAGGACCTGCTCGAAATTACACAGCAAGTTAGTTATGGAGCCTGGTCTGACTCCAGATCTGGCACTCTGTCACATCAGACAGGCTGGCTCATTTTATACTTTTATACTTTCTAGGAGTGAACGGAGTGTGGTCTATGCTCGCTAGTTGACACATAATGTTTGCAGAATGAATGCTGAATAAATGAATGGATATAGCACCAAAATGCCTACACTAAGACCTGCACAAAGACAATACCTGGTGCGGTTCTGATTGGTAGCAGGGTGGGGATCATCATAGCCACCAGGGGATTCCCCGGGAAGGGGAGAAAGTGTAGACTCAACTTCATTCTTGGTTGATGAGAACCGTATGATCAGATTCACAAAGCCAGAGAATAGGTCATTTCCGGAGTCCTGTGGGAGTTCGGAAGGCACTAGAGTAAATCCACTATGACTCCACCAAGTAGAAACTCCAGAGAAGTTTCCTAAATCATCTTCATGATTTTTGCCATACCTGCACCCTACTTCTATTTATTCAATATTTTTCTTTAAATAAACTCCCTTTTTAAATTTTTTTAATTAAAAAAAAGTCTTTATTTCTTTATTTGGCAGAGAGACAGAGAGCACAAGCAGGGGGAGCAACAGGCAGAGGGAGAGGGCGAAGCAGGCTCCCCATGGAGAAAGGAACCCAGTGGATGCAGGGCTCCATCCCAGAGTCCTGGGATCATGACCTGAGCTGAAGGCAGATGCTTAACTGACTGAGCCACCCAGGTGCCCCTAAAATAAGTATATTTTTAAAAAGCAAATGTATATTACTACCATAAATGGAAAAACAGTCTCATTTGTCATAAATGGAAGGTAACTATAAAACATGAATAAATACTAAAATATAAAACATTTTGTCCTCATATTGCTAAATTGATCTTGGAGACCATAGTGATATGGTCCCACACTTGGGAAATGCTGCCCTAAGAGGAGGGCTCTTAAAGGGGGTCCATGATTGGGTTTTACAAGCCCCCTAGAATTATGCACAAAATGTGTGTTGTGCTCATAGGCATTTTTCCAGGGAGAGGATCTATAACTTCCATCAGATGCACAAAGGGCTTTAGAACCCAAGGAACATAAAGAACAATTGCCCTAGAATAAACCAGACTCCTGGGATGAATGTTAAGATTCCTTCCCCAGAGCCCACTGAATTGGCCTACCTGGGGTTCCATAGCATTACACATCCAGGCAACTCACTCTATTTTACTCTAGCCACTACATTTGCTTGAAAAAATCTTCTAAACCTGAAAATATGCAATTTCTTTTTTTTTTTTTTTTAAGATTTATCTATTTATTTTGGAGAGAGAGAGAGAGTGCACATGCCTGCAGGGGAGGGGCAGAAGAAGAAAGAGAAGGAGAGAAGCAGACTCCCCCCTGAACACGAAGCCTGGGTGGCTGAGGGGCTCAAACCCACAACCCTGAGATCATGACCTGAGCCAAAATCAAGAGTCAGATGCTCAACCAACTGAGCCACCCAAGAGCCCCAAGTTCCTGATTTTTAAATGGAAATAATAACTTCATTATAAGGTGGTGGGAAGGGTTACGTTAAATAATGCATCTAAAGACCTGACCAAGGTCCCAAAAAATGGTAACTATTGCCATTATGTATTGAGAACTTACTGTATGCGAGGCATTTGGGACAGACTGTCTCACTGACTTCTCGCAACTCTATGGGGTGGATATCAAGAACTGCTAGTCTTTCCATCACACAGATGAAGAAAATAAGGTTCATCGAGGTGAAGTCCTTTGCAGAAAGTCACATTGCTCAGAAATGACAGAGCTGGGTCGGACTCTGCAGTCACATATAGTAGGCAGAACCTCTGAGCTGTCCCACCTCCCCAGACAGAGATGATGCCTGTTCCAGGAGACTGTAGGTATCCCTGGCTCCTGGCAGAAGCCCCCTACATACATGTTGGATGGATGGATGGATGGATGGATGGATGGATGGATGGATATTTCAAACTATTTCAAAACTGCTTCCTCTCACACTTGACCCTAGATTGGCCCTTGACTCTTGATCTTCCTTTAGAAACTACCTTTGTATTTTAGCCACCACACTTTCCTGGGACCTTCAGAAAGCCCTCTGGGAGTGTTCATACGCAGGCTGAGGGATCCCTTGCAGGGCTCGGAGCTCTAACCTCCCACAAACAGGCTAGAGAAGACCACCTGCTCCACCTCCACTTGCCACTGGTCCAGGATTACACTCTTCCCAGCTGTGTCTGCCAATCACTTTTCAAGGTTTTCTGGGACCTCAAGCCCTTTCTTAGACCAGTCCTGTCATCAGCCTAGTAGCCCTACCCCTCCCTTACCTGACATGTGACATGTGAGATGTGACCTTGTAGCTCCCAGAATTGATTCAAGAACTCTTGCCCAGAAAGGATGGGCTCCATGGGGGAGTGGATAAGGCCTAGGTCTGAATCCAGAAGCTTCCTCCCCATGGAGAAGGGCTGGCACTTGCCTGGGTCTGGCAGGGCAACTGAGCTTTAGAGCCAAATACTGTACTGCAGTGCAGGGAGAGGCCAGATAGGCTAGGACAACTCAGGGAAGAAAAATGTCCTCTGTGCCCAATAGCCAAGTCTTGCCTGAGTGGATGGACCCCTCTGAAGGCTCACTGCTCAGCCTCCCATCCATGGGGGCCAGCAGATGAATGCAGGCATATCCAGAGAGGCCTAGTCAGCCCCCCTCAGCTTCCAATGTGGGCAGAGCCACCCAGAACAGAGGCCAAAAGTATAGACTTTGAGGCCACGCAGGCATGGGTATACATCCTGACTCTACCCCAACTAAGGTCTGTAACCTTAGGTAAGCGAGTCCACCTCTCTGAGCCTCAGTTTTATTATTTGTAAAATGGAGATTGCAATAGTCCTCATTTCTCAGGGACAATTTGGAGACTGCGTGTAAAGTATATAGTGCAAGACTTGGCACGTGGCCAAAGTCAACGATGCCAGCTACCAATTATCATTAATGTTACCCTAAACCGGGATTTTTCCACCTTGGCACTAACATTTTGGACCAGAAATTTTTTTGTTTGGGGCGGGGGGCATCCCGTGCTTTGGAGGATGTTAGCATCTACACTCTCTGCCTGCTGGATGCCAATTGCATCTCATGCCCAAATGTCAACCAACAATGTCTGCAGATAGCACCAAATGTCCCCTGGAGGCTGAAATGGCCCCAGTTGAGAATGACTGCTGTAAACAATCTAGACTGAGTCCAAGTGTCATGAATACCAAACTCACAGCCCCATGTAAAGACCACAAGGCAGGCAGGCCTACAACAGATGAAGGGATGGGACGTCCAGCAATTAGAGAACAGATCCCCTCCAGCGTGTGTTAAGAAGCTGGACCTGCACTTGCTCTAGGAGCTAACAGCCCCCTCTGACTCATTAGTGGCCTAGTGTCGCTCTTTAATTATATGCAAAAATGGCCCCTGGTTAAATTTCAATCGTTCTAGGGCCCAAAGGGACAAGTCCTGGGTATCTGATTTCTGGCATCTGCATTCTTTTCCACTGACAGGGGGATAACTTGACTCTCCAGAACTCAAGAGTTCATTCAGAATTTCATTCAAGTGGCACCTGGGTGGCTCAGTGGGTTAAAGCCTCTGCCTTCGGCTCAGGTCATGATCTCAGGGTCCTGGGGTCGAGCCCCACATCGGCTCTCTGCTCAGCGGGGAGCCTGTTTCCCCCTCTCTCTCTGCCTGCCTCTATGCCTACTTGTAATCTCTCTCTCTGTGTGTCAAATAAATAAATAAAATCTTAAAAAAAACAACAGAACTTCATTCAAGGGGCGCCTGGGTGGCTCAGTCATTAAGCATCTGCCTTCGGCTCAGGTCATGATCCCAGGGTCCTGGGATTGAGCCCGGCATCGGGCTCCCTGCTCAGCAGGACGCCTGCTTCTCCCGCTACCATTCCCTCTGCTTGTGTTCCCTCTCTCGCTGTGTTTCTCTCTGTCAAATAAATAAAATCTTTAAAAAAAAAAAAAAAAGAATTTCATTCAAGACTGTTGAGAGATTTTTTTTTTTTAAGATTTTAGGGACTGCTGAGAGATATTTGAAAGAGAACTAGGTGTCAGTCATTGTGCTGGTTGTGGAGAACTGTGATACTGTGACTTATAATGAGAAATAAATATTTGTTCTCCATCAGGTTCCTGGTCCAGAGCTCCCAAAACCTTGGAATTTCCTGAGCAGTTAAAGAAATGGCAGCATCTTATTTTTCCTTTTATTTTATTTTAATATTTTATTTATTTATTTGACAGAGAGAAAGAGCACAAGCAGGGGGAGCAGCAGGCAGAGGAACAGGGAGAAGCAGACTCCCTACTGAGTAAGAAGCCTGATGCAGGGCTTGATCCCAGGACCCTGGAATCATGACCTGAACCAAAGGCAGACGCTTAGCCAACTGAGCCACCCAGGCACCTCCCCTTTTTTTGTCCTTTTTAAACACATCTCAGTTATTGTTTCATTTTATTTGTAAATAATTAGTTTGTGTCTCTATGGCTGCATGTTTGTCATAACATGTGGTCTCTAGTTTCAGTTCCTAAAATGGGTGAAATGGGTGAATTGGGGGTCTTATTATCATAACAAGTCTTTCTCTACTATGTTTATATTAATAAGGTTTATGCTAATAAAGTGACTTTTGGAAGGTACCTAAGGATAGGAGTGCATTGCTAGTGGAACCAACCATTAGAAGGTTGGAACTTTCAGCCCCACCTCTGATCCCCAAGGGGTGAGGGGCTGGAGGTTGGGTTCAATAATAACTAATGCCAATGACTTAGTCAATCATGCCTATGTTTTGAGGCCTCCATAAAAACCCAAAAGGATGGGGTTTGGAAAGCTTCTGGGTTGGTGAACATGTGGGGATGCAGGAGAGTGGCATGCTGGGAGCTCTGAGCTCTCTCCCCATACGTTGCCTTACGTGTCTCTTCCATCTGGCTGTTTCTGAGTTATATCCTTTCAGAATAAACTGGTGATCGAGTAAATAAAATGTTTCTCTGAGTTCTGTCAGTTGCTCTATCAAGTCAATCAAACCCAAGGAGAGGGTCATGGAAACATCTGATTTATAGCCAGGTAGTCAGAAGTTTAGGTAACAAAGACAAACACAGACACACAAAGAAGAAGTAGCAGCAGTACAGGTAACAACCTGGGCTTTTGACTGGCTTCTGGCGTGGGATGGGTGGGGCAGTCTTGCGGGACTGGGCCCTTTAACCTGTGGATTTTAACGCTATCTCCAGGTACAGAGTGTCAAAATTCAGGTGAATTGTAGGACACTCAGGTAGTGTCCACAGAACGCTTGTTGGTGTGAGGGAAACTCCCCACCCCATATATAGTAACTGGTGACCAAAACCCTACTAAGAATGTGTAAGAGGGTTGCCTGGGTGGTTCAGTTGGTTAAGCATCCCTTGATTTCAGCTCATGACACAGAGCTCCTGCATCAGGCTCCGCACTGGGTGTGGGGCCTGCTTAAGATTCTCTCTCTCGGGGTACCTGGGTGGCTCAGTGAGTTAAAGTGACCTCTGCCTTCGGCTCAGGTCATGATCTCAGGGTCCTGGGATCGAGCCCCACATTGGGCTCTCTGCTCAGCAGGGAGCTTGCTTTCCCCCCCACTCTCTGCCTGCCTCTCTGTCTACTTGTGATCTCTGTGTCAAATAAATAAAATCTTTAAAAAAAGAAAAAAAGTTCTTTCTCTCCCTCTCCCTCTGCTGCTCCCCCCCAACCCACTCACACACATACGTGCTCTCTCTCTCTCTAATGAAAAAAATCTTTTAAAGGAACATACAAGAGAACAAAATGGGCAATGTCCCATCTTTATGGAACCTATATTCTAATAGGAGAATAATAATAAGCAAAAATATGTCATACCCTGATAAGCACAATGGCTAAAAATAAAGTAGAACAAGAGAACCAAGGGTGAGAGGATAAGGAGTCTTGTTTTAAATAGAGGTTTCTGGGAAGGACCATCCGAGAAGGTGCCATTTAAACCAAGATTTGATGACCAGGTGGAGGATGGAGTGTGGAGGGAGAGAGGCCAGGTGGAGGCTATTGCATCAGATGGCTTGAACCAGGTAGAGGTAGGAATAGAGCTGGTTGGATTTTAGATATATTCTGAGGGCGGAGCTGACAGATTTGCTGATTAATTGAATGCAAGGTATGAGGGAAGAGATGCTTGCAGAGTCCAAAGCTTGTGGCTTTGAATGACTCCAAAACTTGTAGCCTGAACAATGAGAATAGATTGGGTTGGGGGAGGCTGGCCAAAACAGAAACAAAAAGTTGCTTTGGCCACGTTAAGTTTAAGATGCCTATTAGACATTCCAAGTGGAGGTGTCAAATAAGTAGTTGGATATATGAGTTCTGGGAAGAGGTCCAGGCCAGTGCTATAATTTGGGGAGTCATCAGTTTATAAGTGACATTTAAAGCCATGAGACTGGATGAGGTCATCACAGAGGGAGGAGTACGTGAAGATGGAAGAGGTAATGCTTATTCAGCTAACGACATTCTCCGAGCTTTTAACATGAGCCGTGCCCTAAGGTAGGTTCTAGGTACTGAGATGTATATCCCTAGGCACCTGCCCAAGAGACGCTCCATTACTTATTTAATTTTTCCTGTCTAAATGCTTTGGCCACTTAGAGGATAAACATTGGGAGTTCCTGCCCTGCCTCTTAGTCACTTATTTTTTTCAACAGATACTTATTGAGCACTTACTTAATACAAGGCCCCCATTTAGGCACTAGGGTCATGAAAGGAAGTAAGTCAGATATGGCTCCATACTAATGGTATTTACATTTTGTATGTGGAAGAGGTGGGCATTGACCAAGATGCATATGATGACGTGATTACAGTTGTGACAAATGCAATGACTGAGAGCTGGTAAAGAGGGCTGTGCCCTAGCCTGGGAGGCAGGAAGGCTTTCCTGGAAGTCACATTTGAGGAGCAATCTAAAGGAAGAGGTACTTGCAGAAGGGAACATGCAGAAGCCTCTCAGGTGAAAGGAATCGCACAAAGACCTGACGGCTCGAAGGAGGTTGACAGCCGAGGAAGGCCATCTTGGCTACAGAGAAGTGATCTGGGAGAGTAGGAGAGATGAAGCTGGGTAGGGGGGATCGGGCAACAGCCGGACCTTCAGGGTCTTGGGATCCTCGATAAGACCACTTAGATTCTGTCCTGAGGCCATCACTGGCCCTCAAAGGCTATAGGTTGGGCTTCACGTGATCATAGGGTCACTAAGAAAGGTAGGCCAGGGCAGGGAGCCAAGGCGGCAGTCCAGTCACCACTGAAGTATTTGACTGTTGCCCCTTTGCCTTGGTCTCTTGCTTGCTCCATTTTAGACATCTGTTTGCAGAGCCCTAGTTGTCTCCAGGGCAGGAGGGATGTCCTCTCTCAGAAGAGCATAACCCTCGGTGCCCCCAAACTTGGCATCTGGGGATCTCAAAGCCAGAGCTTAAGGCTCTGCACATAAAAGTCTTTTTCTTCTAGGAGCCACTCCAGAGATATTATAGAAAGTCCCTGGCTTAGGATGGTTAGACTTAAGATTTTTCGACTTTACAATGGAGCAAAAGTGATACACATTCAGTTGAAACCATACTTTGAATTTTGATTTTGGATCTTTTCCTAGGCTGGCGATGTGAGGTACTCTGTGCTCTCGCCCACAGTTTCACATCAGCCATGCAATCGCAAGGGTAAAAGACTGATACACTTACAGCCATTCTGCTTCTCGCTTTCAGTACAGTGTTCAATAAGTTACATGAACTAGTCAACATTTTATTATAAAATAGGGCTTGTGTTAGATAATAAGCTAATGTCAGGGTTCGGAGCATGTGTAAGGTAGGCCAGGCTAAGCTATGATGTTTAGTAGGTTAGGTGCATTAAATGCATTTCTGACTTAGGATATTTTCAACTTATGGGTTTATTGGAATAAATCCCATTGAAAGTCAAAGAAGATCTGTATTTCATTAAGCACAGGGTGTTCTGGCCGGAGCCTCTGTGACTCTCTTCTCTATGATTATTTTCTATCCAAGTTCATATAAATTAGATTCCTGGATTTATGGGCCCCTTACCATCGGGCCATGAAGTAAAATGATTAATTAGTGCAGCTAACTGCAACTGTTCTCAGTCTCAATGTCACAGCCATCAAGGGTGTGAAATATTTAGAGAACCAGTTTTCTTTCCTGACATCCATTTTTTATTAAATATTATAAAAATAACCAAAAAAATGTGGAAAGTAAAAGATGCAGAAGAACATAAAGAATTAAATTATAACAATTAACTATAGAGAGGACCACTGTTAATATTTTGCCCTAGTGGCTCAGTCGTTAAGCATCTGCCTTCGGCTCAAGTCATGATCCCAGGGTCCTGGGATCCAGCCCCACATCGGGCTCCCTGCTCGGTGGGAAGCCTGCTTCTCCCGCTACCATTCCCTCTGCTTGTGTTCCCTCTCTCACTGTGTTTCTCACTGTCAAATAAATAAAATATTTTAAAAAAAATTATAAAAAAATTTTTTTTGCCCTAAAAAAATCATCATTTTTCAATGTATTATGTATATATATCCATATTCATAGGATACCTATCACACTATAAATATCATTTTTCAAAAAAGATTTTATTTATTTATTTAAGAGAAAGAGAGACAGCATGAGCAGGGTGGAGGGTGTGGCAGAAGGAGAGGGAGAAGTAGACTCCCAACTGAGCAGGGATCCCAATGTAGAGCTTGATCCCAGTACCCTGGGATCTTGACCTGAGCCAAAGGCAAACACTTAACTGCCTGAGCCACCCAGGTGCCCCTGTAAATATCATTTTTGTTACATGCTTTTCCATGTCCTTAAAAGCCTTCTACAACATAATTTTTTTTTTAAAGATTTTATTTATTTATCTGAGAGAGAGAGTGACCGAGAGAGAGAGAGCACAAGCGGGGAGAGGCAAAGGGAGAGGGAGAAGCAGACTCCTCGCTCAGCAGGGAGTCCAACGTGGGGCTCGATTCCAGGACCCCGGGATCACGACCTGAGCAGACGCTTCACCAACTGAGCCACCCAGGCGCCCCCAACATAATTTCTCAAAAGCTTCTAAATAGTCCATCTATAACTGTTTTCCATCCATCCCTTTTTTAAACAATCCTTTATCATTGGACATTTGGGTTTTTTCCAATTTTTCAGTATTGTAACAACACTTTGTTCTGATGAGGATCCTTCAAAGTTAAAAATAATCTTTGTTTTATTCTACTTTCAGAAGTAATAGGTACTCATTGTATAAAAGTCAAACACTGCAGCAATTTAGAATCTGGAAAAGAACGTTCCCAGTAATCTTACAACTCAAAGATAACAACTGTTAAAATTAGATTTTTTTAAAATGTGTAGAATAGTCTTTTTTCTTTCTTTTTACCAAAACAGGATGATTCTGAGTTTTCCATGTCACGACATATAAATCTGCTTCATCCTTTGAATATTCTTTCCTACATCCCCCCTACCATCGCAATCTGCCCACGCACATCCGTATGCACACACTGCCTCCCCTCCAGGTCCCAGGCATGAACCACGAGTGCTCCTATCTAAGGCCCTCTTCCTGTCCCTAAGTCCATCTCCTCTCCCTCCTCTGATGGCCAGTGTGTCAAATCCTGCATCATTGATTTCCCCCATCTACTGGATTATTCCCATTAGTGTACAAACATCCTGCAACACTCTCCATCTTTAATAAATGCCTTCCTTACTTCTACATTCTCCTCTAGCTACCACCCCATTCAGCTCTCCTCTGAAGAGCTGTCTATGCAGTTAGCGGCCCCCTCATCTGTGGATGGCGCCCCCTCACCATACGTTCCAAGACGCCCAGGGGATGCCTGAAACCACAGATACACAGAATCCTCCATGTATGTTTTTCCTAGACAGACACACCTACGATACCATGTAATTTATGAATCAAGCACAGTAAGAGATTAACAATAATAGCTATATTAACAATCAATAATTAACGAGTAGTAGTAATTAACAATGAAATGAAACAATTATAACCGTAGAACAGTTAGAGAACTGTCGTAAAAGTTGTGTGAACACGATCTCTCTCTCTCTCAAAATATCTTATTGTGCTGAACTCCCCTTTCTTGTGATGCTGTGAGATGATAAAATGCCTGTGTGATGAGATGAAGCGAGGTGAATGGCAGCATTGTGACGGAGCGTTAGGCTACTCTTGACCTTCTGAGGATAGTCAGGAGGAGGATTCTCTGCTTCCAGACTGAAGCTGGAATGGGAGGGGGTGGGGAGGATGTGAAACCTCGGATAAGGGCAGGAGAGGGGGTGGGGGGAGGGGAACTATCTCAATGTCTCTAATTCAGAACTATGAGAAATGAATTTAGGTTGTTTATAAGTCACCCAGTCAGTGGTATTTTCTTATAGCAGCCCAAACGGACGGACACGGCCCATCGCCCGTTGTCTCAAATTCACCGCACCGAAACAGCTTATCGAGGTGACCAGTGACTGCCATGTGCTAAATCCAGTGACCAGTTCTCAGCACTTTCAGTGACGCACTCATCACAGTTTGCTTTCTTCCCTTCTGAAACTCATTCTTTGCTTGGGTTCCAGGATCCCCGGGACTCTCACCATTCTCCCCTCACTCTGGGTGCTCCTCCTCAGCTTCAGATGCTTGTCCACTTCCTCTCCCTGACCTCAGGAGGAAGGAGTGTCCCAGGCCTCACTCGTTGGGCCACTTCTCATAGTCTCTATTTTCATGGCTCTAAATACCACCTCCACCCCCAGGGCTCCTATTTTAGTCCACAGAGGCTGCTATAACAGAACGCCATAGACTGAGGGGCTTTGAAACAACAAAAATTCACTTTCATGGTTGTGGAGGCTGGAAATCCAAGATCAGGGTGCCAACATGGTTGGGGTCTGGTAAGAGGCCTCTTCCTGGTTTACAGCTGGCTGTCTTCTCCCTGTGTCCTCACATGGTAGAAGGACCAAGGGACTTTCTGAGGTCTCTTTTATAAGGGCCCTAGTCCTTTTCTTAAGAGATCTACCCTTATGGCCTAATACTTCCCCCAAAGTCCTACCATCTCATCCTATCACAACAGGGGCAGGTTTCAACATATGAATTTTGGGGGTGCGTAAACATTCAGTCTGCAGGAAATCCCAAATTTGTAGTCAGCCAGGAAAAAACTGGGTACACTGGGAATCCCATTTGTGGCCCTTGCCTAAAGTAAGGATAAGTCTTGCAGGACTGAGCCCTTAACCTGTGGGGTTCTGCACTAACTCTGGTTAGTGTCAGAATTAAATTGAATTGGGGTGCTTGGGTGGGTCAGTCAGTTAAGTGTCTGACTTTGGCTCAGGTCATGATCTCAGGGTCCTGAGATCGAGCCCCACATTGGGTTCTCTGCTCAGCGGGGAGCCTGCTTCCCCCTCTCTCTCTGCCTGCTTGTGATCTCTCTCTCTCTCTCTCTGTCAAATAAAAAAAAAAAATTGAATTATTGAAAAAAAAACTGAATTATTGGACACAGAGTTGGTATTGGAGAATTGGAGAATTGATATGGATAAATGACACATTACATGTTAAAAAAAAGACACCAGAGGAAGTCACTGGGTATCTATCTAGCACAGTGCTAGATACACAGACTTCAACAGATATAAAAATTATAAGCCACAAATAGGGAGAAAAGAAAAGATGTGAATAAATAGAAAGTAATATCAAGGTTCTGGATGGGAAAGTCAAATATAACAAGAAATAAAAAATTTTTCACATGTAAATTTATAGATTTAACACCATTCCAATTAAAATACCAATAAGATGTTGTACAGATCTTGACAGAAAGATGCTAGATTATGCTTAGATAAATCATGGGGTGCCTGGGTGGCTCAGTTGGCTAAGTGTTCAACTCTTGATTTCAGCTCAGGTCATGATCTCAGGGTTGTGAGACTGAGCCCCAAGTAGGGCCTTGCGCTGGACCTGGAGCCTGCTTAAGATTCTCTCTCTCTTGGGTCGCCTGAGTGGCTCAGTCGGTTAGACGCCCGACTCATGACTTTTGCTCAGGTTATCATCAGGCCCCTGCATGGGGCTCTGCGATCAGCATGCAGTCTACTTGATTCTTTCTCTCTCCCTCTCCCTCTGCCCCCTTACCCCCAAAAGAGTCTGCAAATCAGCAACACAACTAAGCCTTTCAAATGTACAAATTAGGAGGAAAGTTGTGGACCGGGCTCATACAGTTCTTGCTACCACTGATGACCAAAACTCACCAACTCAGGGATCTGGCGGCCACAGAGAATTTGGTCAAGCAAAAGACTTGGGAGGCAGAGGTGGAGAAATCAATGTTCCAAGAAGTAGCCCCTGTGAAGATCAAGTGCAGGCTTTCAGACACAGAGAAGCTGGCTGAGGAGTAGTGGAAGATGAGGAGAAGCTGGGGGAGGCACATGATGAAGAGCCAAGATAAGGGTGTGGAGATGGGGCTCTCTCCAGTGGGTAGGCACTTTGTCTCCTCCACTGCTGAGTCCCTAGTGTTTAGCCCAGTGCACACAGCAGATGATCTATATCTTGGAGATCTTTTCATACCTACATATATGGACTTGGATTTTGGAACATCTGCATAGTGTTCAGGCCTCCACATTTCCCCTGTGACGGGTCCCCACTGGATGGACCTGGAGTTTGCTTCCAGTTATTATTAGGGAATCATAATTATTATTAATAAACATCCTAGCATTTCCAATACAGCTCCCCCTATGGCCCTTCTTCCCAAGGACCAGGAGGAATCACTGGATTTTTGCTTGGTCCAGTTTTGCTCTCCGGGTTCCCAAACAAGCACCCTTTTGCTATTTATGGTCCCTTCAGAGATGGTGAAACTACAGTCCCCTCAGGGCTTCCCCCCAGCCTACTCCCCTTTACAATCATCCTATTCAGGGAAATACAATAAACATTTTGTATGGTAAAGGCAACTCACACAGATTTCTACTGAGCAGCTGAAATACTCAGGACATATATATATATGTATATACCCTAACACACCAGGGCTCTGATTTACATTAGGGCTTCTCACCATAAGTCACCTGTGGTTGTAGAGGAAGAAAGAACACCCCTCAACCCCAACTAGGCCATTATTATGCTGAGCTACTGAGCTTCTCCCAGAGCACCAAGCTCTTTTTGGCCCTCCCAGCTTTCTTTGTACAAGCTCTTCCTTCTTTACTCCTCTGTACCTGGCTAACACCAGCTGGTTCCTCAGGTCTCACAAGCTACTCCCTCCAGGAAGCCTTCCCTGAATAACCACTCCAGCCGCAGAAGCACCCCATTATTTCTTGTAGCACATACCCCACTTTGTTACATCTCTTTTTTTTTTTTAAAGATTTTTTTTACTTGACAGAGAGAAATACAGCGAGAGAGGGAACACAAGCAGAGGGAATGGCAGCGGGAGAAGCAGGCTTCCTGCCAAGCAGGGAGCCCGATGCGGGGCTTGATCCCAGGACCCTGGGATCATGACCTGAGCCAAAGGCAGACGCCTAACGACTGAGCCACCCAGGCGCCCCTGTTACATCTCTTTTTTAGTTGTCTGTGAACAGCGTGAGGGCAGACTTTGGGTCTTGTTCACTGTTTTGTCCCTGGTGCCTACCACAGAGCCAGGCGATTCTGTGGCTCAATACATATCAGTCGAATGAATGAACAAGTATCAAGTGTGCAAGGAGGGGGGAAGCCACCAAAGTCCCAGATGCCACATACACCACTGTGGGCTCTTAGAGCAAGGAAAGAAGCATCCTCTAAGGGACAAAAACCTGGTTTCCTGCAGGTACCTTCAAGGAGTCTGTCATAAGACAACTGGCAACCCAAGGCAAAGGATAGAATGACAAACTGATCTCCAGCTGCCTCGCTCCAGGGAATGTTTGTCAGTGTGACATTCACAGAAGCCCTGCACAGGGCTGACTGAGGGGGAGAGCCAGCCTCCAGCCTTCAGCTAGACAGAAGGGAGTTCAGCTACTGTGCATGTGTTAGCACTGAGCGATGTGTGGCTTAGAAGCTTTTTGGCTCTGCATTCATTTTTTTTTTTTACTTAAAAAAATCTCCAGATATTTCCTATATATATATATTTTTTTTTTTTTTTTTGCCTCTAAGAAATGTTTTTATTTTTGAGGTGCTGTTACCAAATTATATTAACAAAGTTCATTAAAAATCTGCTTAGTACAAAATTGATTTGAGTCCAAAAACATTAGGATCTATTAAATAAATGCATCTTCTTGCTGCATCAAAAAAAAAATATATATATATATATATTTACATATTATTAGCACTGTCATTAATCATTTCCCACCCCTTCAACCCTTTGCTTGTGTTTCTGGTTTACTCCACCATAAAATGAGTTCAAAGGTATGTGATAGAGTGGACATGTTTAGGGAATAGTTCTGGGTTGAGGGTAAGGAATTTGGGGCTGAGAAAAGAAAACCTGGTGAACTGGAGGAGCTCATCTGTCATTTTGTACCTCAGTTCCCCTTTTTTGGAGCTAGAATAATTCTTTTTTAAGTACTAGTTAGTAAAGTCAACAGGTGTTTATTAAGCACTGTTAAAGAGAAAACCATAGGCCCAAAGTGGTGTCTCACAGGGGTTAAGACCCCAAGTCAGTAAAGCAAGACTCAATATCTAACCCAACTGCAGTTTCAACACCCCCCACCCCCACCCCCAAGAAATGTAATCTTTAATCAGTCAACATGGGGGTTTTCTGGTTAACACTGAAATTTACTGATAGGCCCCTTCAGTTCCCCACAGGAGGGTGACTTTTTCTAAAACAATGGATTCTTTGCTAATCATTTGCTTTTTTCCATTCCCTCTCTACCTTTAAAATCCTCTCCTTTTCTGTAGCCTTTTGGATCTCTTGTTTGCTTGCTAGACTGGATGCTGCCTGATTCACGAATCAATTAATAAAGACAATTAGAGGGTGCATGTGACTCTTGACCTCAGGGTCGAGAGTTCAGCCCACAATGGTGTAGAGATTACTAGAAATAAATAAACTTAAAAAAAAATAAAGCCAATTAGATCTTTAAAATTTTAATTTTTTATTGTTATTTCACAGCACCTGTTATGTGCCAACATAACATGGCTGTAAAGGGAAGAGACTGGTCTCAGTGCTTCTTAACCTTTTCTAGGGGGCGATGTAGGTTTACAGATCATTGTGAATGATGAACTGCACACCACCCTATATGGTAGCCACTAGCCACATCTGGCTATTTAAATTAATATTAACCAGGGCTCCAGGGTGGCTCAGTCGGTTAAGCATCTGACTCTTGATTTTGGCCCAAGTCATCATCTCATGGGTTGTGAGATCAAGTCCTGTGTCGTGGGCCTCCATGCTCATCAGGGAGTCTGCTTGAGATTCTCACTCTCCCTCTGCCCCTTCCCCAGCTCCTCGTGCTTCTCTCTCTTTAATGTAAGTAAATCTTTATAAAATATTATTAACTAATTACAATTAAATACTATTATTAAAAGTTCAGTATCTCAGTTGCAGCAGTCACATTTCCAGAGCTGAATAGCCACGTGATGCTAATGACTACCACATAGAACTCAGATACAGAATGTTTCCAGCATCATACAAAGTTCTATTGGACAGTGCTACATGCATATTCTCCCTAGAATAGACTTTTCTGTTCACATGCAATACTTTGCATCCAACTTTACAACCTTCACAGTTTTGCAGGGTTGGGGTGGGGTTAGGTGGGGAGGCAGTCAGTCATTCACTGGTCCCTAACTCCAGAATCTGAGAAAAAGAAGCCCTGATAAGACAAGCAATTTGAGGACTCCATCTCAGAATATAGCAAGTTGACAAAAATAAAGCAACAAAGCTGATATAAATTCAGTATTCTCACTGCTTAATTGTACCTCCTCATGTAAAAGGGAGGGTTCCTACCTGTCTGGCCACATTCAAAAAAACATCAGCTTAGGGGTACCTGGGGGACTCAGCCATTAAGTGTCTGTCTTTAGCTCAGATAATGATCCTAGAGTCCCAGGATCCAGCCCCACATCCGGCTCCCTGATGAGGATCCAGCCCCACATCCCTGCTTTTCCCACTCCCTCTGCCACTCTCTAGCTCTCTCTCTCAAATAAATAAAAACAACAACAGGGTGCCTGGGTAGCTCAGTTGGGTAAGCGTCTGCCTTCTGCTCAGGTCATGATCCCAGAGTCCTGGGATTGAGCCCTGCATCAGGCTCCTTGCTCAGCAGGGAGCCTGCTTCTCCCTCTCCCTCTGTTCCTATCCCTGCTTGTGCTCTCTCTTTCTCTGTCAAATAAGTAAATAAAATCTTTTTTTTAAATTTTATTTATTTATTTGACAGACAGAGAGAGAGAGATCACAAGCAGGCAGAGAGGCAGGCAGAGAGAGAGGGGGAAGCAGGCTCCCCGCTGAGCAGAGAGCCTGCCCCATGTGGGGCTCGATCCCAGGACCCTGAGACCATGACCCGAGCCAAAGGCAGAGGCTTTAACCCACTGAGCCACCCAGGTGCCCCAATAAATAAAATCTTAAAACAAAGCAAAACAGAACAAAACCCAACAGCAACAACAACAACATCAGCTTATTATCCAAAAATAACTAAAAAACAAGGTTAAAGATTTTCTGCAGTCTCTTAAGTAGACACCGAAGGGGGATAATATTCACAACACACTGCAAATCTTCTTGAATTATCTTTCATATCTTCTCTTCTTCTCATCCTCCCACACATGGCACTTACTTCCTGAAAGCTCTCTGCATCCAAACCCCCTCCAAACCTAGTCTGCTGCTGCTTCTCCCCTTCCTCTCCGGCACAGCAAATTTCTCTATTATGTAGCTTTGCAGAATATGTTTTATTTTATTCCCTCATACAAATACAGTGGCGAAGAATAACAAAGATAAAGCTCCCAGGGTGGTGTGACAGGCACACATTCCACAGTGACCCAACCCCACAGGTCTCCCTAGTAGCCTGGACCAGTTTCTCTGAAGTGACTCATTTTCCCACTGATGGTTTACTCCCCACATCACTTCCTCTTCTGTCCACTGCTCCCAAGGACCAGAGTCTGGGAGAAACTCATGACTGAGCCTGACCCAGAAGAAAACATTTTGCTGGGATGCCAGAGGGAACTGATGTCATAGGGAAAGGGAGAAAACCAGATGGGCCAGTTCATAGAATGTTTTATCCCCACTGATAATTGTTTTATTATTACTTTTTATTGGGCACTGCCCTACTCCCTAGTGAATGGCTTGCCGTGGGAAATACATTAACTCTTAACACTCTGCCAAGGTCAAAGGCTTCTTTTCAATCTGAAGATAAGCCCAACAGTGCCATTCTTATCTTCATATTAGGAATGATCAACGTTATGGAGCTCTCAGGTATTTTAGGTGAAAGCTTATCCCTGTAGAAACGGCAGTCCTATCCCATGTAACTGAGAACTCTGATGCCCACCCACCACCATCAAGTCATACAACTGAAATTAGTGGAGAAGGTGCATAGAGTCTAGTGCTGTTACATTTCACACACATCTAAACTCGTCATCATTGTTCATTCCCTGTGGATCACTTTCTTCTGCTTTATTCCCCATCTCAGAATGCTACCGATGCATAACCAGTTCTGCAAGCCAAGAACTTGGAAATCAACCTGGACTCCTCCTCACTCAGCCCCCACACCCAGTCTATCCCCATGTCCCATGATACTGTCTCCTTGGGATAACTCACCTCCTTAGTATCTATCTCTATCACCTACATCAGGCCACTGGCATCTCTTGCTTGGAGGACTGCAGTGGTCTACTCAGCTGGGGTCTCCCTGCACAGGCCCCCATTTTACTTCGCCATGTAACCTGCTAGTCAAAGGGCCATTCGGAGCTATCCCTGTTCTTTTTTTTTTTTTTTTTTTTTTAGATATTTTATTTATCTATTTGACAGAGAGAAAGAAAGAGAGTGAGAGCACAAGCAGGGGTGTGGCAGGCAGAGGAAGAGGGAGAAGCAGACTCTTCACTGAAGAGGGAGCCCAACGTGGGACTCCATCCCAAGAACCCGGATCACAACCCAATCTGAAGGCAGACATTTAACCGACTGAGCCATCCAGGCGCCTCTATCCCCTGTTCTTACCGATTCACCTTTTCGGACAATCTGACTACACTGTCATATCTTTGCAGAATAAGAATCCACCCTAATGGATAATGTAGTTTTAAATAAAGGACTCTATGAAGTCCCAGTAAGGGGCTTACACTGCAATTACACAGCAATACTTCCTACACAGACCCCTTGTCCCCTCTCCCCCCACCTCATTATGGTAGGTATTGCCACACCTGTCTCTCATCCCTTTCTTCCACAGCTGCCCTCTAGTCAAATTAGCTCTTGGTCTCCTCCTTCCTATCTCCTACTCCATATCTCTAAATCTTTTAGCTGCCACTTCCTTCTGAAACTATCTCAACATAACTCCTTAAAGCCCTTCCTTCATGGCTACTCACTGCTCTCAGTGGAGTCCACACTCCATACATAATGTGGTCTACTAGGCTTTGCAAGCCCCCGCCCCAGCTCCTCCTCCTCCATCTTCCCCACTTGAACCCTCTACCCCAGCCATACTGTAGGACAATGGGGATCGCCTTGGTCTGCTGTGCTCTCTTCCATGTGGGAGATCTGTCATGCTCCCCTTTTACCCTATGATTAACTCCAACTGGTCCTTTAGGGCTCAATCTAAACAAATCCTCCTGGAAGCCTTCCTTATAATCTCTAAGATTGTGTTAGGTGGTCTCATAGCAGTTTACCCTTATCACAAATGTGCTCTCTATGGCTGTTTGAATAGCAGCTTGAGAGGCGCCTGGGTGGCTCAGTGGGTTAAAGCCTCTGCCTTCGGCTCAAGTCCTGCTCTCAGGGTCCTTGGATGGAGCCCCACATCAGGCTCTCTGCTCAGCAGGGGACCTGCTTCCCCCACCCCTGCCTCTCTGCCTGCTTGTGATCTCTCTGTGTCAAATAAAATCTTTAAAAAAAAAAGAATAACAGTTTGAATATACACTTCGAGGACAGAATTGTATTACTACTGTGTGCCATGGGCCTCTTACAGGGCCTAAATTTTAGCATTGTACTCAATGATGCTGAATAAGTAGATAAGCAAAAGCTCAAAAGCATGTTCCTGCCTAATGCCTGTGGCCTTAGTAGAGAATGGAATCCATGAGCCCTTTAAGCATTAAGCTGTAATTCTGGCCTTGTTTGTGTTCTAACCTGCAAAGGTTAGTACCTGGGTTCACAAGGGGAAAAAAAAATCCACCTTCAGGGTTCCATGGATGATCATAAATGCCCCCTAGCAATTTAGCTGTGTTCCTTCTAATTCTATACTTGGTCCTATTTCCACATCAGGGCACAACATTTTCTAAGCTAGACATGAACCCCTCCGGAGATTGCATGCTGTAAGACTTTGCATAACATAAGCTGAATCATTACTATTTATAAGCAATCTTCCATCTTGAGTCCCAGTAGGCTACTCAGTTGACTCCATTTCTCTCCCTAGGAGATGACCAAATTGTCTCCCACCAGCATTTTTTGTGGGGGTGGGGGAGGGGGGAACTTTCCAGGCAACAATTATGTAGATGTGGTAGGAGTCAGACAGTGGTATTAATACACCTAAACACAAGGCATCTGGACTTCTGGATGCCTTTAGGATACGTAAGCTTCTATAAGGCTTTGTACTTTGACTCCAGATCACATTCAGCCAGGGCTCTTTCCTGCTTGAATTCTGAAGCCTAACAAAGAACAACTAGAAGCTTTACATAATCCAAAATACAACAGATGATTCTGTTTTATTTTAGAAATAATTTATTGTGCTTTATTCTAATTATAAAAGTAGTCCATGCTAATTACAATTTGATAAATATAGAACAGCATAAATAAAAATATAGAAATCATTTCCCACAAAAGATATCTCCACAAACACTTGGAAAGTTATTTTCTTCTATGCTTCTGTTACAAATTGAAAAAATATATATATAAAATATTTATATATATATATTTTTTAGGAACCTCCAATATATGTGTGTGTGTGTGTGTGTGTGTGTATTCCCTTGAACAGAACTGGATAGTACTGCTTAAATTTTGTTTCTCCTTTTTTTTTTCCAGAATATAAAAATGAATAACTATTTTCAACTTTACAGAAATATATGAAGTCTAAAGTGAAAGTTCCCAGAACTGCATTCTTTGGAGACAACTGGTGTCAATTTAATACATTCCTTGAGATCATATACTTACATGTCTATAATGTTCTTATTACACAACATTTTTTTTTAAGTAGGCTCCACACCCAGTGCAGAGCCCAAGGCAGACTCAAACTCACAACTGTGAAATCAACACCTGAGCCAAGGTGGAGTCAGCAGCTCAACTGAACCCAGCCTGGTGGTCCTTAAACATTTTAAATTCATTTTAATTATAACTAAATTAGCATGACCTTAATATCCTCCAAAATATCATTTAATAATTGTGTAACATTCAAAATTATTATGTTGAACCACTCCCTTATCAGGGGTTCAAATTTTTTTTTAATTGCACAGAATGCAATGAACATAATTTATTGTAAGGATTTCTTATTTCCTAACGATAAAATCCTACAAGTGAAATTACTGGACCAAGAGCTGCATGTATGTTATAAGGACCTGATGTACACCATTGTTCTACCTTGCAAAAAAGTTATACACTCAGTAGTTATGCACGGGTGCCTAATTTTTGTTTATTATCTTATTTAAAAAAAATTTTTTTTTTTTAGATTTTATTTATTTGACAGAGAGAAACACAGTGAGAGAGGGAACGGTAGCGGGAGAAGCAGGCCTCCTGCTGAGCAGGGAGCCCGATGCGGGGCTCGATCCCAGGACTCTGGGATCATGACCTGAGCCGACTGTAGACGCTTAACGACTGAGCCACCCAGGCGCCCCTTGTTTATTATTTCAAAAGGCTCAGAGGTAGGGGCACCTGAGGGGCTCAGTCGGTGGAGCCCTACACTGGATCTCAGCTCAGGTCTTAATCCTAGGGTCCTGAGTTCAAGCCCCACCTTTGACTCCATGCTGGGCTTGAGTCTACTTAAAAAAAAAAGGGGAAAGAAGGCGGCCTCAGAGGGGGTATAACTAACTACAAATCAACTGTACCTTCAGATTAAATGTTTGATTTTATCTTCTTGCTATTACTAGTATTAATGGAGTTCTTGTCTTTTTTTTTTTTTTTTAAGATTTTTATTATTTATTGAGAGACAGAGAGGCAAAGACAGAGGGAGAAGCAGGCTCCCCACTGAGCAGGGAGCCCGATGCGGGAGTCGATTCCAGGACCCTGGGATCATGACGTGAGCCGAAGGCAATGCTCAACCATCTGAGCCATCCAGGCGCCCTTGTCTGTTTTCTTTTCTTTTCTTTTTTTAAAGGCTATTTGTTTTAGTAATCGGGGTGCACCCAACGTGGGGCCCAAACTCACAACCTAGACATCTAAGAGTCACCCGTGACTGAGCCAGCCAAGCGCCCCTGGAATTTGTTTTTAGGTTTCATAATGCCCCCCAACATTTATTTTAAAGATTTTGGATATACAAGGTTGAAAGAATGGTACACTGAACATACTGAATGCACCCACGGTCTAGATTCTACAGTTAACATTCCGCTGTATTTGCTTTTGCGTACCTGTCCATGCATCAATCCAGAGGTTTCATTTTTAATATACAAGTTCTTTTTAGACGTCTATTTTTGTAACTGCCCCAAGTTCAGTGCCCTGAACAAGGGGTAGTAAATGTTAAAGACTGCCAAGGTGGCAGTCTACCTGAGCTCCTGAGAGGCTCACCCCACAGGCTGGGAGAGCATGGCTTCGGGTTCTAATCCTGACCCCACTATGAGACCTCAGTTTTCTCACCTGTAATATCGGAAGCCCACCATCTTCGGGGAGGTTTAAAAGCACAAATGGTGGGAGGCACTCTATAGCGACGGCTGAGATAACGGAGACTCTTTTACTCCCTCCTGGTCTCCCCTGAATGTCTAGCCCAAGTTCTGGAGGCCATCTCACAACCCCTCACACTCATCCTCAGTCCACCTTAGACCCTCCGTTCTAAGCGATTGTAAAATGGAGGCAGGATCGCCGAAAGGGCTACTGACCTGAGTCTGAAGGCCGCGAAGGCCCCACCCAGCCCACGGTCCGGGACTCCTTCAGGCCGCAGCAGGGTCAGCCTGCGGCCCGGGCCTTGCTCCCTCCCTCTGGCGCCCCGCACGCAGAGTGACTGCCCGCCGGCCCCACACTGGCCTCTACCCGCGTCACCTCACGGAGTGCTCACAAAAGCCTGTGAGGTAGACAGTGCTACAGAGGCAGATAACTGAGGCCCAGGAAGCCTGAGTCACTTGCCCCTGTCCCGGCCATTTGTCCATGAATCTGGCGAGGGAATTGCCCTCAGAGAATTCTAGAAATCGAACCCAGTTCGCCCGACTCCAAGCTCTCCCTCTTTTTGCTCCGGGGCTCCCCCTACAGGGAGCACTGGGCTGCGCGCACGCGCAGTCATCGCAGCCGCGTCCCCTTTAAGACGATTCCTTTTGCTTCCTCCGACCCCTTCGCTTCCGCTCCGCGGTTCCCACAATGCAGTGCGGCTGAGCGCCTCCGAGCCCGCGGGGACGCTGCGGGGGGACCCCGGCTGAGGCGGCGGCGGCGACGTGGGCTGCGGCGGGCCCGCGGCGTCGGGCGGTGCGGATGTCGGGCTGGGCGGACGAGCGCGGCGGCGAGGGAGACGGGCGCATCTACGTGGGGAACCTTCCGACCGACGTGCGCGAGAAGGACCTGGAAGACTTGTTCTACAAGTACGGTCGCATCCGCGAGATCGAGCTCAAGAACCGGCATGGCCTCGTGCCCTTCGCCTTCGTGCGCTTCGAGGACCCCCGGTGAGGCCCCGCTCCGCCCGCCCGCCCGAGGCCGCGGGCCCCCGCCTTCTCTCCTCCCCCTCCTCTCAGGGGCCTCTCCTCCCCCCTCCGCGCAGACCCCCACGGCGCCCCCGGGTAGAGGATGAGGCCTCCTCTCACAGCAGGCTCCGGCCGTCCTTTGCTTCGTCGTCACTTCCTCTAGGATTTTTTTTTTTTTTTCCTTGACTTAAAAACACAAAAGCTGGGCGTTTGGAGGACCCCGGCCCGCCCGGACCGTCCTCGGGGATGGTACACACGACCATTTTCTCCCTCATGGCTGGAGAGGCACCCTTCAGGGAACGCGGCCCGGAACTAGCCGGGAGAGGACTTCGGGAACAGAAGCGGCCAGTCGCCCTCCCTGCCCACCCCTCCCCCCAGCCAGAACTCGCCGTTACAATGGAACAGACTGCGGGGATGTGGTCGTCTTTGGAGGTCGTAAAGGGGTGTCTGTGATGGAACAGATCTCCATCCGCGTGCGGCCTCGTCCTTAAAAAAGCACCAGGGATTTGGAAAAACTTCTAAAATGGTCTGAGGGGTGGGTCTCTGGTTTCACTCCACTTCTCCTTCTAATGAGGGAGGCACTGCTGGGTGCTTAGGGCCCCAAGCATTTGGAAGCTCTCGATCCCTAAACTGGCTCAAAGGGATCTTTGTGATTTTGCAAACTTTGTCGGCCTCACGGTCAGAAAAGGCCTGGGAACTTTCAAAACTGCGGTTGGTGGTTCTTAGGAGCCACCGCCTGGACTGGTCGCTGCACTTGGGGTAAATAAGAGCCGGCTCTGTTTCCCAGCAGTGACCCTATACCTAGCCTGCGCCCAGCAGGCTTCACTTCAAGGACTGTACATAGGGTGTCTTGCCTACTTGGTGTGGTGGTATAGGGCAAGGAGGGCATCTGAGGACAGGGGGGTAGGAAGCACCTTGAGGCTTTGATGACTGACAGAGCTCATTCTTAGCACCTTGCCATTTGCCTCAAAAACGGAAGTAGGTATTTTCACGCCTAAACTGGAGAAAGCTGCACCTCTGTAACACTGTGTGTTTTTTGAACAGTCACCATGTGTCAAATACCACTTCAGCATTTTTAATAACCTATAAAAGAGGTAGTGTTAGCCACATTTTACAAATGAAGACACAGAGGATTTAGAGTTGCTGATAATAGAGAATGCTAGTAAGGGATCAAGGTAGAATTTGAAACCCCCTATGCTGTCATGCTGTTCTTTAAAACACAGACTTACTGTATGATATGCTACATTGTCACCTCTTCTCTCCTTTCTTCCATAATAGAAAAGCTGTCTTTTGATATCACTGGATGCCAAGTTTCTAGCAAAGCACTGCACACATAGTATCTTATTTAATCCTTATAATAACCCTGTGAGATAGGCACATTACTCACATTTAAGAGATGTGAAAACATGATATAAGCATTTACCCAAAGACGGCTACTAGTAAGTAGCAGAAGAATGATTTGAACTTGTCAGTATTCAAGATGTGCTCTGCAACCCTAGCAGTTCTACCTCTCCTTCACATCGCTGTAAATATAGCACTGGTCGTGGTCCTCATTGCTTTTAACCTTGACTAGAATCTTGAGCAATTACGTGCCTGTGACAACTGAATTGATGCCTTCTTCATTAGTACATCTTTGGCTCTGCTTGTCCATCCAAGCTCTTGAGGCCATTCTTTCTCCAGTCCAATATTAAAGAACCAACTTGGTTCCCCTACAGTCCACTGGAAAATTGAAAGTAACTTCATTGAATATTTACCTCTTTTGGCAAAGCTGTACCCAGAGAGTGGTCTTTACAACTCAGTTTTCCAAACCATGCTGAAAAGGTACACCTGAGAGTTACATATTTCTCACAAAGCATCTGTCTTTTGAGCCTGATTTCTTTTTAAAGACTTGATGGTACTAGGCCTCGTTGAAGAATATTAAAGGACTAGTGTGTGGTGGGCATTCTGAGAAACTGCTCACAGGGTTAGAGAAATGTACTGAAATCATCTGTCAACAATTTTTGTTTTCTGAATTAGTTCTTATAATTCATCTTTTTGCCCCTTTATTATCATTTCGTACCTAGAAAACCTTGTGTGTGACATTTGTAAAGTTTATTCCTAACATTATGAAAGGTCTTTGCACGAAAGCAGTAGTACATCAAGATTTTTTTTGTTTTTCTGATTCCAGGTTTCCTTTTTATACTTGTTACACAAGCCCCTCACTGGGAAGTCAGTCGGCCTCCTGAGCAGCACTAACTCCTGACTTTTCTTTACAGAGATGCTGAAGATGCAATTTATGGAAGGAATGGTTATGATTATGGCCAGTGTCGGCTTCGTGTGGAGTTCCCCAGGACTTATGGCAGTCGGGGTGGGTGGCCCCGCGGTGGGAGGAATGGGCCTCCTACAAGAAGATCTGATTTCCGAGTTCTTGTTTCAGGTATGTTCCTTTAAAACTGAATGAGATGATGCATGTAAAATACTTAGCACACAGTCTGGCCTCCAAGAAATGTTAGCTGTTACTCTTCAGTGCATGGGGCACATGGGGCTTTCTTTTCAATAGCCTGCACACAGTCTGAAGCCCTGCCATCTTGCCACTGAGGCAGGTATCTTGCAAATGTAACTGCATTGGTAGTGTAGTGTTGGTAGAACATAAACTTGCTTCTTATAAAGTTTTCTACTGTTGAGAGGGAAGATGGTAGCAAAACTCTGTGAGCTAGAATTTTATAGAGATATTTTCTTTTGTAATGTACTCGGTATCAGACTTGCTAGACATTCCCAGAACTAGATTTGAACTACTGCCCAGCCTTGGATGCTGCAAAAGGCAGATTTTGGTGGTGGCTTTGGAATTATATAAAAAAGAAAACAAAAGAACTTGGAGTTTTAGGGGTTGTATTGCAGCCCATAGTGTTGACAAGTGATAAAATGCCAAGCTCAGGGGTTTATGGATCTTTTCAAAATACTAAAGCAGTGGTAAAGACCTGGGCCTTCTGCACACTGCAGGGGCATTTTATAGGACCATGGTGGAGTGAAATGTATTGAGAAACGTGGCATTTTCTTAGATGTAAATGTCACATGGTTACAACAGACCCCTATAGTAATTAAGAGTGATCCTTTCAGTATCTGCCTATCTTATGTCCCTTTGTTAATTTTTTAACCCTAGAACTCTATTCCCTTCTTCAGGATGTCATACATATTTTTTTTTCTCTCCATGCTGCTCTGAAATCCTGCTTAGAAAACTATTAGGAAATGGCTGCAGTCCTGAGCTGTGAGCGGTAAACACAGCCTTTGAGAGCAGGAGCACATTTCCCTTTCATGACATCAGGTAGGGTTGTATAATTCCCGACTAGTTGTAGCGTCTGAGTCTTACCTTTTCCCCCACTGTATTGAAGAATGTTGGTGATCTTTTGAAAGGTACTTTTAGTTTGTTAGTCATTCACACCTACAAGAAAACAAACTTTAGGTTTTTATTGTGTTGTCACCTTCAGCTATGCCTTGGTTATTACTTCATTGGATAGTTTCAAAATTCCCATGTTCTGAGAACCCAATCAAGCAAGAGATAATTAGTACTGATAAATTTCATAATGGAGAAAATTAGAACTCAATCTTAGAGTTTGATCTTAAATATGCAGGATAAAGAAAGAAAGGCTGTGAATTCTGAGACACTAAACCTATAATGGGGTGGACTTCTTGCTTTGTTGGAAGGGCTTGGTCTCTGGAAGATTTGCCTGGAACCAGCTTCTAATGGTGATTTATCACACATACTTTAGTGCTCTTCTAGTTTTATGCCCTTTATGACTCGTGATTTGGGGATCCTCAGAATTTAAAAGTAGTGATGGATAAAAAAGGGACCCTAGGGGCGCCTGAGTGGCTCAGTCGTTAAGCGTCTGCCTTCGGCTCGGGTCATGATCCCAGGGTCCTGGGATCGAGCCCCGCATCGGGCTCCCTGCTCGGCGGGAAGCCTGCTTCTCCAGCTACCATTCCCTCTGCTTGTGTTCCCTCTCTCGCTGTGTTTCTCGCTGTCAAATAAATAAAATCTTAAAAAAAAAAAATACATTAAAAAAAAAAAAAGGGACCCTAGGTGCTGCTGGCTCTTAACAGGTCAATTAACATGGCTGAAGGATATGGCCTTTTCTCTTCTGTTGTCCATGCTTAGGACTTCCACCATCAGGCAGCTGGCAGGACCTGAAGGATCACATGAGAGAAGCTGGGGACGTCTGTTACGCAGATGTGCAGAAGGATGGAATGGGGATGGTTGAGTATCTCAGAAAAGAAGACATGGAATATGCCCTGCGTAAACTGGATGACACCAAATTCCGCTCTCATGAGGTGGGTTCCCAACTTTTTTCCCAACCTAAGCCACTCCACCTGAAGCTGACCTAGCAGAAGTAACAACAGGCCATGTGTTTGCCATTTGATGACCTCACAGTACCATTAAAGATCTAAAGTGTTTGAAGCCAAAGAATTCATCATGCCCAAACCTTCAGGGTCATAACAGAAGTTTGCAGTCATAGTATTTTTAACCTGGAGAGAATACTGGTGTAGCCTATCATAATGTGGTGAACTATTCTGTGATACCATCCCTTTCACAACTGGCTTAATCTGCAGTATGCCTCTGTGAACCTAATTATTATGGTTGTCCCTCCTCTGGGTCTAGTCTGGGTTCTGCAAGCCAACCTCATCATCTCAGCTCTAAGGTACTGCTGTTGGGCCAGCTTGTCACTTCATTTTTCCAAGAGTAATGCATGCAGGTAGTCACTTTGGCATTTTCTTGTAATCACCTTAGTTCTCAGGACTTAGTTCTTGCTCTTTCCTGCCGGGAAGGCGGCTGCTGCTTTGGATCTCTCAGTTTGATTCACATGTTGACTATCCCTTTGATATTGCTGAGATAAGACAGCAGACCCAACTGGACATTGCTCTTTTTGGTTATCTTGTCTTGACTTACTGTGGAATTTAGATATGTCTGGGGTCCATTTCTTTTTCTAAGTATTCATATACTTAATTTTAAAATCCCTAATTTTATGACATGGAAAGTGCTTGGCTTAACAGTACTTTTGCTCAGACTGAATTTGGAGCAGAAACAAAACAGGATCTGGGGGTGCCTGGATGGCTCAGTTGGTTAAGCGACTGCCTGCAGCTCAGGAAGTCCTACATAGGGCTCCCTGCTCAGCGGGGAGTCTGCTTCTCCCTCTGACCCTCCCTTTTCTCATGCGCGCGCTAAAATCTTAAAAAAACAACAACAGGGGTGCCTGGGTGGCTCAGTGGGTTAAAGCATCTGCCTTTGGCTCAGGTCATCATCTCATGGTCCTGGGACCAAGCCCCGCATTGGGCTCTCTCTGCTCAGCAGGGAGACTGCTTCCCCCCCCCGGCTGCCTCTCTGCCTACTTGTGATCTCTCTCCCTGTCTGTCAAATAAAATCTTTAAAAAAAAACCAAAAAAAAACAACAACAGGATCGGGTCCCGAGTTCAGTAAGGATATATCCAACTACTGACTTTACCTAGGGAATTCTGCATCGGACTTCTTTCATTTTAGCATTTTTAGATTCTCTGAGAGTGTTGGCTGAGGGCAAAGGGCATAGGCCAGCCTGGACATGACTCCTCTGCCACTTAATAATTTCTTAGCTGAGCTATGCTCTGAACCCTGGTTCCTCAATATGCAAAAGGAACCATAATAGCACTGTCTCATAAGACTTGCCAGGAAGCTAACTTATGGAGATAACTGTATCTAACCCAGGTCCTGACACCTGAGAGGTGTTGAATACAGGTTGGCTTCTGCCATAGGAACCTATCCAAAGATGCATATATGAGGTGGCAGAGGATTGAATTGTATGACCTCTGAGATCCTTTCTAGTTCTTAGATTCAGGGGTCAGTGGCAGTAATTCAGTTATATTAACAGTAGTGGCTAGTATTTGAGCATTTACCACATGTGAGGTTGCCATTTATTATTTGTGTCACCCTGGAACAGATAAGAACATTGTTTTCCTCATTCTTGAAATGAGTTGTTAAACATACCTATCTCATAGCATTATTGTGAGGGTTTAATGAGATAACATCATGCTGGACAAACAGTAAGTGCTCAGTACTTAACTATTGTTAGGCAGCCATGTTAGGTATTAGTGTGTTATACTCTTCTGGGTCTTATTTTTTCCTTTACTTTTTTTGTTCGAATTTCAGGGTGAAACTTCCTACATCCGAGTTTATCCAGAGAGAAGCACCAGCTATGGCTACTCGCGGTCTCGGTCTGGCTCAAGGGGCCGTGACTCTCCATACCAAAGCAGGGGTTCCCCACACTACTTCTCTCCTTTCAGGCCCTACTGAGACAGGTGATGGGAAATTTTTCTTTATTTTTTAGGTGAACTGAGCTGCTTTGTGCTCAGAATCTACATTCCAGATTGATGATTTAGTGTCTTAGGAAATTTTTTTAATTTTTTTTAAGGAAATAAAATACATAATTTCTACCAGGGCCATATTGGCAGTGAAGCATTTTAAACTGCAGAAATTGTGGTTTTGGTTCAGAAATAAGTTGTATATTTTTCACCCCTGATTATGGGAAAAAAATCAGTGCTGTGTCTTTGTGGGTTGCTCTACTCTGGAGATCAGCAGTTACTGTGACTGAGTCGGCCCATTCTGTTTAGAAATATATTTTAAACGTTTAGTAATTGACATGTGTGGTTGTCCTTAATTAAGTTAATAGATTTCACCAAATAGGCACATTGATTAAAAAGAAAAAAGTCACTGAGTTGTAGCAGCAGCTTGTAACCAACTGGTAAGGAGAAATGGGTAACATTATCTGGGGACAAAAGTAGTTGCTATGTTGGTGGTTTGAGAATTTCAATTTCAAGAATTGTTTCAGGATTATCTTACAATTCAAGGCCAAGCTTATAAATGAAGCTGCTTTAAGGAAGGGAGCGTTTAAGATAGGGCAAAGGAATGGAAGGAATGAAACAGACTTTTTAAAGTCAGCAGCAGCATAAAGATCATTGAAGATTTTTAAACGAGACCAACTATGACAGTTTGGGGTGGGGGGAAAATCTCTTTAAATTTTGGTTCTGTCACTTTTACCCCAAAATCTGTTTCATTTATCCTTGGTATCTGAGCTTTCTTAAAACACAAAACAAACCAAAAAACTCCACTATCTTGGATTCAGTAATCATGGTGGGGGTGGGTAAGTTACTTTGTTCCAGGCCTGGGGCTTTTTTTAAAAAGCCACTTTATTGAAGTATGATTGACATGTAAAAAGTTGTACTTATTTAATGTATACAACTCTGAGTTAGGGGTTAAGTGTATATCCATGAAAGCATCACCACCATCAAGACTGTAAACATATCCATCACCTCCCAAAGTTTCTTCCCTACTCCTTTAAGATTTATTTGTGGTAAGAGCATTTCATATAATATCTACCCTGTTGGCAAATTTTTAGTGTACAGTACAGCACTGTTAGCTCTCCCAGGGCTAATTTTGTCATACGTTCTTTTCAGAAAAACTGTAGCTGGTGGCTAGCATCCCTTTTGGATGGAATCACTTTGTGGGATAGTGGATGACTGCAGGCTAGGAGTTCACAAGCTGTAGAGTCTACTTTGAGTACTCTTCAGACCTTAGGATAAAGTTAGCCTTCTGCTGGGAATGAAGTGGGTACCCAGGAACAAATCGGAGTTTGGTAAAGATAAAAGTTTTCTTGGGTTGATAGAAACAGCAACTAAAAAGTACAACACAGGTTATCACAGAGTGATCAGATGCATTGTCTAATGGTTACATCAATAGAAAAATTGACTTAAGTGCAGTTTGGGAGACCATCTTTCTGGAGAAGATAAAGGAAGATAACATCTTACATACTGAACAGTCTGAATAAATACTTGATCCATTTCCTCAGAAAGTAACAATACCTTTTCCAGTAGCAGCAGGAACTCATTGCCTTGTTTTGGCTAGATTATTTCCCAATTCTGTCTTCAGAGAGTTAGTTATTAAAAAATACTTAACCATCAGTTTTTTTCAGGTGACTGAAGAAAGTGGGGCCATTAGTGTTCACAGTAACAAAATACTATCTTTGGGCTTCCACGTGTTCACAGGGTACCCCTTTCCCAGAATAGCTACTCAGTTGTGTGAAAAAGGCTCTTGTTCATCCTGCTTTGGCAAAGAGATATTACCTGTTTGAAAACAGTAATAAGAAAGAATGTTATAGCTGAGTCTGCTTCCCAACTGGTTGTACTGAGCTAACTTATCACTTGGTTTGTCATGAAAAATAAGCAATGCAGATAAGTGTAGTTACTCTCCTATTTTTCTGAGTGTCTGAAAGAATAACAGTTGGAAGCCTAATAAATGCATGCTTTTCAATAAGAAGCAGAGACAGATTAGCCAGTTATATGCATATGCGAGTGGAAGGAAAGACTAATGATTGTGAATTCACTTTGTCTCAAGAAGTCTGACACAAAGTTCTTTTTGAGAAACAGCATATGTGATCAATGGATAGGTCTGCTAAAATAGTGACAACTATCAGATTATGAGAGACTATAAAATCTTTTTTTCGCTGCAGTTAATTTGACATTGTTTAGTGAATCAGAGGCATGATTAAGAGTCGAGTCTACAACTTTCTAAGCTTTCCTTTAATTGGCTGGTCTTGATCAAAGAGGTAACCCCTGAGCTGGGGGACTGATGTTTGTCTTTGAGGCTAGTTAGAATGGTTCTCTGAGATGATCTCCTGAACCTGAAGCTGGCACTTGGAAAACCATCTACTTGAGCACTTAAGCTAGTCCCATTCCCAAATATTCAGAAGGGTGCAGCAGTTCATTAGACCCATCTATCTGCAGAGGAGATTAAAAAGTTCAACCCACCCAAGATTCTGGATTTTAGTATCAGCCCAGAGTCGTTTTTAAGTTTTCATTTAAAATAGTCACAGTAAATTTTAAAGATGCAAATCTCAACAAGGTTGCAAACTAATGGCTCACAGGATGCATCTGGCTTGCAGGTATGTTTCATTTACATGGTATTTTATTTTTTGAAAAAGTCTTTGAATTTGTTTCCATACTTAAAATTTGGGAAATACCACACACACATGAAAATGCCCGATGTCCAGGTTCTCAGGGAAAATGGGCTCCCATTACTATCTGGCACTGAATGAGCAGTGAGTGCTAGTTGCACCTTTAGGCAGAGCTTGAGCTCCAGATTTGATACCACATACACACCTCCCTGCCCCAGTCCCCATTTTGCTCATTCCTATTACAGACTGGCCCTTAGGAGTGAATGTGATCCTTCCACTCTTCTGCCACCTGTACTTTTTTTTTCCACTTAATATATGTGGGGTTATTCATTCTACTTTTATTGAGATTTAATTGACATACAACATTGTCTAAGTTACACAACACAATGATTTTATATATATATATAAATGATTTCCAGAACAAGATGAATTAATATCCATCATCTCACATAGTTTTTTCCTTGTGATTAGAACTTTTAAGTTCTACTCTCTTAGCAACTCTCAAGCACAGAATATGGTATTGTTGTTAATTAGAGTCATTGTCATTCTGCTGTATGTTGAAGTTTGTACCTTTTGACCACCTTCACCTAATTCCCACTTTGTAGCAAATCTGGACCTCACAGCTCCCACTCTATTCTTAGTTCACCGAGGGACAATCTGTTAAGCCACTTTGGGGAACACATACCTGGAGGGGCCACAAAATACTCCTCCACAACTTGATGGGCATTTTGTAGTAGTTCTTCAGCACAGTTGCCTTCTACCACATTGTCGGATCTCAAGTATAGACATCTATAAAACCAGAGCTCAAGGTTACCTTCTCAGAGAACAGACTTCTATGGCATGGGTGGAGAGGGTCAAGAATGGGAGAAAACGGAACAGCACATTCTTAAATTATGGTCACTACTCAAAGATGGAGGAGTTATGGTCAATAGTCAACCAAATAACAATCTACAGTTTATAGATTCTCAACCACTCAGTGAGGTAAGTGGTAATTATTCCTCAGGACTGATACATTCAATAAATATTCCTGCATCATTACTATGGGTAAGCTGCTTTTGGTGGAGACAGGTAAGCCAATTATAATGTGTTTTAAGTCTAATAGGTAATCAAAGCTTGCCAAGGGAGTATAAAGGGGGCACCTAAACCAGCCGGGGTAAGGAACAGATATTCAGAATAGGTGATGTCACTGCTAAAGGATAGGCAAGAAACTGCTGAATGGGAAACGGACTTCTAGGCAGGTGAAGAAACTTGCTCAAGAGTGGTTATAAGTGACTTAGATATTAGGTCCCAAGTGACAGGACTGGAATTAGCACAGTTCTTGTACCCCTAAGATGAGCTGTTTTTCTCTTCATGGACATGGAGGTGCCTGCCCTTGCATAGGTGAAGAATAGTCCACTGTTCTCTGGGCCTAGTGGCTTCATTAAAGTGTCCAGATGGCAAACTAGTGAAACCAAAGAGGAGTTGAACATATCAGTGGAGCTTCACTGGTGTTTCAAGGCTTAAAAGTGCAAAAATCTGAGCCTGCTTCCAGATATTTGGGTTGAAAAATAAGCAGTCTGCTCAATCACTGATAGAGGAGTAGCCAAGCTCTTTATGCTTTGAGCCAGACATAGACTGAGGGCGAAACCTAATGGGACAAAAGGGCAAGGATGTGACATGAACATCCAGGCAAAGGCTGCGGAGGGTGAAGTTGTCATGGTAAGATTCTTTTAGGAAAGCACTTGTTCTGTTTCTTTTGTGGCACCCACCCTAGAGCTAAACACAATAAGCACTCATGTATGGACTGTAGAGAGCTGCGTTCTATTCCAGGATCTGCACTCTTAACTCTGTGGCCTTGGACAAGTATGGATCTTTCCAGACCTTAACTTTCTTGCCAAAAAAGCGAAAGTTGCATTTTTTTTTTTTTTTAAACATATAGAGGCTTATGAAAACTTGGAGAACAAAATAAAAATCCTCTGTGAAGGTGAACATTGGACATTCTGGAGTTTGTATTTCTGTTGGGTGTTATAACAAAATGGCTAAGAACACGGGCTCCTGAGTCACAGATGAATTCAAATCTTCGGGCCATACACGGCACATGTGCAAGTTATTTATCCTCTCCATGTACCCATTTCCTTATTTGTGGAATGGTTCATAGAACTGCTGGGAAGACTAAATGTTAAAGAAGATCTGATAATTTGGGGCCTGCATTCTCACTACAGTAAGAGGTGGGTGCTGAATAGCACCTCCTCCTTTCAGAGTTAGCGCACCTAGGCACACCTCAGTCCCCACTCCTCACTCAGAGTATACCTCTGCACTTACCCTGCTGTAATCACACTTTACCTGCCTAGCCCCTACACACTGGAGGCTGCTAATTGTTCCTGGGCACTTGGAGAGTTTGATGAAGTGAGACACTACTACTCCACCAACAGGTGGTTAAAAGCTATTGCTTCACAGTAGATGTAATAGCAATTGATTTATTCACTCATTTGACAACCAGACTTCCTGTGTAATGTTTCCAGAAAAAATTCACTCCTTAAAATACCACACATTTTCGCCTAATTACTGTTTATGATGGAGTTGTTTCCAGAAGAAATCCACACCTCCCTATTTTCATAATCATAGGCTACTGAACTCAGGATCTCTGTGAGGGTTCTCTCATCAGTGGTTCACTTGGCAAGGTGCTTAACTTTTTCTTTCCTTTTTTTCTTTTTTCTTTCTTTTTTTTTTTTAAAGATTTTATTTATGTGTCAGAGAAACAGCACAAGCAGGGGGAATGGCAGGCAGAGGGAGAGGGAGAAGCAGGCTCCCAGCCAAGCAAAGAGCCTGATGCAGGACTTGATCCCAGGACTCTGGGGTCATGACCTGATCCAAAGGCAGACACTTAACTGACTGAGCCACACAGGCAACCCGCTTAACTTTTCTTGACCTCATAATCATGCATAAAACTCCAAACAGGACCAGGTGCCTATCAATTACCAATTGACTAATGTCTATCTAACATCCTCTTTCTCAGGATTCTACAAGAGAACTTAGCCCAAATACTATAGGACACCCATTTTGATAATAAATCAACTATGGTCTAATATTAATTGTATACTATCCTGGAAAGCGCTAAAAAAAAATCACTTGAATCTTAAGTGTTCTGGTTCCGATGAAATCCTGGTTAAGAAAGGCTCACAGACAAAGCACCTTAACCAGTTACTGTGGGAAATGCTAATAAAAAGCAATGTAATGGAAAGCACTATGGCAGCACTGGAGAAGAAATGCCTTTATTGGCTGTTGGACTGACCAGATAGGACTGCTCTGCTGCTGGTGTCAGGCTGCCAGGAGTCATTTTTTCTGGGCACCAGATGGAAACATCTACAATCTTTTTCCCTCCTTCCTAATTAATTTTTAGTTTGATGCAGACTGGAATGAGAGTTAATCAATTTGGCTAAGAATTTTTGGTCTAAATAAGATTCTGAGGGACATCCTAAGCACTGAAGTATTTGGCTGCAGTCAGAGATAATCATCTGAGTCAGTCTCTGGAGATGGGAGAAAATAAAGGTTCTGGGGGCTGACTTTCTAGATGGCATATCTAGAACGGTATTTGAGAGCTGAGGCTCTGAATTTCAAATTCCAGATTCTCTTACTACCCCTGTGAAACTCTGCGGCATGTTACATAAGCTTTCTGTGCCTCAGTTTCTTCATCTATAAAGGAGATACTAGTATTTACCTTTCAGGGTTGTATATAATAATTGAAACAATGCATATAAAATCTTAGCGCCTGGCACATAAGGACACTAAATGCTTTTTAGCTAAAACTAAAGGTTAGTGTATTAATATGCCAAGAGACTTCTTACAGCCAGTCAGTGCTTTTACACCTAGTATGGCCTGAAACAGTTGAACACTTGTCTTAACTGACTTCCATTTCAAACATCAGGCAAAAAATAACAAAAAAAAAGTTCAAAAAAAAACAGTCTTGGGGTGCCTGGGTGGCTCAGTTGTTAAGTGTCTGCCTTCAGCTTGGGTCATGATCCCAGGGTCCTGGGATCAAGCCCCTCACCGGACTCCTTTCTCAGCGAGAAGCCTGCTTCTCCCTCTCCCACTCCCCCTGCTTGTGTTCCCTCCCTCGTTGTATCTCTGTCAAATAAATAAACATAAAATCTCTAAAAACAACAAAAACAAAATCCTGTAAGTGCTACATCTCTAAAATGGAATAATTAAACTGGTTTCCAAGTTTATGGCAAGACTGCAGATTACTGACTATGAAGTCACTATTCTACCAGATCCAAATCCCTCTTCATCTTTTTCACAAACTCTTCCTTGAGTAATAGTTGCATTTCTTTATAATAAGTTTCCCTTTATATGATCTGGGAAATTCTGTCTCCTCCTTGTGCTTCTAAGCCCTCCTTTCCCAAAGATACATATATTTTTTTAAAGATGTACTTACTTATTTATTTGACAGAGAGGAGAGAGATCATAAGTAGGCAGAGAGGCAAGCAGAGGGAGAGGGGGAAGCAGGCTCCCTGCTGAGCAGAGAGCCCGATGTGGGGCTCGATCCCAGGACCCTGAGATCATAACCCAAGCTGAAGGCAGAGGCTTTAACCCACTGAGCCACCCAGGTACCCCTCCTTTCCCAAAGATACTAATAAAGAACATTTAGTGGGGCACCTCACTGGCACAGTTGGCTAAGTGTCTGACTCTTGGTTTCAGCTCAAGTCGTAATCTCAGTGTCATGAGATCAAGGCCCCTGTTGGGCTCTATGCTCAGTGTGGAGTCTACTTGAGACTCTCCTTGCTCCCTCTTGCTCTGCCCCACTTCTCTCAAATAAATAAAATCTTTAAAGAACATTCAACAAACATTTACTGAGTGCTAGGCACTAGATACTGAGAATATGATGAGTAATAACAGACATGTTCCCTGGAATATGGATGAGCAGTAGAAGAGGGACAGAGAAGAAAATATTACTCAAATATGGCACACCTGGCTGGCTCAGTCACTAGAAATCCAACTTTTGATCTCAGGGTCGTGAATTCAAGCCCTACACTGGGTGTAGAGATTATTTAGGAAAATAAATATATACATAAATAAATATTACTCAAATAAACATATAAACACACGTAAAATTACAGCTCTACTGAATATCATGAGAGAGCCAAAGGTCCTGAAAGCCTGACTTAATAAGAGAAGAATCTGAGAAAGAGGTAGTTGAAGAAAGTAAATTAATATAGGCAAAAAGAGTAGTGGGTGGGTAGGGGATTCTAAGGAAACAGAATGGTGAGCTCAAGGAATTGAAAGTTATAGCCCTATCTTGGAGGTGGGCAGGGGCTAAATGATGCTTTGTCCGCTCTTGTGGAGTTCTGTCTTTATCCTAAAGAACACCGGAGAGCCACCTGAAGAGCCTTGGTAGGAGAACGACCTCAGATTTCTATTTTGAAGTGCTATGTGATTTGGGGCAAACTGTTTGACTTCTGTAGATCTGAGCATCAGATTACAATATAGAGAAAGGATGTGAAGGAGTCAAAGGCTGGAGGTGAGAATGAGAGTCTAGCAAGTACTTTACACAAAGGTTATGGTTACAGACAGGTCTGGTTCTATTGGTGCTAATGCCAGCCAATCTTTTTTGCTACCACCTATACTGAGTATTTGAAGCTCGAACTCCTGACCCTGAGATCAAGACCTGAGCCGAGTCAAGAGTTGGACACCTAACTGACTGAGCCACCCAGGCACCCCAAGAGTGTATTTTTTTAATCCCATCAAGGGGGCACCTGGGTGGCTCTGTTGAGCATCCGCTCTTGGTTTCAGCTCACATCATGATCTCAGGGTCCTGGGAACGAGCAGAGAATCAGGCTCCCCACTCAGTGAGGAGTCTACTGGTTTCCCTCTCTTTCTGATTCTCCCCCCACAAACTGCGCTGCACTCTCTAAAATAAACAAATCTTTTTTTTTTTTTTTTTAAAGATTTTATTTATTTGACAGCGAGAAACACAGCGAAAGAGGGTACACAAGCAGAGGGAATGGTAGCGGGAGAAGCAGGCTAGGAGCCTGAGCAAGGAGCCTGATGCGGGGCTCGATCCCAGGACCCTGGGATCATGACCTGAGCCGAAGGCAGACGCCTAACGACTGAGCCACCCAGGCACCCCTAAAATAAACAAATCTTTTTTTTAAAAATCCCATCAAGAAAAAGGTAGGACAGGGGCGCCTGGGTGGCTCAGTGGGTGAAAGCCTCTGCCTTCGGCTCAGGTCAAGATCTCAGGGTCCTGGGATCGAGCCCCGAATCAGGCTCTCTGCTCAGCAGGGAGCCTGCTTCTCCCTCTCTCTCTGCCTGCCTCTCTGCCTACTTGTGCTCTCTATCTATCAAATAAATAAAATCTTTAAAAAAAAAAAAAAGAAAGAAAAGGGTAGGACAGAGTTGTAGACTGCCTCTGTCTTTATGAAACTGTAGTCCCAACCAGCAAACAAGTCTGCTTTTCAGAAAAGAGCATTTTCTTTAAAAATGTATTAAGATTTGGCAAAAATTGGTAGAAATGGGGAGAGGCTGCACCCTTTTAATGTAATATTCACAAACTACTTTCTCAAAGACCTGCCCCTCCCTATTGCCCTATAGGGCATCAGTTCTTGTGTTATTACTCTGCTCCTTTAGGCATTTGTGTTTTGGCCCTCATTATAACATGAAAAGTTAGAATTTCCCTCTGCATTTCCACTTTCTTTAAAACTGTTGTTACATGGGATACCTGGGTGGCTCAGTCGTTAAGCATCTGCCTTTAGCTTGGGTCCTGATCCCAGAGTCCTGGGATCAAGCCCCGCATCGGGCTCCTTGCTCAGCAGGAAGTCTGCTTCTCCTGCTATCATTCCCTCTGCTTGTGTTCCCTCTCACTGTGTTTCTCTCTGTCAAATAAATAAAATCTTTAAAAAAACAAACAAACAAAACCCCAAAAAAACCCACAACTGTCGTTAACAATTTCTTGCATGCTCTGAGGGAACAAAACAATGCATATAGCAGAATATGTCAAATAGATGACACATTAAAGTACTGATAATCCTATACACAATGTTCTGATGTTCTGAACCTTGCCTTTTTTACTAAATATATCTTTTCATATCAGCATAGTTTTATTATTATTATTATTTTTTTTAAAGATTTTATTTATTTGACAGAGAGAAACACAGCGAGAGAGGGAACACAAGCAGAGGGAATGGTAACGGGAGAAGCAGGCTTCCTGCCGAGCAGAGAGCCCGATGCGGGGCTCGATCCCAGGACGCTGGGATCACGACCTGGGCCGAAGGCAGACGCTTAACGACTGAGCCACCCAAGCGCCCTAGTTTTATTATTTTTAAACAACTGTCAATGTTCCATTGCATGATGATGTATTTAGCCATGAAGGCGCTTAGGCTGTTTCTGTCTTTTGTTGTGTTTTTTAATTTTTTAAAGATTTTATTTATTTATTTGACATAGAGAGAGAGATCACAAGTAGGCAAAGAGGCAGGCAGAGGGAGAGGGGGAAGCAGGCTCCCTGCTGAGCAGAGAGCCGGATGCAGGGCTGGATCCCAGGACCCTGAGATCATGACCTGAGCCGAAGGCAGAGGCTTAACCCACTGAGGGTTAAGGCGCCCCATGTTTCTGTTTTTTGTTTGTTTTTTAATTAATTAAAGTAAACTCTTCCCCCAACTGGGGTTGCAATTCATGACCTGGAATCACAGCATGCTCTATGGACTGAGCCAGCCAGGTACCCCTTGCTGGGAATTTTTTGTTGCTTTTGTTTTGTATTATGAACACTCGTGCATACATCTTCCTGCACTTTTACAGATGTTTCCATAGGTCAGAAGATATATACAGGCCATATTTTGAGACAGGAATCCAACAAGTAAGCAAGTTGAACATAAGCCCACATTCTATTAACAAGAGACAAATGAACAAAAATAAGATAAGAAATAGAAGAAAATCCAACAGGATCAGGAGTCGGAGACTGTTAAGGGAGAGGGTATTTGGAGGAGAGGCCTTACCGAGGAGATGAACTGCGACCTGCCAAGGAAACAGGCTGCCCAAGGAAAGGGGAATAGCAAACGCAAAGATTCTAGACAAGAAACAAATTTGGCATGTTGGAGAAACAGTAAGAAAGCTAATGTAGATGGAGGAAAAAGAGCAGTACGCCGAGCGGTAGGCAGGGACGCTGAAGCAAGGCCTCAAAGGCGAAGATTAGCAGTTCGGACATGGTTCCTAGCTACACCGGGAGGCCTCAAGGACTTTAAACGCCAGTGACAGGATCCATAATGAACAAAGGAAAGCATGAAACTTACCACGGAGTGCCCGTGGGCAAGTTCTTGCATCTCGCTAAAGCTCTTTTCCCTTCTGTAAAAGGACACACTAATAATCGCCACGTCAAATGTCTGCGAGGCGCCACAGGCAAGGCTTCAGGGTGCGCGGCCGCGAGTGTTTGTTTACCTGTCCTCCAGTACTGATTCCATGGGCTCCACCCCGTCGGTGTCCACGGCGCGGAGCCGGTCGGCAAAGGCGATGGCTTTCTCCAACCGTGCCACGGCCTCTCGGCTGCCGAAGTCCACAAGCGCTAGACGCTCCAGGTGTTCGATCATCTCGGTCGTAACCTGACCACTACCCTGGAGGGATGAGGCGGAGAATGGGGGTCACGGGTGGGACCTGCTCCGCCACCCGCTTGGACGCCCCGGCCTTTACCTGAGGATCTGCCTTGGAGGTGAAGCCCCGGCGCCAGCCCACCCAGGACCCAAGGCCCAGCTTCACAGCCCGGGCCCACATCTCTCTCTTCAGCCGCCGTAGTGCGTCCTCACGTAAAGCCGAGCGACGCACTTAAGAGTGACGACATCAGAGCGCGCCGCTACTGCCGCCGCCGCCATGAATAGCGTAGGGGAGGCCTGCACCGACATGAAGCGCGAGTACGACCAGTGCTTCAATCGCTGGTTTGCTGAGAAGTTCCTCAAGGGGGACGGCTCCGGAGACCCGTGCACCGACCTCTTCAAGCGCTATCAGCAGTGTGTTCAGGTGAGCCCTTAGGTGGCCAGGGCCCTTTCGTGTCTACCTCCCGGCTCCTGGTTATCTCTGCGGTGTCCTCGGCTACACTCGCGGAGGTTGGGATGGGAACGGTGAAGAAAAGCTTCAGTGAGGATAGTGGCAGGAGCTAGAGAGCATTACCACCAGTATCACCACCAAGGCTGCCCGGTATCTCTCTGAATGACAAAGTTAAGTATTTTTACAGTGCTTTACATTTTACAGAGCACAGGGATATCCTTTGGTTCATTTGGTGCTCGTCCTAAACTCGCAAAGTGAGCATAGTGGTTCGTATTTTATACATGCAACGTTCTCCAAATAGGAAGTGATTAGTTCAGGTTCACCAGAGTCGTTTCCTTGATTTTTGCGGTGGTGCGCTATTTCACTATTAGTGTTGGGGGGCGAAGAGGGGTGTTAGTCTCTCTGGCCTGTTAGACATGAAGATCTCATTTTGTTGTTGTTGTTATAATTCCTCCTTTGGCCTGTTACATCTCTCAGTCCGCTAGGAAATTCTCATTCTAGTTCAATGAATGTGAAACTGCTTTGGATTTTAAGAACTTCAGTGGACCCAACACTCCCAGTTAGTTAACTTAAAACATCCTCAGGGTAATTCCAAGTTGCTGTCTTTATCCAATTTATAGATAGGAAAGTGAGGCTCGCTCAAGGTCACACAGCCACTAAGTCCAGGAACTCGGACTTGAACTTTTGTCTGTCATAACAGAGTGGATATACTGTTTAAATTCCACATCTGAAACAGTGACAATCGCTCACAACTCCTTTCCAATCACTCTCTGGTCTTACATTTAAATTCTCCACAATGGTACTCAGGTTAAAAAAAAAAGTACAGGTCTTTAATCATGGTTGGGTGTTCTCTTGGTCCCATATGATTTACTTTTGTACCATCATATTTACAAAGTTTGGTCCTCAAGCTTCATAGACCTATGTCATGTGTTTTCTTCCCCATCAGAAAGCAATAAAGGAGAAGGAGATTCCCATTGAAGGACTGGAATTCATGGGCCATAGCAAAGAAAAGCCTGAAAGCTCTTCTTGACCTTGACAGTCACCTTGAAAATAGATTCCTCCAATCAGGAAATTGAGGACACTGGATTTCGTCAATTAAGGCTAAGAAAATAACCATGGATTTGAGGAGGAGTTTAGGAGGGAGGAGTCATCTTTCCTCCTGGATTTCCTCTCGCTTGTAAAAGATTATGAACCATCACTCTTTGCTTTGAGATGATTTCTCACTTGCTCTGGCATCATGCAGGAACTCCATGTGCTTAAACTGAATGATTGCTTGGGATTAATCTAATTGCAACACTTGGTCTAGGATCAGCTTTAAATATCCTTTTAATGTAAATACTGATAAACTTGTCAGGATGATCAGGGTTGCCTGACCTCTTGAGTTTTGCTGGGAAGGACATTCGGTACATTGTACTAGGGTTATTATTCATGGAAGCAATTTTAGGATCTCTCTTTTCTCTCAGGGAGCTAAGGCTCTGAAAAGGGATCTCAGCACAACGGTTTTAATCAATGCTTGGGAGCACGGTTTTACTTTTATAATAATAACTTTTAAGATTGCTGGTGGACTGAGTTAGCCAAGAGGAAGACAGCTTTAAGAGTTCCCTGCCTTAAGAAGAGATGTCA
>CM053616.1:38563907-38603971 GCA_028646535.1 Procyon lotor | reverse complement strand
GTGGCTCAGTCGTTAAGCGTCTGCCTTCGGCCCAGGTCATGATCCCAGCGTCCTGGGATCGAGCCCCGCATCGGGCTCCTCTGCTCAGCAGGAAGCCTGCTTCTCCCGCTACCATTCCCTCTGCTTGTGTTCCCTCTCTGGCTGTGTTTCTCACTATCAAATAAATAAAATCTTTAAAAAAAAAAAAAAAAAAAAAAAAGAGAGATGTCAGATTTCTGATAAAATGTGAAAGCTTGAAGAATGTTGCAGTACACACCATTTCTGAGCTCAGTGTAGTTTAGGAATGAAGATCGTTGGAGTAACAATGAAGGAAGATCCTAAATTGCCAAGATTTGCTGTTGCCAGCTTTCAGCCCAAGTCAATTAATTAAGCCAACCTGTATTATCATAAAACTGCCAAAATGCTGCATCTAGTTAAATGGGAGAAGTCTGTTTTATTTGCTTTGTGTACCCACCCTGCCCTATAATGTCTGTAATCATGAAGATGGAATAAATTGTAATACTTAGTTTCATTGTTTGCACCTGGAGAACTCAGTGCACTTTACAGAAGGAGTACTATACTGTAACTTCACATATCTCATATATACACTGGAGAAAGTTTTGTTTTATGAAGAAAAAGTGAAAATTTATCTTAAGAAACCTCACTGATTAAAAAAAAAAACCTCACTAATTTCTTAAAATTTATTCCCACAATGCTATACAAGTAACTTAATATGCTTCCGTACCTGCACAAAAAAATGTCAGGATCAGGTGAGCACTTACACTTTGACATGTCCAGTAGTCACCAAAATTGCATGTGTTGAGTAATTTGGTTCGATTATATATACCCAGTATAGTATGAAACAACTTACAGAAAGTGGATGTTGTATTAGCCTCGCTCCAATTTACGTGACTACTTCATATTTAACATAACCAGTCTTGAATGTCATTTTAATACATTCTGCATTTATATTTTGACTGGTTATGGTCTATTATACAAGGATTATAAAAGATACTTGAAATCCAGCTGAGGGAGGTCAGGCAGCAAGCCAAAGTAAAGTACATCTGTCCTGAACTCAAGACCGGCCACAAGTATAATGGTTCTATGGGGAATTAGAAGCACCCGCACAGGCTGTGGTTGGATCACAAAATGGAAGACAGCAGGGATCCTTTCTCCTGTACTGTAAAAGGCTCTCACACCCTGTGTTTCCATATGCCTCACCTTTGCAGTACTTATTTATGTTATGTACTCTGCAATACCAAAACCAGTTGGTAGCTTCTTCAGTCTTATTACAGAACTGTCTGGTTAAGCCTCAGGAATAAAACCACTCCAAGACAACCATGTTCTTTCATTGTAACTGCTACTGAGGGAATATATATATATATATTTTTCTGATTGTTCTTGAGAGGGAGAGAAGAGAGAGAATCTAGGTATGCTTTACAGTGTGGAACCTGATGCAGGTCTCCATCTCACAACCCTGAGATCATGACCTGAGCTGCAATCAAGAGGCAGACACTTAGCCAACTGAGCCACCCAGGCACCCAATTGTTCTTCATTCTATTTTGACTTTATCCTGCCCATAAAGTGACTTTATCCATCTCAGCTACTTCAAAGACTTTAAATTTTGAAAAGAAATTAAATGCTCTGTAAGGGTGACTTTGTTACTATTATTTCTCCCTAATTCTTAATGCTACAGGAAGGTTTTAATTCTAGAAACAAATAAAGCTAATGCTATATGCAAAAATGTGTCATGCTGCCTTTATTTTATTTTTTCAAGATTTTATTTATTTGTCAAAGAGAGAGCATGCACAAGCAGGGAGATCAGCAGGCAGAGGGAAAAGCAGACTCCTGGCTTAGCAGGGAAACTGATGCGGGACTCTCAGATCTTGACCTGAGCGGAAAGCAGATGTTTCAGACTGAGCCACCCAGGCGTCCCCATTCTGCCTTTCCTTATCCAAAAGTTTCTGACCCTTCCAGTCTTCAAGGTGCTAAGAAATGACCCCCAGATGAGAACTTGACACTTTTGGAGACAATTATCTAACTACAGGGAATATCCTTCAGCAAATGCTGGTGGAATGGGACAAGAGAAAGCCAGGACACAGAGTAAGCACTTCCTCTGGAGAATCAAAGATAACTCTTTCACATGTAAATTGCAGGTATTCTACTGGCCACTCAGTATCTTTGCCACCCGAAGTCTGTCAGGACCCAATCTTGATACTTAAATTAGTTCCACTTACGGTCCCTTTGCTTTACCCACCCCAGGCATAAGAAACCAAGGACAAGACTGTTATAAACACTGTTATCCAGAGGCCTATGCACAGTAGCCATAAACCTTCATTATAGAAACAAAAATAATGCTGATTTCGGAGGGAAAAACACCAAAGAATGCAACTCTCAGATCATTGACCAATCTAAGTTATTTATTTAAGCCATCTCCTGCCATAAGCAAAGGGATGGAAGATCAGTACTGATCATCATTTAATACAAGTAAGGAAGGTGAGCTTAAGGTCCCATAGACTTTTCTGGTCCGTGTGCAGAGCCATGGTCCAAACCAGTGCTGTGGTCCCCACTGGGTGGTGGTCCAGGTTGTCTTTATTCATCTTCATAGCCGGTTGGAAGTGGATTCACGTGAGAGTTATGGAATAGAGTATGATTACCATCTCCCCAGGGAAAGGGCTGTGGAGTGAAGATGTCAATTAGGCAATTCCAGAAAAGAATTCAGAAACAGCACTGCCATGAACTGCTTCAGATAAAGGGTAAGTGACAGATCATACATAAAATGGTAATTAGTCCTTTAACTATTAGGGTATTTCAGCCTTCCCATAATTTAAGGGAGCTCTTTTAACTTCCAGGAGAGCCTTTAAAGTAGGCAATAGGAAAAGCAAGCTCAAGTTCATTATTCATAAGCCTCTCCCTGGCACGGCACTGCAGTGTTTGTGAAAGTGTAATCCTCACATCATCGCATCAGAACGGTAGACATCAACGAGAAAAGATGCTTATTTAAATGCAGACTTTGAGCTTCATTCTAGATCTAAAACAAACATCTGGATTGGAAACTGCAACCTACCCTCCTCAATTTTTTGCATGCTGCCTTTGAAAAACATTGCTTTAGGGCAGTGGTTTCCAAATCTGGATGATTTTGCCCCTCCAAGGGCATTGGGCAATATCTGGAGACATCTGGGAGAGGCCATCTAGTGGGTAGAGGTCAAGGATGCTGTTAAATATCCTAGGACTCATAGGATAGCCCGTTGCCCCAACAAGAATTATCCAGACCCATATGTCAATAGTACTGAGATTGATAACCACGTTATGGGGCTTCTACATCTTTGTACAAGGGTGGGAGTGGGACTCAGACTCAAAAATTCTTTCTGAATCTAAAAATCTAGCTTAAGTGTCTATAAGGCCAGTCCCATCTTGGCTAAGTGATGTAATAGTTATTAAAGAGCCAGCAGGGCATCTTGTTAAGAATACTTAAAACAAGCAATGAAACACAAATGATTACATCTACACCAACAGCAAAGGATAAAACAGTTGTGAAAATAACTAGCAGACATAGGAATAGGAGAAGCTCTTAGTCTCTTCATCTTGCAGCTAGTACCTGCCAGAGGCCCAAGTCATAGAAGGGTGAATCACCTTCAGATTTTGCCACTCTAAGGGAGATTTCCAAACTTCAAAGTCTCATACAACCGACAACCTTTTCAGAACAGTATGAAAAGGCAGAGGTGGGATGGATCAGAAAAAAAAAGGAAAACTAAAGGGCACTTACTGTATGACCTTGAAAAAGAAAACAGATGTGACTCCCCCAAGTCGGTTACATTTCCACAAAACCAGAGAAAATAAAAATTTATAAGAATTAAATGACAAATTTTACACGATTTTAGAGAATAAAGAACTTGGACTAGGCATGTGTAATAAAGGGAGAATGGACGGTCGAAGAGCCTACAAAGGCCTACCTTGGACCTGATGCGGAGATGGGGGTAGGCGACGAACTCGGGTCTCTCATGCTCTCCGTGATGCGACTTCAGGAAGACATTCAGCATGCTCACACCCACGCCGGGGAGCGCTACGAAGTAGGTGAGAGCCTTCCACATGCGAGCTGCAAAGGAGGCACGACCGTTCAGGCCTGGTGGGGACCCCGCCCCCCCAAGTCCTCAAGCCAAGGTCACAGTCCTGCCCCGCCTCATTCGAGGGGGGCTGAGGCCCGCCCCGCCAACCGCAGCTCCAGTACCTGAGCCCTCCTCGCCGTGGGCGCCACTCGACATGGGCCGCCCCAGCTGTGCCCCGGACCGACCCAGCAGCCCAGACAGCCGGAACACCGCTGCCGCCGCCGCCGCCATTTTCGACGCGAACTGCCACAGCGCCGGAAGCGGAAGTAGAAAATGGATTGGGGGCGGTACCACAACCCCAAAAGCAAACTACTATTGGGCGGATCCTTCCCATTCGCCTTAAGGCGAGGAGCCTGCGTACTAACCGCCCGGCGGTCGGAGTGCTAGTTAAAACCCCCAGAGGCAGGGATCTCGAGGGAGCATGCGCTCTCCACCTCCCGTGTGCACGCCCCTCTCCCTGCAGTCCCCACCCAGGAGAGGCTAGGCGGGGGTAAGCGCGGAAGAGAGGTTTATGCGGGGGTTAAGTTGGCGTCCGGAAGAGCTGTCTTCGTTGGAGTCCCGCTGTTAGCAACTGGAGGTTCTGAACTCAAAACACCCGATCTAAAATGCCGTTCCTGTTCCTCCCCGTTCTGTGACGTCATTTTCCTTTGCACTTGACATAATAATCGTCGTCATCATTATTATGTCTGTCTCCCCTACTAGAATATAAATTCTGTGATGCCGGAGTTTTCCACAGCAACATTCGCAGAGCCTGGAATTGTACCTGGCACGTGGCAGGTACTCAGTACAAATGAATGAGTGAATGAGTAAATGAGTGAATGAGTAATTTAACAACGGGAGCCAGAAGGAGCCCTAGAATTGGTGCCAGAAGATCTGGGTTTTAATCCTGCCTCAACATCCTTAACTTTCGGGTTTTTTCTTCACGTTAGTCTTCTCTTCATTGAAATTCTGGAAACAAAAATTAGCATGTTTTGTCTCCTCAATTCCCTTCCCCCAGTTCTTTTGTCTTCCTTCTACCCATTTAAAAACAGTTTTAGAAATAATAATTGGAAGAAAAAAAAAAGAATAATTGGGGGCGCTTGGGTGGCTCAGTCATTTAGGCATCTGTCTCTGGCTCAGGTCGTTATCCCAGCTTCGAGGGAGTCTGCTTCTCCCTCTCCCTCTGCATCTCCCCCTTGCTCGTGCTCTCTCAAATAAATAAATAAAAATCTTTAAATTTTTTTAAAATTAAAATAATAGAGGAGAAGGCAATGTGAAGACTGAGGTAGAGATTGGAGTGATGTAACCACAAAAGCTAGAAAAGAGACGTATGGGTTTTTCCCTAGAGGCCATTCAGAGGGAGCATGGCCCTGCTAACACCTTGATTTTGGACTTCTAGCCTCCAGAACTGTGAGAGCATAAATTTGAATTTTTTTAAGCCAAAAAAAAGAAAAAAGAGAAAATGAAAGAAACTTTTGGATCATAGGCCTCTTTGAGAATGTAATGAAAGCTATGAACCCTTTCCCCCCAAAAAATGCATCTGCTCTTAAGCTCACAATGTTGGGGGAAGATTGTACCATAAAGTACATGCAGAGACACCCCCCTAAGAGTTCTTGTACCCTGGGTTAAAAAACCCTGAGTAGGAGAACAAATAGAGATGATGGCGTGGGAAGACTGGATTCACACTTTGTTCCCACCCTGTGTGACCTAAGCTATGCAGTTTCTTTCTTTCTTTTTTTAAAAATTTTATTTATTTATTTGACAGAAAGAGATCACAAGTAGGCACAGAGGCAGGTAGAGAGAGGGGGAAGCAGGCTCCCTGCTGAGCAGAGAGCCCGATGCGGGGCTCGATCCCAGGACCCTGAGGTCATGACCTGAGCCGAAGGCAGAGGCTTTAACCCACTGAGCCCCCCAGACGTCCCTAAGCTGTGCGGTTTCAGGAAGACAAAAATTTAGGCTCATGTTACTAGAGCATCACAGTGTGATCTCACATTAGATATTTCTTTCTCTGAGTAGCGAGGGTTTTAAATATTATGGTACACCATATGATGCATCAGGATTATCAAATCCCTAGCCATCCTCAAACACGGCCAAAGGCCCACATTATGAAGCTCTGTAGTGTGCCCATGGATAGGGTCCATGCTCAAAGATCAGGATATCCTGGGTTCAATTCTTTGGTCTGCCACCAGCTGGTTCCTCTTCTCTAAAATGGGAATGTAATAACCTATTTATTCATCCCTTTAACCAATAAATATTTATCAGAACACAGCTCCACCTTCGGATGTTACTCAGCCTCCATCTACAATCATGAGATTTCATTTAATAAATATTAACCAAGGTGCCTGCTACGTGCCAGGCATGTGTGGTAATACACAGTAGGCATAAGATCTCTCTCACATAGTTTACATTCTAGTGGTGGAGAAAGGATTAAATGAAAATTGTCTGACATATTAAAAATTCAACAAATACTCACTTTCTCATAGGGCTTTTGTACACTTTGCAGGGTGGCACTGCTAAGTAAAGATTCTATCATGTGCTTGGCCCACAGCACACATACTTAGGCATGATGCTTATGATGTTATTGCCAGGTATGTTCATCATTTCCAGAGCCTTGGGTGACTGAGTTGGGATAGCCCGGGAAACCAAAATCAACAATACAAAGAATAGCTAAAACTTATTGGGCATTTATTTTGTGCCCTGGTAAGCACTTTTACAAATTGTCTTCCCTACCTCACTAAGTGACTATTCCATTCCTCAAGTTAAACACTTGGGAGTCATCTTTGACTCCTCTCTCTCTCTCTCTCTCTCTCTCACATCCACACACACACATGCACACATGCACGCACACACTTTATATCCAATCCATCAACCAAATCCTGCCAGTTCTTCCTTCAGGCACATCCAGAATCTGACCATTTCCTACAGCCCATTGTTACCAGTTTGATCAAAGGTGTTCTCATCTCTCTCCTGGACAACTGCAACAGCCTCCTGACTGGTCTTTCTGCTACCTGGCCCCCGTCCAGTCTATTCTCTACATGGCAGTCAGAAGGATCCCTTAAAATCTGTCAGATCATCTTCCTCCCTGGCTCAAAATCCTCCTATGGCTCCCATCTCCCTCAGAGTAAACACCAAAGTTCTTAGAGTAGGCTACCGAGTCCTCCATGCCCTCCCCCTAGCCACCTCTCTCACAGCATCCTTTCTCCCTGCCCCCTTGCCCATTTCGCTCCAGCTACATTGGACTTCTTGCCTTTCCTTGGACGTGCCACCCATGCTCCTGCCTCAGGACTGTTGCACATGCTCATTTCTCTGCCTGGAAGAGTTTTCTCCCAGATGGCCCCATGAATTGCATCCTCATTTCACTCAGGAGTCTGTTGAGAAGTCCTCTTAACAGAAAGGCATTCCCAGACCACCCAGAAGTGAAATAATTCCTCCCCATCCTGACACTCTATCCTCCTTACTGTGCCTTATCTATCTTCATGGCACTTACCACCATCTGCTGTATTAAATATTTATTGGTTTATTGTCTGCTTTCCTTCGCCAAACACCAGGGGGCACGGACTGTTCACCGATATGAACCCCACACTTGGCTCACATAGGCACTCACTGAATATACATTAATCCCAACCAAGATCCTGTGAATCAGATATTATTCTACCCACTTTTCATATAAAGAAACTGAGATTCTGGGAGATGTAGGAAATTGCCCAAAGGCAGAAATCTTTAGACCTAGGCAGTTTGGGACTCAAGGCAGTTCTTTTAACCTCAAAGCCATACAGGCTTTGCTTTTGGTAGAATGATAACAAGCCTAAGAGGTCACCCTGTCAAGTTCATGCTGATCTGAGGCTCTGAAAAGAAAAGGAATAGCTATCTGATTTCTGACATCGGTGGGTTTGGAAAGAAAAATATTTCAAGTTGTGGGGTCCTTGAGAATGGACAGAACCATCAAATGTGTCCTCAGGGTACTGAGCTGGCCGTCACCAGCTTGTGCTGCCTCTCACAGTGACCCCCAGGGCACCAAGCCTCTCTGTGCAGAGAGCCTCCCCAAGGCCACGCCACCAGGCCTAGATTTGACGTCATCCTCTCTGGCAGCTGGCGATGTTTATGCTCATGCTGAAGCCACTGAGGTCTCTGGTGCTCTATTTCCTTGAAACAGGGAGCTGGCAGGTGGACATCTCAATACCAGGGGCAGCTGATGAGGGGAAGCGTGGTTGTTAAGATTGGGGGAAGCTCCCTGCCAAGGACAGGGCTTGCTTAGGGGAAAGCTTTTCTGGGGGTATCCTGCCTGCTATTCCTAATGTGGCTTTTCCCAATAAGAGCACCTCCAGTTCCTGGACTAATAAATATCTGTCTGCTAACAGACTAATCCTAGGAGAAGACACTGAAACCTTTTCCCAGAGCACACTGCAGGAGAAGCCAGCCTGTTATGACCACAGACTCTGTCTTCTGAATAACTTGTCTGAGCTGTTCAGCATCATTAGCTCCTTTAATTAGGGTCTCAACTGTGTCCCTGGAGTGGGGTGACAGAAGGGACCCTCATGGAACACCCAGTCTAGAGGGAGAGACTGACAAGTAAACAGTTATTACAACCAATGTGAGGGGTTCTACAATGGAAGGCAGTGCAGCATGCACCTCGGGGTCAAGTTCAAGTCCCAGGTCTGTTACTTACCTATGTGATCAAGGGGGAGTCAAGTTACCTCTTAGATTTTCCACCTGTGAATTAGAGTCATTACAAGGACTTAACAGAATAAAAGTTATTAGCTAACATTTATTAAGCACTTATCATCAGGGTGCCTGGGTGGCTCAGTCAGTTAAGGGTCTGCCTTGGGCTCAGGTCCTGGGATCAAGACATACATGGGGGGGCACCTGGGTGGCTCAGTCGGTTAAGGGTCTGCCTTGGGCTCAGGTCCTGGGATCAAGACATACATGGGGGGGGCACCTGGGTGGCTCAGTGGGTTAAAGCCTCTGCCTTCAGCTCGGGTCATGATCTTAGAGTTCTGGGATCGAGACCCACATCGGGCTCTCTGCTCAGCAGGGAGCCTGCTTCCCTCTCTCTCTGCCTGCTTGTGATCTCTCTCTCTGTCAAATAAATAAATAAATAAAATCTTTTAAAAAAAAAAAAAACCTACATGGGGCTCCTTGCTCAGAGGGGAGCCTGCTTCCCCCTCTCCAATTTCCCCTACTTGTGCTCTCTCTCTCTCTCTCTTTTTGTGTCAAATAAATAAATAAAATCTTTTATTTATTTTTATTTTTTTATTTTTTAAAGATTTTATTTATTTGACAGAGAGAGATCACAAATAGGCAGAGAGGCAGGCAGAGAGAGAGAGGGGGAAGCAGGCTCCCCACTGAGCAGAGAGCCCGATGTGGGGCTGGATGCCACGACCCTGAGATCATGACCTGAGCTGAAGGCAGAGGCTTTAACCACTGAGCCACCCAGACGCCCCAAATAAAATCTTTTAAAACTATTTTTAAAAACCCCACTTATCCCGTCCTGGGCCCTTCACAGGTACAACAGTCCTATGAGATAGGTGCTATTCTTATCCCCATTTTACAGATGAGGAAACTGAGGCAGAAAGGGAGATTAAGCCATTTGCCTAAGTTTCACAGCCATTTAAGTGATTGAGCCAGGATTCAAATCCAGAAAGTCTGGTCTTAAAACTTGCATGTTTAGAGGCGCCTGGGTTGTTCAGTGGGTTGAAGCCTCTGCCTTTGCTCGGGTCATGATCTTAGGGTCCTGGGATCGAGCCCCGCATTGGGCCCTCTGCTCAGCGGGGAGCCTGCTTCCCTCTCTCTCTCTCCCTGCCTCTCTGCCTACTTGTGATCTCTCTCTGTCAAATAAATAAATAAAATCTTGAAAAAAAAAAACTTGCATGTTTAATTACTGTGTGATACTACTTCAGTAACTCAAGTAACGTTAGCACAACGTGAATGCTCAAAAAGTGTAAACTATTAGGATTATAGAGGGGCAATATGGGAAGTCTTTCTGTAGGAGGTGACATCTAGGTCATGGCTCTATCCCAAATAAATATGAATGAGTCGGGGACAAATTTGGGTTGGGAGCGAGATAAGAAAATTTTCTAGGCGAAGAGAAAAGATAAGGGTACCGTATCTGGAATTCCAAACAGTGCCTTAAGGCTGGAGGTGTGAAGGCAGGGAGGGAGCAGGAACTTAAAGGGTCCTGCAGGTCGTGCTGAGTTAAGATTTTATCTGAAGGGTACCCAGAAGGCTTGGTTTTAAGCCAGGAGAGAAATGATCAGCTTTGCAATTTACAAAGATCCCTGGCTGAAATGCACCTGGAGGTTTGCACAGGGGGCTGCCTGTGAAAGCCTGTTTCTTTGGGGGCAGAATAGTGTAGCTTGCAGGTTAGAGCATGAGATTCAGACTCTCAGCCTTCTCAATTGACTCTCTTGGCCCTGGTCCTCCCCACTCAGGGACCTACAGGAAGGCACTTATTTCTCTGAGCCTTCCTTTCTTTGTTTATAAATGAGGCCAACAACTGCCAATCTTCCAGAGCTGTTGTGAAGTTAAATGTGATAGTGTTGGTAGAGAACCTGGAATGTGGGATGTGCACAGTGAAGGGTGACTATTATTTATTTCTGTGGTTCCCCCAACCCTCTGCATAGTTTTTGGAGGGCAGACCGCAGGTGTTATCCATCTCTTTATTCCCATAGAACTTGGGGTTCAATTACTTTCCCTTACTGGTCCCTGTTTGTGCTCATACACATGCCTGCACCTGAAACTTCGCTGAGGCTAGCCCCTCCTGGCTAGAAGTGCCCTTCCCACCCTGTTGCCCATTTATGTCTACACACACCCCACCCCGTCCTCTCTCCTACAGGCAGCCTTTCCTGATTACATCACGGCTCCTCGTTCTGGTCCCTCAGTGATGTTTAAGCTCACTGTACCGGGTATGTAGACCATTCTCTGCCTTCATTTAGACTCTGAGATCCAGGAGACCCACTCCCCTTTCCCCCATGATTCTTCCGAATTCCATATAGCACAGAGCAGGCATAACAAAATGGTTTAGAACTCATGTTCTTGGGGGCACCTGGGTGGCTCAGTCGGTTAAGCGTCTTGTCTTCAGCTCAGATCATGATCCTGGGGCCCTGGGATCAGCTCCCTGCTCAGCAGGGAATCTGCTTCTCCCTCTCCCTCTGTCCCTCCCCCCTGCCTGTGTGTGTGAGCTCTCTCTCTCAAATAAATAAATAAATAAATAAATAAATTATTTTTTAAAAAAAGAACTCCGGGGCGCCTGGGTGTCTCAGTGGGTTAAAGCCTCTGCCTTCGGCTCTGGTCATGATCTCAGCGTCCTGGAATAGAGCCCCGATTTGGGCTCTCTGCTCAGCAGGGAGCCTGCTTCCTCCTCTCTCTCTGCCTGCCTCTCTGCCTACTTGTGATATCTCTCTCTGTCAAATAAATAAAATCTTTTTTTTTTTAATTTTATTTATTTGACAGAAACACAGCGTGAGAGGGAACACAAGCAGAGGGGATGGTAGCAGGAGAAGCAGGCTTCCCGCCGAGCAGAGAGTCCGATGAAGGGCTCGATCCCAGGACTCTGGATCATGACCCAGGCCGAAGGCAGACGCCTAACGACTGAGCCACCCAGGCGCCCCTAAATAAAATCTTAAAAAAAAAAAGAACTCAAGTTCACAGAGCATGCAACTCTTGATCTCAGGGTTGTTAAGTTTGAGCCCCATGTTGAGCATAGAGATTACTTTAAAAAAAATTTATGGGGCGCCTGGGTGGCTCAGTGGGTTAAAGCCTCTGCCTTCCGGCTCAGGTCATGATCTCAGGGTCCTGGGATCGAGCCCCGCATCTGGCTCTCTGCTTGGCGGGGAGCCTGCTTCCCCCCTCTCTCTCCCTGCTTCTCTGCCTGCTTATGATCTCTCTCTGTCAAATAAATAAAATCTTTTAAAAAAATAAAAAACAACTTTTAAAAATTTATGTTCTCAGACAAGGCTGAATTAAAATCCCGGCTCTGGAGCACCTGGGTGGCTCAGTCGTTGGGCGTCTGTCTGCCTTCGGCCCAGGTCATGATCCCAGGATCCTGGGATCGAGCCCCGCATCGGGCTCCCTGCAGGAAGCCTGCTTCTCCCGCTACCATTCCCCCTGCTTGTGTTCCCTCTCTCTCTCTGTTTCTCTCTGTCAAATAAAAAAATCTTTAAAAAAATAAAATAAAATAAAATCCTGGCTCTGCTACTTTTACTGGACAAATCACTACTCCCCACCTTTTCTATGCAAGTAATTTCTATGTCCAACATGGGGCTGGAACTCACAACGTCAAGATCAAGAGTTTCATGCTCCACCGGACCGAGCCAGCCAGGTTTCTCTCACTTTCCTTTTCTGTGTTTCAGTTTCCTCATCTCAGAATGAAGAAGATATTGGTGCCTAACTTCTACAGTTTTGGGGAGGACTGAATGTGATGATGTGTGTGAAAAATCTCAGCACCTTGCTCAACAAATAGCAATTTGCATTGCATTATTATTAACCTTCCACTGTTAAGTTAAAAGCAAAGCTGGTGTATGTTATGTGAAATATATCTCAATAAAGCTGTTAAACACAACAAAGCAGGCTACAAAATGTTATGAAATGCATGTTTCCACTTTTTGTAAAATGTACAAAGAAATACTGTAAGGACTATACTCACATGTTAACAGAAGTAATGTCTGTGTATTAATTTTCTTTAATAATTTGCTGCGATGAATATATATCACTCGTGTTATAAGAACAAAAGCTTTTCAGGCGCGCCTGGCTGATACAGTCAGTTAAGAGGCTGACTCTTGGTTTAGGCTCAGATGCTGATTTTGTGGTCATGAAATTGAGCCCCCACCTCTGGCTCTGAGCTCAGCGTGGAGTTGCTTGACATTCTCTCTCCCTCTCCATCTGCTCCCCCAGCTCGTGCTCTCTCTCTCAAATAAATAAATCTAAAAAAAAAAAAAAAAAGAACACAGCATTTACCAAAAGCAGATTATGAAGTTGCTGGTATTCTTCCCATCAGACCGCAAACCCCATGAGGACACGGACCCCTTGGCCTGGCTCAGAAAAGGCGCTGAACAAACATTGACACAAAGATGACTGGATGGGGGCTTCTCAGGCACCCGCATCTGCAGTACCGCTCTCTCCCTGTGGGTGGCAGGCTCCGCATGTGCGGGCACCGCCCACAAGTCGGGACGCAGAGAAGTGCCTGCGACCTTCAACGTGGCTGTCGGGTCTCAGGATCCCTGAAGGAGGGAGAGAGGTGGAACCTGAGAGAGGCATAGAGGGAGCCCAGCTCGCGCCTCAGGACTCCTCAATGCCTTGCCTCTGAAATTTTTCCTGCTTCTTTCCTGGATTGGAACAAAAAGAGAAAACTTCGCTTCCTGGAGAATGTCCCCGCCTTCCCCAACTCACCTCCCTAGTGGGAGGCAGACAGGAGAGACTGAAAGGCCCCTGGGTTGGGGGTGGAGGTGTGGGGGGCGGGAGAGAAAGAGAGATCATCCTGAAAATCTTCATCTTCCTAACTCTCAACTCCCAGGGCGCTGCACTTGGCATTGACTAAATGGCCCCACCCAGTAGCTCTTTGATCTTAGGAGGAAGGTGTATTAGCATCCTCATTTGGAGAGGAGAGCCAGTGTGGCTTAGAAGAGGTAGTCCTCACTTAGAGAGACAGAGCTCAGCTGTGTTTGATTCCAAATCTCTTCCCTTGACCTTCCTCTGTGTGTCAAGCCGAAATTATCCTTGGAGGGGGTGTGTGCCCTTCTAATTTACCATTAAATTATTAATACTAATAGCATCTGTCTAGCCTATCCTTACTGCAGTACTAGCACTCGACATATATTATCTCATTTAATTTTCCCAACAATCCACAAAGTAAATACTATTATCCTCATTTTACAGGTGAGGAAACCGGGCCCTGGAGAAGCAAAAATTGACACAACTAGAGACAAGCTTGACTGAGGCAAGATGAAATGCACAGCTGTCTGACCCCAGTCTTTTTTTTAAGTAGGCTCTACATCCAATGTGGGACTTGGACTCATGATCTGGAGATCAAGAGTCGCAGGCCCCACTGACTGAGCCAGCCCGGTGCCCCCAGTACCTGCTTTTTTCTTAATAATTATTTAAGTATTGGAGTAACGAATAGGTAATACATCTACATGGTTCAAATTACCAAAAATAAAGAAGGAAAAGTCACCTCCCATCCCTTTCTTCCAACCAGTTTTATTGCAAAGAAGGTCACCATACTAGAGATTTCTAATGAATCTTCTAGAGATAGTCTGTACATAGATGACTACCTCTTACACACTCACCACTGATTTTCTAAAACACAGGAAGGACCAAGTCCTCTTCTAGAGCTGAGTGTGAGTTCTCTTCACTGACTCCTCGGATGGCCAGAGGTAGGGCCTCCCGGGAGAACTTCCCCCTGCTTTATGTCTCAACCACAAAGGTCTTCTTCAAGCGCTATATCATGTGTCATCTTCCCAGCTTCCTTGTCTCCAGCTTCTCTCCAACTGCTTCATCTATTGTGATCTCTTTGCCCTTTGAGGCTCCTCAGCCAGAACCTATCTCCTCTCCCTCTTTGCCCCCAGAGGCCCTGCCAGCATCTCTCTTCTTGCACATTCCATTATCCTGTGCCTGATGGATGGTTGTCTCCCTGCCTGGCTCTCCTACTAGATTATTAATTTCAGGCATCTGGTTAGGTGGCCTGAGAACAGCGCCACCATCCGTGTAGTCCCCACACTAACAAACTAGGGATGGGTCTTTCTCATTGACTCCTGCCCCTACATCCTTACATCCGGTCAACCACCAAGTGGATTTTACCTTAGAAGTGTCTCTCCTGGGGGGTGGGGGGTGGGCGAGCCTGGTGGTGGGTATTGAGGAGGGCACGTATTGCATGGAGCACTGGGTGTGGTGCAAAACAATAAATCTTATAACACTGAAAAAAATAAATAAATAAAATTTAAAAAAAAAAAAAGAAGAAGTGTCTCTCCTGGGGCACCTGGGTGGCTCAGTCGGTTTGGCAACTGACTCTTGATCTCAGCTCGGATCTCGATCTCAAGATCGTGAGTTCAAGTCCCACATGGAGTTCAAGCTCCATGCTCAAAAAGAAGGAAATGGCTCTCTCATCTTCTCCATCCCTGCTTTAGTTAAGACCACTGTTCTTTCTCCCCTGATGATTGCAATAGTCTCCAGGCTGGTCTCTCTCCTTACAGCTCACTGCCTCCAGTCTATTCTCCATTTAGGAGCCAGGGTGACCCTTCTAAAGCACAATTCCAACTATGCACCACTCCACTTTGCAACCCTTCAATGGCTTCCTGTTCCCTTCAGACGAAACCCTTATTCTGACCTCCACCATCCTGAAGAATACAATCACTGCCTATCTCCACTATTTCCACTAAGGACACATCCTCTAAGATAGCCGCCTTTCTGTTTTTGTTTCTATCTTTATTTCCAACCTCAGGGGCTTTGCTCATGCTGTTCCCTCTGCCAGGAGTGCTTTTTTTGCTCCTCATCTCCCTAACATTCAAGTTGTCTGGGAGCAAGGACTTTGTCTGCCTTGCTTACTCCTATAACCCAACACCAAACACAGTGCTTAGTCAATATTTTTTTAAAACAAGGTGATTCTGCGTCTTTATTTTTAAAAAGATTTTATTTATTTATTTATTTGAGAGAGAGAAAGAGGGAGAGCATGAGCAGGGGGAGGGGCAGATGGAGAAACAGACTTCCCACTGAGCAGGGAGCCTGATGCGAGGCTCAATCCCAGGACCCTGGGATGGTGACCTGAGCCCAAGGCAGATGCTTAACTGACTGAGCCACCCAGGCGCCCTTAAAATGTGAGTTCTATGAAGGCATTTAATTAGTCTTTTTATTTATTTTTTATTTTTTTAAAAAGATTTTATCTTATTTATTTGACAGAGAGAGAGAGATCACAAGTTGGCAGAGAGGCAGGCAGAGAGGGAGAAAGAAGCAGGCTCCCAGCTGAGCAGAGAGCCCGATGTGGGGCTCGATCCCAGGACCCTGAGATCATGACCCGAACTGAAGGGAGAGGCTTTAACCCACTGAGCCATCCAGGAGCCCCTAATTTGTCTATTGCTGTATCTTCAACACTTTGCGTTGTTCCTGGCGCCTGAATGCTAACACCCAACATTTTCTGTGGTCTGTTTGTTAAGCACTCTTCCAAGAATTTCATAGAAAAATTCAGTCTATTCTTTAAAAAATAGCAAAAGAAAACCCAAAGAAACCCACACACACACAAAAAAAAAAAAAAAAAAAGAGAGAGAGAGAGAAAGAAAGAAAAGAAAAACAAACAAATAAAACTCTTTGGAGATTATAGGTATTATTATTAGCCTCCTTTGCCAGAAAAGGAAATTGAAGCATTGGAAAGTCAAGTAACATGTGTCCAAAGACAGGTAACTAGCAAGTGGCCAAGGGCAGATTGGAATCCGAGCTAGCCAGCTCCAGAATCCTACTACTCATCTCAGTATGAGTTATCAGTGGGGATCACCAGGGTCATTCCACCTGGGAAGATATCCTGTAATTGCTCTGTAATAGAAAGGATCTAAGGAGCAGGTCTTCTCCAGGTCCCTTTACAAAGGAATTCTCCACTTATTTGAATGTCTCCATTTGCTGCTGGGTGCTATGGACTCTAGATCCAAGGCCTTAGTTCAAACAAACAAAGGCTTAGCACTGACAATGGAGGTGAAAACAGCAACCAAATTAGAGGATGATCTGTTTCCGCCCACCATTAGCTTGATAAGAGAAGCCTCTAAAGTCCTAGGAGACCACACCCCCTGACCAGCTCGATTCTCTTCCACGCCCATTTTCTTCACCCAGGGTGGGTTGGGTGTGATGGGGTGGGATAGAAGCAGATACTTCTATCTGAGAAAGCCTTGGAAAGCAGTCACTTCCTCTGCAAAGTCCCCCTGATAACCTCAGGCTAAGGCAGCCGCCTCTTCCCCCAGGCCCCTGGCCTCATCATTCTGCTAGGTTGTACTTTCCTCTCCTGGTTCCCCTGACTGTGGTGGCCTCCCTAAGGGCAAAGACCGGCTTCTTCCTGGCTGTGTCTCTTCCCCCTTCCTCTTGCTTTGTTCACTCCTGCTCACTCCTCAGATTTCATCTTAAAGATCACCTCCTCCAAGAACCCTTCCCTGGCAACTCCCACAATCTGTATAGAAAACTTATCTATGCAATGATTGCTTGTTTGCTTATCTAGGTCGCCTAGCCCTCCACCCCCTCCCACACATCAACGTCTAGGACTCTGCCTGGGGGAAGCTTGTAAGATGCAGATTCCGAGGCTGCAACCTCAGAGAGCGATTCCAAAGACTGGAGTAGGGCCTGAGAATCTGCCTTGTAACTGCTCGCACTGTGATTCTGGTATGAGGAGCGTCAGAGAAATGATGCAATAAACAATTGCATGCTTGAGACTGGGGGACCATCATCTTCATGAACCCCCATTAGCCAGTCTGAACCTGGAACATAAGAGGGGTTCATATATGATGGTTGAATGAACGCTTGAATGAATGAATGGCTGCCAACCTTGTAATACCTTCTCCAGATACAGCAACTTGAGTTTGACCTTGAAATAGCCACATGAAGGTCATAGGTTTAAACTCTGCTGGAATGGGGGTGGGAAAGTGTTGAAGCTCTGGTTCCACAGTGCTAAATTGGAAACTAAGGATCCTACTTCCTGACTTGCAACAGGAGCAACTTACTTGGTCTCTCTAAGCCTCAGTGTCTTCATCTGCAAAATGGAGATGATAATGATAATAATAATACCTGCATCACAGAGCTTTGGAGAGATGAAATGAGGTAAAGCCCTTAGCACAGTGCCTGGCCCAGAGTTAGTGTCCAAAAACTTCTGGATCCTATTATTATGGTGGTTGCTATCATTGCAACTACTTTTTAAAAATATTTTATTTATTTATTTGAGAGAGAGAGAAAATGAACCAGGGGCAGGGGGCAGGGGCGGCGGGCAAAGAGGGAGAACGAGGGACAATCGGATTCCTGTGCTTAGCGCAGAGCCCTATGAAGGGCTGGATCTCATGACCCTGAGATCATGACTGAGCTGAAACCAATAGTCAACTGCTCAACCGACCTGCCACTTAGGCGCCCCATCATTACAACTATTAACATCAGACCTAGAAAGGATCTCAGATCCTCAAATTCAAGAGCTTCCTACTCAAGTTTCCACGGATTTCCCCCACTTTCTCAGGGGATCTATAGTGGGGGTTCAAGAGGGTATTCTACGAACATCCAGAAATAGAGGACACGATTGTGTATGTCTGTCCATGTTTCCTAAGAAAACCCTAACTTTCAAGTTAAAGACGGAGAGACTGACACCAGAGAGAGAAAGGGGTTTGCTCCAGGTTTCTGCATTCATTCATTTGGGTTTTTTGTTTGTTTGTTTCTTTTTAAAGATTTTATTTATTTGACAGAGAGAAACACAGCGAGAGAGGGAACACAAGCACAGGGAATGGTAGCGGGAGAAGCAGGCTTCCTGCCGAGCAAGGAGCCCGATGTGGGGCTCGATCCCAGGACCCTGGGATCATGACCTGAGCCGAAGGCAGACGCTTAACGACTGAGCCACCCAGGCGCCCCTGTTTATTTATTTATTCACTCATTTCTTCAACCAAGTGTTGAATATTTCCAGAGGGCCTACTATGTGCCAGGATCCAGAGGTGAACCAGACACAGTCTCTATTCCTTTTTTTTTTTTCTTTTTTTAATATTTTATTTATCTATTTGATAGAGAGAGAGAGAGAGAGGGGTCAGCAGGCAGAGAGGGGGGTGGGAAGCAGGCTCCCCCCAAAGCAGAGAGGGCAATGCGGGGCTCCATCCCAGGACCCTGAGATCATGACCGAAGGCAGAGGCTTTAACCCACTGAGCCACCCAGGCACCCCACAGTCTCTATTCCTTAACCCCTACCTCACACCTCAAAGCCTTTTGGCCTCAATTGCTAAAAGCTCAGTGCTTGTATTTTGATTCCTTTGTTCACCCAATGCCCTGGGGGTAAGTTAGGCCCTTCGATTAAGTCTAAATTCTTGCCCCAGGTTGAAAGCTCTACTTTTTAATATAATAAGCCTTTATTTCCCTTCTCCAAACCTCATTTTCCCAGCCTATAGAAAGGGGGTAATAACGCCTGCCGCCCAGAGTAATTGTGAGAGATAAATAGGACTTGTAAGTGTTTTATAAACTGAAAAGTGCTGTGCCAATATTAGATATTACTGGCTGGAGAGAGATGAAATAGAAATCAATAAATAATTAAGAACTGCACAACCCCTTTCCTCTTTTTTTCTTTTTTGTAAATAAAATATTCTGTAGTGGGAGCTCTCATGTAATCTGATCAGATGAGTGGTTGGTGAGTTTATTGAAAAAGCCCACTGAAACAGGAAATGATAAAAATAATACTTACAACCCTTAAATATTCTATTCTAATGTAAAAATCTATTGCTATATATTCATTCACCAGTCTTTTGATGTAGGTCCAAAGGCTTGTCTTTGAGCCTGATCTGAGCCAGCTGGTTGGAGTTTTCCCACATCCTTCTTATGGGAACCACTCCCCTGAGCTTCTTAAAAGTTGATGTAGATCTAAAGGCCCTCATTGTCCCGATTTTTAGAATTCCACCTCCATCTCCATTCGAGAGTCTCTCGTTGTCTAGACCACACCTAACCCAGCTAACTTCCCCCACAATCAGTGGCTTATGACAAAAGTTTATTTTTTGTTCAGCCTGTATAAATATAGTGGGTCAAGCTGGGGCTTTGCTTCTTTCTTTTTTTTTTTTTTTTAAAGATTTTATTTATTTGACAGCGAGAAACACAGTGAGAGAGGGAACACAAGCAGAGGGATTGGTAGCGGGAGAAGCAGGCTTCCCGCAGAGCAGGGAGCCCGATGCGGGGCTCGATGCGGGGCTCGATGCGGGGCTCGATGCGGGGCTCGATGCGGGGCTCGATGCGGGGCTCGATCCCAGGACCCTGGGATCATGACCTGAGCCGAAGGCAGATGCTTAACAACTGAGCCACCCAGGCGCCCCGCTTTGCTTCTTTCTTATTTCTCTTCTTTTTTATTGATTTTTGTTTGGAGAGAAGTTTTAGAGTCACAGCAATTATTAGCAAAAGATACAGAGACATCTCACGCGCTCCGCGTCCCAGCCCATGCTAGCCTCTCCCACCATCAACGTCTCCCCCCAGAGTAAGACATTTGTTGGAATTGATGAACCTACATCGACAGACACATCATCACCCAAAGTCAGGGGTTTACACCAGGCTTCATTCTCAGGAGAGTGCGTTCTATAGGCCTGGACGATTGTATAATGACATGTACCAACTAACTTTTAGAGAATCTTTCCAGAGCATTCAACTGGATTCATGGGAGCATCAGTTTTCTCTTCCAACTTCCATGTTATCAATGTGTCACATACAATGACATGATTTAGTAACAAGAGTAACTGATGGAAGAACCAACCCAGATGACTCTTGGGAGGCACACAGTAACGTCACTAAGTCATCAGGGTGGGTTAGTGGCTGTTCATACTAGGAGTGAGTCCTCCAGGGGCACCTGGGTGGCTCAGTCGTTAAGCGTCCTCTTTCAGCTCAGGTCAAGATCCCAGGGTCCTGGGACTGAGCCCCACCCACATCCGGCTCCCTGCTCGTCAGGAAGCCTGCTTCTCCCACTATCATTCCCTCTACTTGTGTTCCCTCTCTCGCTGTGTTTCTCTCTGTCAAATAAATAAAATCTTAAAAAAAAAAAAAAAAAGGAATGAATCCTCCAGCCGCTGTGGGCATGACATCGCCCGGGTTTTGCAGTAGGCAAGAGGGGCTTTGGTTAACCGGGAAGCCGGCTTCAGGGAGTTCTTACTCCAGTGAGCTAGTTAATCCAGAAAGCTTCTACTATACCACCTCTGATAACAAAAAGTCATTCTCTGAGTAATTTGTAAGACCAAAGCAGATTCTGTCCTTCCTTTTTATATTTTTAAGTTATTTTTTGCACCTTTTTAAAACAAGATTTTATTTATTTATTTGACAGAGAGAGAGAGAGAGAGATCACAAGTAGGCAGAGAGACAGGCAGAGAGAGAGGGAAGCAGGCTCCCTGCAGAGCAGAGAGCCCAATGCGGGGCTGATCCTAGGACCCTGAGATCATGACCTGAGCTGAAAGGCAGAGGTTTTAACCCACTGAGCCACCCAGGAGCCCCTTTTTTCACCTTTAAAATGGGTGAAAGGGTTTTTTTTAAGGTAATTAAGAATATATAGTCCCATATGCCAAGTGCTAGATGAATATACTAGACTTCAAATTCTTTGAATTGAGCCCATTGTAATAGGATAGGCTGGACGTGACATAACATGCCAAAGTGGGATAATGACAGTGGAGAGACCCTGGTATTAGGCAGTGGTTCTCAAAGTGCGCTTGCTCCAGGACCGACAGCAGCAACATCACCGGGGAACTTGTTAGAAATGCAAATTCTCGAGCTCCACCCCGACCTGCCGCATTAGAAATTCAGGGGTGGGGCCTAGCAATCGGTGTTTGAACAAGTCCTCTAGGGGATTACGTTGCTCCTTCAAGTGAACAGATGTTTCCCATCCCAGGTCTTTCACTTGAAGGCTGTGTGATCTCAGACTAGTCTCTGCACCTCTCTGAGCCTGTTTCCCCTCTGGAAATTAAGAATGATAACAAACCTACCTTCCTAGGAGATCGTGAAGATGAAGTGAGATACTACATGTAAAATGCATAGTACAATGCAATGACCCACGGCAGGGACCCAATAAACGTTAGGAAGAGTTGATATTATTAGAGATTCACAAGAGGCGGCTCTAATTAAGGCTAAAAACATTTGAGAGAAACAAGAAGCGGTGTGAGATGTTTTTAAATGTTTTTGAGCAGCTACACGATAGCAAACACTCTGACCTCCTTATGTCGCTTTGCCTTTCTAATAAACGTGTTGAATTGGTATAATTGTACTCTCCCCACTACCCAGGTGTGGAGACTGAGGCTTGGTGAGGCTGAACGGCAGCTAAGGAGAAGAGCTGGAAGCTGGACCACATCCACGGGCCGCATGTGTCCAAGCCACCCTCTGCCCCAAACAGATGCAGGCAGATTGGCAGCTCCCAGGACTAGTCCCCAAACCACCCCCAAACCACCTGCCCTCCAGAGTCTGGCTGTTCTCCTCCAAAACTCCCTGCCCCCTGCAGGAGAAGACTTGAATTTCCTGCAGGAGTCATGGCAGGATTGCTTTCTAGGTGCTCTAGAAGGCAGAACTTTCAACTAATCTCTGCTGCACCAGGATTTCCTGGTTCAATACCCTGGCCCACGTCTGCTGCTTCGACCCTCCTCCAGCTTCAGCCAACACCAGCATGATTCAGTTTGGGACCTCGGACCAGAACTAATAAATCATTAGTTCATCAGATATTCTACCTGTGGTGTTCCAGGCACTGGGAGTACAGAGATGAGCAAAACAGACAAGGCCCCTACTGCAGAGAACCTGAATATTCAAATGAAGGACTCACAGAAGATAAATACTACCCAGTAGGGTCACTGTAGACGTGGGAAAACAACCTGGCTCTGTGAGAGCCCAGAACAGGCTCCTGATCCAGTTCAGGAGTGAGAGGGGAATCCTGGAAGGCTTCCCGAAGGGGGTGACCTCTGAGTTGATTGAGAGGTGTTCGCCTTAGTGTTTCAGCAATTTCTCATTTTGTGGATGGAGAAATGAATCCAGAGAGAATTATCTGGCTCATTCATTCATTAAAGCAAGCAAGCAAATATTTCGGCACTATCTCCATTTCCCCAGTATCACGCCCTGAGCCTGAAGATACAGAGGGGAATGAAGAAACAGCCCTGCTGGGGCGCCAGACACCCAGAGGACCACACCCACTCAAAGCCCATCAGCGTCTTTGGGTGGGTTTTGTACTCCTTTTTTTTTTTTTTTTTTTAAGGTTTTATTTATTTATTTGACAGAGAGAGAGAGATCACAAGTAGGCAGAGTGGCAGGCAGAGAGAGAGGGGAAGCAGGCTCCCCGCCAAGCAGAGAGCCCGATGCGGGGCTCCATCCCCGGACCCTGAGATCATGACCTGAGCCGAAGGCAGAGGCTTTAACCCACTGAGCCACCCAGGCGCCCCTCCTTTTTTTATTTTATTTTATTTTTTTATTCTATCATTGAGAAGTCAGGTTATTGCAGTACGCTTTACTCCGAGTAAAATTCTCCCTTTCCAGTTGTAGAGTCCTTTGAGTTTTGACAAATACATACGGTACTGGAACCACTATCGCGGTGAAGAAAGAGAACATCGTTTGCAGCTCATCCCCACCTCCTGGGTCCAGGCTTACCGCCTGACTCACTGCAGAACCCGGGGCAGGTCCTCCCCTCCCTGAACTTCAGTTTCACCATCGGCAAAATAGGGACCATCTAGTCTCCGTCACAGGGATGCTGTGAAGATGCCGGGCACACAGTAAGCACTCAATAAACACCCGTTGTTGCTGGGATGCCCCTCTCCTTCCCGGTTCTAACTCTTCCAGGCTCCCTCACCGTCTGGGTCTCTCTGTCTCTGTCTCTAAAACACACACGCGCGCGCGCGCGCACACACACACACACACACACACACACACACACACACACACACACAAAGACATTTTTGAAGCCTCTTGTTTCTCAAAGAGGTTTTATTTATAGGCCGCGCCTCATTGTGAATGTGAAAAGGAGAAAGCCCAGGCCCTGCGTAGACCTTTCATGTGTAAATCAGCCCGGGCCAGGAGCACCGGGGTCACCGGGAGGAGGATTTCACTCTTAATTACTCCTGGAGAAAGCGGGCGGGAGCGGCTCGGGCGCAGACTCCACCCTCGTCCGAGGGAGGCCTCGCCGGGAGCCCCGCGCCTGCCCGGCCTGGGCCCCCCGCTCCGCGCGCTGGGGAGCGCTGCTCGCCGGGGCCGGGTCGGGCGCTTCCTGGGCCTGGCCTTGATTTCTGCTGAACCCCGGCCAAGGCAGAGGCGCAGGTGCCTCCGGGGAGCAGGGCCCCAAGTGGGTTTCTTTGACGCCAAGACGTTGGACGTGGAAAGAGGGCAAACAGCTTTGGCAGAGTAGGAGGTAGGGAGCGTGGTCTGCGAAAGGGGAGGCCTTACATTAAAAAAAAAAATTTTTTTTTCCCCAAAGATCTTTTATTCTTTCTTTTCCCGTGTAAAAATAACACGCTCTATAGAAAAAAAAAAAAAAAGTCTGGAAGTATTCTCACCGGGCCCTGAATGTTGTTTGCTTCAGGGAACGAATTTGAGAGATGAGGAGAAGGACATTATTAACATTTTTTATAACCCATTTCTTTATTTTTGGCTTGGTACAACGACTCTGTGTTGCCTTTCATAAGTAAAAAAGAGATGCTTTTCATAATATTTGTGATACGGTTTTCTGACGAGAAAAGAAATTCATAACCAGTGTAAGACACTGAGAAAATGAAATATAAAAGCCACATCTGATCCCACCCAAAGAAAGTCACTTTTAATATTTAAGTATAAGGCCTTTGATGATTTCTTTCTACTCCAGGCTTTTCGGTTTTAGTTTTGTGTGTTTGTTTTGCATACTTAACACTGCCCACTTTTGGCACAACTTAACACGTTGAGGTTTTTTCCCCATTTGTCTTTTCATGTGTCTTATGTATATTTATGTTATCGGATGGCGATATCTTGAAATTTAAAAATACACAAACCCTTGGGCCCCAACAATTTCACATCTATGCTAGTCTACATACACTCACAGGGGTGGGAAAAGGTAAATAGTATAAACAAATATGTTCATTGTCTCAGTGTTTATAGAAGCATAAGCTAGCAATAATGTTGATGTTCACGGTCAGCCTTGATGGTCATGAGTAGGGGATTAATTAAATTATCATGTGACATCAAAGTAGAATGTTTTGTAGTTATTATAAGAGAATATCATACACGTAAAGATAACCTCAAATTTATACTGCATTGAATAACAAAGCAAGTTTCAGAATAATTTATGTATATAATAATTTATATTTATAATATATATTCAAAATAATATATACATATATATGATCTCTATATAAATGGATGATCATACCTAAGTGTACATGCACAGAAAATTGAAAATTTCTGGAAGAACACATATGAAACTGGTAACAGTTACCTTTGGGGGAGGAGACTAAGGCATAAAGAGAGGTCAAGAACTTTTACTTTTCACCTTTCACTCTTGTGTACTGATTGAATTTTTCTCTTAATGTAAGCATACATTCGTAATCTTAAAAAAAAAACTAATAGGGGCGCCTGGGTGGCTCAGTCGTTGAGCGTCTGCCTTCGGCTCGGGTCATGATCCCAGGGTCCTGGGATCGGGCCCCGCATCGGGCTCCTTGCTCGGCGGGAAGCCTGCTTCTCCTGCTACCATTCCCTCTGCTTGTGTTCCCTCTCTCGCTGTTTCTCTCTGTCAAATAAAAAAAAAAAAAACAAAAAAAAAACTAATAAAAATGTAGCCTCGCTATATATAATCCTAATATATGTTTATTAAGGAAAATACAATTTTCACTGAATAAACACAAAGTTCATTGATGAAACACAGCATTGATTAAAGAAAATACAATCCCCTATACCCTCCAAAGACAAGCACTGTTAACATTTTGGTTTATTTCCTTTTAGTTTTATTTCTAAATATATTTTGTTAACTTTAAAAAATATAGTAATGGAAAATATACACAAATGATGCATTTGGACAAAAGTTAGAAAATAAATACCACTCAAACCCTGCGATTCAGAAATAACCACTGTTTACATTTTAGTGGATAAACTTTGAATGGTTCCCCGCAGCATTTTCTTTGGGGAGTTGATTTTGTTTCTGCTTTTTTTTTTACACCGTTCCTTCTATATATGTAAATTTGTGTTTTCCTTTTATTCATTCATGTATTTTTATATCCCTTTCCATGTTAATATAAATGATTCACAAATATAATTTTAATAGTTAGAAAATATCCCAGCTGTAAACAAAAAGTCCCTCACTCAAACATTCCCTTTTTAATGATCACTAAGTTGTTTCCAAGTTTTTGTGATTATAAACAACTCAGATGAATGCTTTATACTTACATCTTTTCCTCTAAGTCAAATAATGTCCTCATATCTCAGCAGTAGAGTTACTAGGCTAAAGGGCACGTCTATTTTTCAGGCTCACTCTCTTTAAGATTTTATTTTTAAGGGGTGCCTGGGTGGCTCAGTTGGTTAAGTGACTGCCTTCGGTTCAGGTCATGATGATCTGGGAGTTCCAGAATGGAGTACTGCATGGGGCTCCCAACTCAGCGAGGAGTCTGCTTCTCCCTCTCACCCTTTACCCTCTCATGTTCCTCTCTCTCCTTCTCTCAAATAAATAAATAAATAAATAAAATCTTTAGAAAATTTATTTTTTTTTTTTAAGATTTTATTTATTTATTTGACAGAGAGATCACAAGTAGGCAGAGAGGCAGGCAGAGAGAGAGGCGGAAGCAGGCTCCCTGCTGAGCAGAGAGCCCGACGTGGGACTCGATCCCAGGACCCTGAGATCATGACCTGAGCTGAAGGCAGCGGTTTTAACCAACTGAGCCACCCAGGCGTCCCTAGAAAATTTATTTTTAAGTGATCTCTAAACCCAATGTGGGGCTCGAACTCACAACCCCAAGATCAAGGGTCACATGCTCTATTGACCAAGCCATTTAAGCACTCTTATTTTTCAGGCCTTTTTTTTTTTTTTTTAAGATTTTATTTATTTGACAGAGAGAGATATCACCAGTAGGCAGAGAGGTGGGCAGAGAGAGAGGGGGAAGCAGGCTCTCCGCTGAGCAGAGAGTCCCACGTGGGGCTCCATCCCAGGACCCCGAGACCACAACCTGAGCAAAAGGCAGAGGCTTTCACCCACTGAGCCACTGAGGCGCACCTCTTTTTCAGGCTCTTAACAAGCATCGTCCAATTGTTTCTTGAATTGTATGACAGAGACATTCTAGAGGGAGAGAAAAGATGGGTCTGGAGGATTCAGCTGGGCAAGATTGAGTGGGAACACCTGGAATTTCTATTTCTCTGCCTGTCCTCTGTGGCTTTCTGCTTTATCTACCCCCGCAGCAGCTACCCCCAACTGCTGAGCCTTTACTTTGTGCTTTGCACTTTACATGCATTATCTTATTTGCTTCTCACAAGAACCCTAAAAGGTGGGTGGTCTCATCATGCCCACTTTACAGATGGAGAAACTGAGGCTTAAATACGGAACTGTACTTCCCAAGGACACGTAGCTGGTAAGTGGTGTGGCTGAGATTTGAATCAAGCAATCGGATTCCCTTTGCATGAATTTATAGACAGATCAAACTCTCATTTTATAGGTGGAAAAACTGAAGCAGGAAAGGGGATGGGAGCTGCCCAGAGAAGTAGCCTAGCTCAGATTGCTGGATGTTTTCCCACTATGCTCCATTGTCTGCTCACAGGGCGCTAATCCAGGGAGCTGGGACTGAAGGCGCTCCAAAATTCTTTGTCTTAGAAAATCTTCCTGTGGGGCTTCTGGGTTCTAACAAAACTCAGAGTCTCTCAGAACCACAGCTCCAGCTGTGTGTCTCCCCTCCAGGGCTGGGTGCTGCCTGTCCATCATTAAAAAAGCAAAAAAAAAAAAAAAAAGGGAAATAGCAGTTAAGCACCCACATGCCCAGGCAGGGAAGAGATCGGGCAGCCCGGGTGCATGTTCAGCCATGGCCATTCCATGGTTAGGAGTATGAAGTATTAAGGTGAACAGAAAAGAGGTGAGTGAAGAGAAAGAAAATGCTCAAAGCAGGAGCGCATTTGAGAGAAGACTGCAAAAAGAGTGGAGAAGGAGACAATATCTGGACGAAGTGAACTGGAACCAACTGATCCCCTCAGGTAAGCAAGAACCCAATACCCTAGGCTGAGTTCCCACTTCAGAGAATTGTAGGGGGTCTGGCCTAGAAGTTCCGGCCAGTGCATTTTACAGATGAGGCCTCTGTGTCAGAGAGAGAGAGAGAGAGAGAGAGAGACTCTCCCCAGGCTACAGAGCAGGCAAGCCTGGGATTCCACCATTGCCTCTGACATTGCCTTCTGTCACATTGTCCCATCATCTCTTGGCTGGAGGTCAGAGCCCCAGGAGGTGAAGATCTAGATCCATCTTCCCTGCTCAGGGCTGGGCTATGCTCCCTGCTTGTGTGGATTTAGATGCTCTGATGTCAAGGATGGAGAGGAAACCAGTGGGATGGAAAATTCCAGAAAGGCCAGGACAGTAGGTACCCATCCATCCATTCATCCTTCCTCCCTCCCTCCCTCCCTTCCTTCCTTCCTTCCTTCCTTCCTTCCTTCCTTCCTTCCTTCCTTCCTTCCTTCCTTCCCTCCATCTGTCCCTCTATTCATTCATGCTTCATATATCCATTGATTTGTCTGTTCATTTGTCAGTCCTTCTCTTCATCTATTCGTCTACCCTTCCGTCCATCCACAGGACACCCCTGGATATACATCACCCGTGTGAACACTGACCAATAATCACAGGAACATCCTGATTAAGACTGAATTCTGGGACCGGACTGTGAATCCCAGCTCCACCACATATAAACTCTGACATTAGGCAAATTACCTAGCTTCTCTGTGTCTTAGTTTCTTCATCTATAAAGTGCAGATAACAATATCATATCGACCTCATAGTGTTGTTTCAAGTGTTAAATGAGTCAATCCACTTCAAGGACTTAGAACTGGTCCATAACACCGCTTATTACTATTTAAGGATGCCCTGAATGGGATCCTGGGTTTGAGTAAAGTGTGGCAGAATCCAAAGGCAAAAGCAAACGGTTTGGTTTGAGGGCCAGCTCAGGGAAAGTCAAGGTTCTGCTCCTTGATTCACTGTTTTCAGGGTCCTGGTTTGGAGCCCAGTGATGAGAGGAGAGCAGAGGGGACCCCCTTGGCTGTGGCTTGTGAACTGCACTGGTCCCCCTTTAGGACAGAGGCATATGTGTCCCTAGAGGCAGGAGGCGTAGGTCGCTGCTGGCTCACAGGAGAGTCCCTCCCTGCAGCTTGCCCGTAGCTGAGGGGCGCTGTCACCTGAGGTCATGCCCCTTTCTCAGGGCAGCTTATATCCTTGGACTGCGCAATGCAAGTGTAAATCCTCAGCCCCCTCATGGCAGCTCAGGGCAGCTCTGATGGACCATCTCAGCTTCAGAGCCCCCAGTGGGGAGGCTGGGGCCTCCATGGAGACTGCATCGCAGCCTCTATCTTTTCCTGCTTCCTTCCCTACACAGCCCCAGAGGGGCTGGCCCACGAGCACCCCCTGATGAAGTCCCGCCTGCTAATTTCCAACGCTGAGTCTGCCTCTCAGAAACCTGACCTACTGGAGAAAGAACACAGCATCACTCACAGGCTGTTCACCACGTGGGATATATACAGAATGCTCAACAATGCGCTCAGGAGGGGCGCCTGGGTGGCTCAGTGGGTTGAGGCCTCTGCCTTCAGCTCAGGTCATGATCTCGGGGTCCTGGGATCGAGCCCCACATCGGGCTCTCTGCTCGGCGGGGAGCCTGCTTCCCCCTCTCTCTCTGCCTGCCTCTCTGCCTACTTGTGATCTCTCTCCTCTCTGTCAAATAAATAAATAAAATCTTAAAAAAAACCCCAAAACCAAAAAAAACCAATGCGCTCAGGAAATAGGTACTTTTTATTACTCCCCTTTGCAGATGGGGAAATTGAGGCACACAAAGGCGAGAGGATCTGCCTAGAGTCACACAGCTGGTGTATGGCAGAACCAGGATTCAGACCCAGCAGTCAGGAGCTAGAGCGTATGCACTTGACCTCTATGCTACACTTCCTAATGAGGTTCTTTTTGTTCTTCCTCTTTTTAAAAGATTTTTATTGGGGCGCCTGAGTGGCTCAGTGGGTTAAAGCCTCTGCCTTTGGCTCAGGTTGTGATCTCAAGGTCCTGGGATTGAGCCTTCTGCTCAGCAGGGAGCCTGCTTCCCCCTCTCTCTCTGCCTGCCTCTCTGCCTACTTGTGATCTCTCTCTGTCAAATAAATAAATAAAATATTTAAAAAAGATTTTTATTGATTTATTTGACACACAGAGAGAGACAGAGACAGAGTCAGAGAGCAAGCACAAGCAGGGGGAGCAACAGGCAGAGGGAGAAGCAGGCTCCACACTGAGCAGGGAGCCCAATGTGGGGACTCGATCCCAGGACCATGGGACCATGACCTGAGCCAAAGGCAGCCACTTAATGGACTGAGCCACCCAGGTGCCCCTCCTAATGAGGCTCTGACCAAGCACAGGAATTCAGCACGGGGTGGGGTGGGTGGAGATGTGAGTGTGTGATTAGGGGGATGCATGTGCTTGTGGGGTCACACATGCACACATATACCCGTGTGATTGCACGGGTGCGTGCTCTACTGGCATGAGGGTGACTGAGCAAGGCGTGTGGGATTAAGGACATGGAGTCCTCCACTCAAGTTCCCACAGGACCCATCTCCCTGGTTTCTCCTCTTTCCTGTTGGTACACAGGAGGCAGGAGCATGTGCATATGGTGGTGGGGGCCGGGGGGGGCAGAGCCGGATTTGGATTCCAAGGCCAAATTGCCATTTCCTTATTCCTACCATGCCTCTCGATATTAGGTAAGGTCTGGACCGTTGGAACATCAAGCTCTGTGGAGTAGAGTTGATAAGCGAGACAGGGAAGTCAGAGAATGATGGGATTGGCATCAAAGGCAGCAACCCCAGCCTTTGGTCCTGCCTGGCCTCCAGTGAGGGTGGCTGGCGTCTTTTACCTCAGTTGGGGCCATCTAGTGATGAGTGGGAGAAGGCTGTGGGGTGAAACCATTGGGTTCGAATCCCAGCTTTGTCTTTTAGCTGTGTGACTTCCTCTCTCTGTTACCTCCTCTGATCCTCTACTACCTCTCCTGTAGAATGGGAGTCTAATAATAGTAACTACGTCATAGGGTTTGTTATGAGGCTGAGTACCTCTTGAAATAAAGCTGAGCCTATAGCAAGTCTTCAATAAATGCTAGTTGTATTATGATTTTGAACCCATACCAGGCAAGGAAAGGGCAGGGGAAAGTGCCTGAGCTGAAGGCAGATGCTAAATGGACTGAGCCACCAAGGCACCCCTCGTGCCCATTTTGTAGATGAGGAAAACAAGGCTTAGCAAATGAAGTAACTTGCCCCAGGTCACACAATCAATGAGTGACAAAACCAGATATCAAATATTGATCTCAACCCAATTCCTATGTTTTACCTACCACACCACAGCTGCCTTCTTGTTTGGCCTGGAAGGTTCTGGGTTGTGACAACTTGTCCTGGAAACTCTGTTCAACACAGATATTTTGCTGTCTACATGTTTTTCTCTGGTGTTGTCCACTTACAAGAGAATATGTAGGGATTTGCAGGTGGTCAGATTTTAGAAAAAGTAGACATTTTGCTTTGTGCAGAAAGAAATACAAACAAGACGGTTGAGACAGTCGAGTGGGGAGCTCTTAGAGGAAAATGGGAGGTTCAAAAGGCAATTAATGCTTCTGTCTGAAACTGTAAACAGATAGTTACCGGCTCTGACACCACCAGCATGCAGACGAAAGGCAGACAGAAACAGCGCACCACAAGGAAGCTGGGATAGACTACGCCCAGAGTGGAAATTAAATGTTTTCCTGAAAGCAGAAAGGAAAACCATGGTTAAAGCCAAGCCATGACTCTAAGTCTGTGACTCCATGGCAGTATAAGTTTAGTGAGTTAAAGGCCCATAATTTGTACCTAGGTGTTGTGAATCTTAAAGTCTTACTCGACATTCTCTCTTGACCTAAGTTTGTAAAACAAAAGTAATAATTAGAAGTGAGTCTTCAACACACACTGTCATTTTAATCATATATATATGTGTGTGTGTGTATATATATGTATATGTATATATGGGGAGAGTGAGAGGGGAAGGTAAGGAGGGAGAGGGAGAGAGAATCACTGGCATATTTGGTTAGAACTTCTGGTTGTTAGCAACAGAGAACGCAAATAGATGCAAACAAAAAAACAGTTAACAATTTTTTATTATTTTATTTTATTATTATTATTATTTTTAAAGATTTTATTTATTTGACAGAGAGAAACACAGCGAGAGAGGGAACACAAGCACAGGGAATGGTAGCGGGAGAAGCAGGCTTCCTGCAGGGAGCCCGATGCGGGGCTCGATCCCAGGACGCTGGGATCATGACCTGAGCTGAAGGCAGACGCTTAACGACTGAGCCACCCGGGCGCCCCTTATTTTATTATTATTATTATTAAAGATTTTATTTATTTATTTATTTGACAGAGAGAAAGAGATCACAAGAAGTCAGAGAGGCAGGCAGAGAGATAAGGGGAAGCAGGCTCCCTGCTGAGCAGAGAGCCAGATGCTGGCTAGATCCCAGGACCCTGAGATCATGACCTGAGCTGAAGGCAGAGGCTTTAACCCACTGAGCCACCCGGGCTCTCCTAACAAATTTTTTAATGATTTTATTTACTGAGGCACCTGGGTGGCTCAGTCATTAAGTGTCTGCCTTCAACTCATGTCATGATCCCAGGGTCCTGGGATTGAGCCCCGCATTGGGCTCCCCACTTGACGGGATGCCTGCTTCTCCCTCACCCACTCCCCCTGCTTGTGTTCCCGCTCTCACTGTGTCTCTCTCTGTCAAATAAATAAATAAAATCTTTTTTAAAAAAGATTTTATTTATTTATTTGAGAGGGAGAGAGAGAGAGAGAGAGAGAGAGAGAGAGCGCGCGCGAGCACACAGGAGCAGGGGGAGGGACACAGGGAGAAGCAGACTTCCCCTTGATCAGGGAGCCCAATGTGGGGCTCGATCCTAGGACCTGGAGATAGTGACCTGGGCCACAGGCAGATGCTCAATTGACTGAGCCACCCAGGTGCCCCCAAAATAGTTAATAATTATTATTATTAGTGGCTCACAACTGGATCTAGGCATTCAAAGATTTCAGTTGGCATCGTTGCCATGTCTTGATTCTGCTTTCTTTTATGGTTTTGTTCTCAGGCACACAACGTCCTCCCCAGGGTGATAAGATGGCCCCAGAAGCTCCAGGCTTGCTCTCTACTCCTGATGGAAAAGAGATTGCCTATCTCCAGCTAAAATCTCAGGGTTCCCTCTGATTGGCTGTCATGGGATCACATGCCCATCTTTGAGCCAATCCCTTGGTCAGGCTGGATCACCAGGGCGAAATAGGTCCCATCCAAGGTACAGAGACTGATACTGGCAGAGAGAGTTCCCCAGGGAAATTGGGGTGTTTTTCCAGTAGACAACACATGTTCACCATCTGGTAGTTCCTGCCTCTCTGTTAACCAAGCTTAGAGAGAGGCTGTCAACAGGAATAATAAAAATAATTAATAATAATAATAACAGCTAGCTCTTATTGAGTATTCACCATGTGCCCAGTATTATGCTAAATCCTTCCAGGCATTATCATTTTCACTCTTCATATTACATAGTTACTCCTCATATTTATTCCTTATCATCATTCAACTTCATCAATGAGCAAACTGATGCTTAGAAGATTTTAAGAACTGGTCCAAGTTCATACAGATCATAAGGAGTGGAAACAGGCAGTCCCTTTCCCAGTCCTGTGCTCTTAGATTCTCTGGGAACTACATTTAGAACTGATCTCTCTCTCAGAATTGCCAGCTTCCTCCGAAGAGGAAGCTCCACAGCTTCTAAAGGGCTACCTTGCACAGGCGAGCCGGTGTGGGAGGGTAGATAGCATCCCAATGCGCTCTTAGAGTCATTCTTGATTCTCAGAGGGCTTGTCCTGGAGCCGCACCACGGACCTAGTGCCGTGGATACGGAGATTTTTTTTTTTTTTTAAAGATTTTATTTATTTGATAGAGAGAAACATAGCGAGAAAGGGAACACAGGCAGAGGGAACGGTAGTGGGAGAAGCAGGCTTCCCATCGAGCAGGGAGCCCGATTCGGGGCTCGATCCCAGGACCCTGAGATCAGGACCTGAGCTGAAGGCAGACGCTTAACGACTGAGCCACCCAGGCGCCCCGATACAGAGATTTTTGACAACGAAAGTCCGATCCAAGGATCAGTGTGGGTTTAAGAGCCTGGATTCCTTGGTGCCCTTGTCTTCCCACACACCAGGAGTGGTGGGAAAAGAATGTGCCACGGAGGGACTGTGTTAGGTTTGATCCCCTATTCTGCCACTAAACAGCTGGATGTGTCCTCGAATCAACTCCATTAACCTATCTGAGCCTCAGTTTCCGAATCCATAAAATGAGCATAACCCCTTCCTCAGAGGGTTGTGAGGATTACATTGCATACGAAGTAATGCCTGCCTGTCACCCCACCGGAGTCCCATGAAGTTAGTTCTCTCTGCATTATCCCTCTTCCCTGCTCCCCACCCCCACCCCCCACTCCCACCCTCAGGAGATTTAGCTAGGGGCACAGCAAGGAGGGAAAGGAAAGTGCCTTCCTACTCTCCTGGCCGGCCTCCTGGGCTCTCTCCTTCTCCTGCTCCTCCTGGGTTTGAATCCCCCCTCAGCTGTCCTCTTTCCAGCTTTGTGACCTTGGGTAAGTCCCCATCACCCCCTCAGCTGAAGAACACACCTCCCTCGTGAAACCCCCCTCTGTAAATTTGCCTGGCACACAGCTTGTTTACTCTCGGAGTCTGAAATGGTGAAAGGGACAGAGCTGGGTGGTTTAGGCTGCTTTGGACAGGGCCCTGAGATGTCTGGTCAGCAGAGGGGCCCTCTCCACTCCACTTCCCATCTCCTGAATAATTCATGACAAACAAAATGGCCGGCCCAGACTTGGGCCCTCCCTCCTCCCCGGTCTGGGGAAGGGAGAAAAGTTTCTAATTACAGGTCAGCCGCCTGGCTCCCCTGGGCCCCTGGGCACTGCACACAGGGGGTATTTATGGGAAGAGAGGGAGGGGGAGGGCTCCGTCCCAGCCCCTTTCCAGAAGGAACTCAATTCCTTTTGAAATTGCAGCCTGGGCCTGCTAAGCCCAGGGATAGACTATGGGGGAGTGGGGAGGCAGAGGTGGGGAGGACGGGGACTTAGAATCAGAAGGAAGGGAAACCTTGCTGAGGGTCAGAGTGATGTGTCCAGAAAAATGGCAGGTCAAGGAGGGGAAGACCTGGCAAGGGGAACACACTTGCCCAAGTCCTATGGAGAATATGGCCAAGCTGAACTTCAAAAGGAGGACATCCCTGACCCCAAAACCACAGCCTCTCAGCTGTCTTCTTGTTTCCTCACCTGTGAAATGGGGAGAAACACAGAACCCACCTGACAGAGTGGTTGGGGAAATCTAAAAGTAGATATATATGAAGTGCTCGGCCTACTGCCTGGCATATAAACTCAAAAAAATATGCTGCCTCCAAGGGGAGGTCAGTAAAGGACAAGGGTGATAGAGAAGGTTCAGGGAGGTCGTGAGAGGAAAGAAAAATCACTTGTCAGGGAGTTTAGTAATTTAGAGCAAGGACCCCCGTATATTTTCAATTAAAAAAAAAAAAAAGCACTAAGGACCCCAGGACTAGGCTGCCTGCGTTCAGTCCCAACTCTGCCTCTTCATAGCTGTGTGATCTTGGGCAATTTGCTGTACCTCTCTGAGTCTCTGGATTCACTGTAACAAATGGTGACACATTGCCATTGGTGGAGAGTGGGTGGGTAAAGTCCCAGTCCTTGTGGAGCTTCTAGTGAGAAAGGTGACCCCAACCAAGTGTATTTACTGAATGCCTACTGTATACAGCTCTGGTCTCTACCACATCACAGAACTCGAAGTCTACCAGAAAAGCCACACTAATCTAGAACACAGTACTGTGTGTCCACTGTGTACAGGTCCTGAGCACCTTGCAGACGTTCCCGCCCCTCAACTTCACAGAATTCACCCCCATTTTATATATGAAGAGGCTGAAGCTCAGAGGTCAGGAACCGAGAAGGGATTTGAAGCTAATATAGGGATCATTCGACAGCATGGATGAACCCGCAAACAGCATGTTAAGGGAAAAAAGCCAGGCACCAAAGAGTATACATTGTATGATTTCATTTACATGAAATTCTAGAAAAATGCAAACTAACCTATGGTGACAGAAAGCAGATCAGTGGTTGCCTGGGAACAGGGGGTGGGAGCTGGTGGGGGGAGGGCAGGCATTGACTGCAAAAGGGCACAAGGGATCCTTTTGGGGAGATGGAAATGTTTTCCATTTGACAGTAATACTAGTTACATGGCTGTAATCACTTGTCAGTGCTCATTGAACTAGACACTGAAAATGGGTGCATTTCACTGCATGTAAATTCTATCTCAATGAATCTGATTTTGAAAAAAAAGAAGAGGGGAAAAAACTGCACCAGACCTCAGAGCCCTGCAACTTTCTCGTATTATTTGAGTGTCTGATTTCCAGTTCATCTGTGGGCAGAAACTGTATCAGCTTCAGAACCTAGCGAAATGTTCTCAAACCCACTAGTTCAGATCGACAGATCTTGGGCACCTTCTTCGTGCTGGGTGCTGAGGGCACAGCGCAATCAGCCCCATGGGGAAAATGGGCAAATAGGCACAATGCCACGCAGTCTGTCTTCTGATGGGGTAAGTGAGACATCAAGCGAGCGCCTATTGGGCCGTAGTGATGGATACTGCCCCAAGTCTGGGCCTTGAGGTAGTGAGGATCCTGGGCTCTGGAATCTAATGCCTGGGTTCAAATCCCCACTCTGCTTCTTGGCCACCTTATTAACAAAACAGGCTTCAGTTTCCACCTCTGGAAAATGGGAAGCCAAGTAGCTCCAACCTGAAGGGCTGTATGAGAATGAAGGAAGACAGAGGACATCTCATGCTTGTTACAGCGTGCCCTGTCCATGTCTAATAATTGTTAGCTGTTCCTATCCTGAATGCAGAGTAGGGAGCTGGAAGGTGTAGGGAGAGAGGTTCCCTACTTGACCTGGGGGTGGGAGAGGGGTCAGGGATGCTTTCCCAGAGACGTGATGCTTGAGGATGTGTTGGCCAGTTTAAGTGGCCGCAGGAGCAGGAGTGAGTGGGAACCGCTCAGAGCAAATGCTCAATAACTATTTGCTCAATAAACAAAAAATAAAATAAAATAATAAAGACTGTGCAAGTCCTGTCTGTAACCAGGGGGATAGAAAAGCCTGCCAGGGCAGACCTGGGGGGGCCTCAGGAGGCCGGATCTGGGTGGCCAGTCCCACTGGCAGGCTCCAGACTTTTCTGGAATACAAGACCCTCCTTGGCCTGGCCCAACACCGCCCTGTGCTCCGCCTAGTGCTCCAGAGGGGATGTGGACCCCCCCAGACCTCAGACCTGGAGCCCGCGAGAGGGGGCACGGTGGCGTGGGCCGGCGGGGTGGGGATCCTCCGGGGACTTCTCCCCCTAGCGAGAATGGCCAAGTCCCTGCGAGGCGCCTCCTGCGCCCCCGTTGTCCGAGCCACAAAGGGCCCGGATCAATGGAAGGCGGGAGCGGCCGAGGGGCCTCCTCTTTGTGCAGCTGTCTCAGGCCTGTTTGCACCGCCGTCTCCGCGCCCCCATTGATCAGGCATGTGGAAAGATTCCGCCTCCCGGGCTCCCTTTGTGGCCGCGTTGCCAGGCTGCGCCCGGCGTGACTGCACCGCGCTGGGCGCTCCCGCCTGCGGTGGGCACCGGGCTTCGAGACAGGGCGGGGTCCCAGGAGGGCCGGCTTGCCAGATTCAGCAAATACAAACACCGGACGCCAGATTAAATTCGGATTTCTGATAAACAGCGAATAAGAGCAAAAATTAAAAAACAAAACCGAATACATTTATTTTAGTGTATGTCCCAAACATTGCATGGGACATACTTATACTAAAAAGGACCCTCTGAGGTCCCCTCCGTCTTTGGGAGCTTTGAACGCTATCATTCAATAAACTTTACTATTGCTCAAATAAATAAATAAGTTTTATCTATCTATCTATCTATCTATCTATCTATCTATCTATCTATCATCTATCTATCTATCATCTATCTATTTAAAATTTACTTAGGCATCCTGTATGTTATCTAACCTGAAGGGAGGGGAAGCCAATACAACTGCACGGCCCAGCCCTTATGCTGATACCTCTCCTGCCTTCAGTCGTTGGAGTTTGCTGTTGCTTTTTTTTTTTTTTTTGCTATTGCTTTTTGACCATAACGCCGTAACCGCTGAACTACCAATTAGAGACGATCTTCCTTTAAATGAATTATTATTTTTAATTTAAAAATTATTAACAGTAATTTCCTTTTTTAAAAGATTTTTTTTTTAAGATTTTATTTATTTGACAGTGAGAAACACAGCGAGAGAGGGAACACAAGCAGAGGGAATGGTAGCGGGAGAAGCAGGCTTCCCGCCGAGCAGGGAGCTCGATGCGGGGCTCGATCCCAGGACTCTGGGATCACGACCTGAGCCGAAGGCAGCCGCCCAACGACTGAGCCACCCAGGCGCCCCTTTAAAAAGATTTTATTTATGTATTTGACACACAGAGGGAGATCACAAGTAGGCAAAGGCAGGCTCCCTGCTGAGCAGAGAGCCTGATGCGGGGGCTGGATCCCAGGACCCTGAGATCATTACCTGAGCCACCCAGGCACCCCAGCAGTAACTTCCTGATGCGTAGGTTATATACATTAATTTGAACCAGTATTAAATGTATCTCTGGGCTTCTTTTTACCGAGGCAGACACCCACGTGACTGCATCCAGATCAGGATATAATGAATCCCATCATCCCAGAAGGTTCCCTCAGATATCGCTTCCTGTCCAGACAGTCCCCCGTTGGCAGCCACTATCCTGACTTCCGTCATCATAGATGAGTTTTAGTTGTTCTGGAACTTCATACAAATGGAGTCTTATATAGTTCATACTCTCTTGAGTTTGGCTTCTTTCACTCAACATTATGTTTGTGAGATTGCTCCGGTGTGGCTTGGATCAGCAGTTTGTTCGCTTTCTCTGCTGGCTGAGGAGGGTCCCATTGTACGGCTGTACCACGATTGGTTCATCCGTTCTCTCGTTGATGGATGTCTCAGCTCTTTCCAGGGTTTGGCTACTCTGAATAGAGTTGCTATGATCAGACTTGGACCAGTCACTGTATGGACTTAAATATATTTAACTTAAGCAATACTATTTGTGAATTCATAGCCTTGGAATGCTAGTTTGATTTTTGACCCCTGCACATTGAATATGTAACTATTCCACATGTTTATGTGAGCATTTTTACTTATTTATTTTTTTAAGATTTTATTTATTTATTTATTTGAGAGAGCAAGAGAGAGTACAGCAGGGGGAACTGCAGAGGGAGAGGGAGAAGCAGGCTCCCCACTGAGCAGGGAGGCCCACTTAAGGCTTGATCCTGGGATCCTGGGACCTTGACCTGAGCCGAAGGCAGCCGCTTAACCAACTGAGACACCCAGGAGCCCTTATGTGAGCATTTTTGTACTAACTAAGTTCACCTTCTGCGTCATCATTGGCCGATGCCAAACTGCAGAATAAAGGTTAAGAGACAGACCGGCTCAGGGTGGATCTTAGGCAAATGTGTTAGCTCCTCTGAGCCTTGGTTTCTTCATCTGCAAAATGGGGCATCTGTGATAATGTCAATTGCCTCACAGGACTGTTGAAAGGTAAAATGGGATAATGCCATATAAAAGGGCTGAAGACAGGGCTGGCACATACTGGGTGGTCTAGGTTAGAGCCCCTATCAAGGTCTAGATTGATGCCGGCCCTCATTCCATCCTCCTTTCGATCCTTTGAGGCAGGTACTATGATTATCAACCTATTTTACAGGTGAGGAAACCGAGGCCCTGGGAGGCAAAGTCACTTGCTCGTGATGGCATTGTTAGAGAGAGACAAAGCCACCACCCAATGTGGTTTCCAGAGCTAGGGAAACAAGGAGGACCCAAGAAGGATGAGGCTCAGTGCCTGGAAAAGAGAGCTGGGTACCTTCTCCTTCCTGCCTCTGTGTCCTCTAATAGCATCCAAACTGAAGGCAAGCAGGTGGCTGTGGGGCCTGCTTTCTCTTTGGAGAATGGAGACAGCTGGGTTGGACATTTCTGGGAGAGGCCAAGCCTCCCAGCCACTGGGCAGGTGGGAGGACAGGCAGGGC
>CM053616.1:38521532-38563407 GCA_028646535.1 Procyon lotor | reverse complement strand
CCCTCCCCTTAGGCAACCATCAGTTTATTTTGGGCATCTTTTTTATTTGTTCTGTGGCCATTTGTGTATCCTCTACATTTTTTTTTTAAAGATTTTATTTATTTATTTGAGAGAGAGAGAGAGATCACAAGCAGGCAGAGAGAGAGAAAGGGAAGCAGTCTCCCCACTGAGCAGAGAGCCTAATGTGGGGCTTGATCCCAAGACCCTGAGATCATGACCTGAGCCGAAGGCAGAGGTTTTAACCCACTGAGCCACCCAGGCGCCCCTCTACATTTTTTTTTTTTTTGAAGATTTTGTTTATTCATTTGAGAGAGAGACAAGAGAGGGCACAAGCAGGGGGAGCAGCAGTCCAGGGAGAAGCAGCTTCCCTGCTGAGCAGGCAGCCTGCCGTGGGGGCTCCATCCCAGGACCCCTGAGCAGATGGTTCCGAGCTAAAGGGAGACGCTTAACCATCCGAGCCACCCAGGCGCCCCCATTTGTGTATCTTCTTTGGAGAAATATGTAGCGACTCTTGCTCGTTTTATTTATTTTAAAGTTTATTTTATTTATCTATTTAGGTAATCTCTACACCCAATATGAAGCTCAAATTCATGACCCCGAGATCAAGAGTTGCCCCTCTTTTGCTCATTTTATTTTATTTATTTTAATTTTATGTATTTATTTATTTATTTATTTGACAGAGAGAGAGAGAGAGAGAGAGAGATCACAAGTAGGCAGAGAGAGAGGGAAGCAGGCTCCCCGCTGAGCAGGGACCTAACTGGACGAGGGACTCCATACCAGGAACCTGAGCTCATGACCTGAGCTGAAGGCAGACACTTAACCAACTGAGCCACCCACGTATTCTGTAAGAGTTCTTTTATATATATTCTGGGTACTAGACCCTTATCAGATATAAAAATTGCAAATATTTCTTCCATTCTGTAGGTTGTGTTTTCACTTTCTTGGTTATGTCCTTTGATGCACAGTCAAAGGTTGTTTAGTTTTGATGAGGTCCAATTTTTCTTTTGTTGCTTCTGCTTTGGGTACATAACTATGAATCCATTGATAAACCCAAGATCATGAAGGTTTACCCCTATGTTTTTTCCTAAGAGTTTTATAGTTTTAGACCTTTGATCCATTTTGCATTCATTTTTTAATATAGTGTGAGGTAGGGACCTAACATCATTCTTTTATAGGTAGATATTCTATATAATTATTTTAATCCTTGTGTTTACTATCTTAACAAAAGACCTGCAAATTTTTGTGCTTATACATCCCTAACAGGAAACAACCTTTGAGCCCATATTGCTAATCTACATAGACTTGCCTATTCATATAAAGGCATCCAATTTTGGTGTTATCATAACTATGTTCTAAAACATACACGAAAGAAATTTTTAAAAGATGAAATAGATAAGGGGCGCCTGGGTGGCTCAGTGGGTTAAAGCCTCTGCCTTCCGCTCAGGTCATGATCTCAGGGTTCTGGGATCGAGCCCCACATCGGGCTCTCTGCTCAGCAGGGAGCCTGCTTCCCCCTCTCTCTCTGCCTGCCTCTGCCTACTTGTGATGTCTCTCTCTGTCAGATAAATAAATAAAATCTTTAAAAAAAAAGAAAAGAAAAGATGAAATAGATAAAATACATCTGAAAGGCCTGGTCTTTTCTTGGTGGATTATTCTGAGTGCTCCCAAAGCTCTCAACCCTGTCTGGCACCTGCTGGTCCTGATGACAGAGTGTGGTCAGCAGTCCTTCCAAAGGGACATAGGGTGGGAAGGAACCCTCCAGAGTGGACCTGTCTTCCCTCTTCTGGGTCACAAAGTCTGATAACAGAAGGACAAGTGCTGGAACCCTGGCTCTATTTCCTAGCTGTCTAATTTCAGGTGAGCAGCTTTGCCTTCCTGAGCCTCAGATAAGAGTCCTTATACTTCCAGAGAGAAAGCTCTGTGAGGGTGTATGAAGGAATGCAGGGTCTGGCACCTGGTCACCACTCAGTTAACAATAACATTGACCATTATTGACTATATCAAGGAGCCAGATCCTGACAGACCTTCTGTCCTCTCTTGCCAGTTAAAGAATTCAAGGCAGGAACCTCTCACCGGAGGAACCGAAGGAAGAAACAGAAGAGGGAAGCAGGAATATGAGGGCCTGGCCTCGCTCTCGCAGAGGCAGTGTGTCATGGTGGGTGAGTCATACCTGGAGAGGAGAGGCCTGGGTTGAAGCCATGTGACCTTGGCCCAATGGTGACACTTCTCTGAACCTCCGTGTCCTCCTCTGTAACATAGAGATAATAATAATTATATCTGCATCGTATTTATCTGAGTTCATGCAGTAACATGTGAAAGTGCTTGACCTGAAATAAGAGCTTGACAAACAACAGTGATTACTATTATCACAGTCGCCCCCTCCTTATCCCCAGGGGATGCATTCCAAGAACCCCCAGGAGATGCCTGAACCGAACACTAGGAACCCTGTGTCTTTTCCTATACCTACCTACCTATGATAAACCTGAATTTATCAGTTAGGCACAGGGAGAGATTAACAATAAGAATTAATAATAAAATAAATCTACTATGATAATATACTGAAATAAAAGTTATGGCAATGTGGTCTCTCTGTCTCTCAAGATGTCTTACTGTATTAAACTCACCCTTGTTCTTGTGATGATGGGAGATGATCAAATGCTGAGATGTTGGGAGGTGCGTGATGTAGAGTGGTTACATAGTGTTAGGCTACTACTGACCCTCTGAGGATCGGCTGCTTCCAGACCCACATTGGACCGCAGGGGACTAAAACCATGCAAAGCCAAATGAGAATAAAGGGAGCAGGGAACTACTGTGCTTGAGGCTTAAGGAGAGAAACTTGTCTATCATAGTATTTACTTATTTGTTCATTCCACCAAGATTTATAGAGTACCCACTGTGTGCCAGCCCAACAGTGGAGAATAACGAAACAGGCCTTAATTTCAAGGAGCTTATGACCTAGGGACTCACAGACATTAACCAAGCAGTCCACACGCACAAATGCATGTGGTGACAGGAACTACAAGGGAAAAAATGGAGAAAAGGCAAAGGAATAAGGGATCAGAGAAAGGATCAGGAAGGTCTCATGAGAAAGGGCCTTTTTTCTTTTTTCTTTTCTTTTTTCTTTTTGAGAAAGTGACATTTATGCCCAAATCTGAAAGATGGAAAGGAAGTAACCAAGCAGGGAAGGGAGACAGGGGTGTTCCCGTCTGGGGGAAAGCACAATCAGGCTGGGGCACGGGGTCCCGGCTAAGATGACCGTGCTCCAGGATAAACCAGGACTGCAGGCTGGGTTAAGGGCAGGGTGCTGCAGGCAGAGGGCAGGGTGCTCTAGCAGAAGAAAGTGCTCCAAGCTGAAGGATGGATGTTCCAGGCTGGAGGAAGGCTGTTCCCAGGCCCCCAGTTGAGAAAAAGCTTGGTGATCCCAGGCTCTGAAAGGCCAGTTGACCTGAAGGTGGAAGAGAGGTAGGATGTGGGGGACATGCAACTGTAGAGAGAGGCAGGGGCCAACTGTGCGGGCTTTGTGCCCCTGTAAGAGTTTGGATTGCATTCCAGCGGTGCAGGGGAGCCATGGGAGCTGGGACCGAGGGCTACAGCAGCTTCTGGATGATCGGAGATGCTATTGCAGACATCCTGCTGAGGAGGTAGTGCGTAGACTTGCACGATGGACGAGAAGTTGGGTAGAAGTGGTTGAATTCAAGAGCAATTTAGGGGTGTCTGGCTGACTCAGTTGGTAGAACATGAGACTTGTGATCTTGGGGTCATGAAATTAAACCCCACATTGGTGGCTGGGGTGCCTGGGTAGCTCCATTGGTTGAGTGTCCAACTCTTGATTTTTGGGTCAGGTCAGGATCTCCAGGTCATAGGATCAAGCTCCACTCCAGCTCTGTGCTCAGCAGAGTCTGCTTGTCCCTTGCCTTCTATTCCTCCCTGCACCCCAACCCCACTTGTCCTCTCTCTCTATCTCTAAAATAAATAAAATTTTTAAAGAAAAAGAGGGGCGCCTGGGTGTCTCAGTGGGTTAAATCCTCTGCCTTCGGCTCAGGTCATTATCTCAGGGTCCTGGGATCGAGCCCCACATCAGGCTCTCTGCTCGGCAGGGAGCCTGCTTCTCCCTCTCTCTCTGCCTGCCCCTCTGCCTACTTGTGATCTCTCTCTGTCAAATAAATAAATAAAATCTTTTCAAAAAGAACAGAAAAGAAAAGAAAAAAGAGTAGTTTAGAACCTGCTTGTACTCAAATTCCACCATCTTATATCTTTGCTTTGTGTACCTCAGTTTCGGTGGGAGTGGAGTAGGGGTGATACTAAATGAGTCAATGAATGTAAATTGTTTAGCAGAGGGAGAGGGAGAAGCAGGCTTCCCCTCCAGCAGGGAGGCTGGCACGGCGCTTGATCCCAGGATCCCAGGATCCCAGGATCATGACCTGAGCTGAAGGCAGACACTTAACCAACTGAGCCATCCAGGTGCCCCCTGACTGACCCTTAATGTAGACCCAGCACCATGCCAGACAGTAGAGGCAGGGCAATAGTTGGGCAGGTGGGAAATAAGGAATTCACCCAACACAGGTACCCAGTGGCTCTCCTTTAGGGACTACTCACTCCTCTCTTTCTGCCTTCCTGATCCAGCGCACACACCAATCTTCCCTTTCCTCTCCAACCCCCTATATTCTCTCCCTCCCTTGTGACTCCAAAGCTCTCTTAAGTTCCTTATATTTTGCTTGATATAATTTGTCCCTTTAGGACTCATTCAGGAATGTTTATTTTTATCTATCTATCTATCTATCTATCTATCTATCTATCTATCTATCTATCTACCTATCATCTATCTATTTTTTCTAAACTCTGCATTCAACATGGGACTCAAACTCATGACCCCAAGCTCAAGGGTCACATGCTCTACCAACTTAGCCAGCCAGACCCCAAGAATGTTTAGATACTTCTAAAATAACGGGGCACCTGGATGGTTCAATCAGAGGAGCATGTGACTCTTGATCTTGGGGTCATGAGTTTGAGCCCCACATGAGGTGTAGGGATTACTTGAACAAATAAAACTTTAAAAAAATGATACCTCTAAAGTAAGTGACATAGTGGAAAAGGCATACTGAATTCATTCAATGGAAGTGAAGTTGGAAAGATGGAGCCACGAAGTCACACATGACCTGTGTGACCTTGGGCAAGACACCTCTATCTGATCTCTAAGTTTCTCTATCTGAAGAGCAAGAATGGGACATCAGAGGCTCTCCCTGGTAGCTGTTCTCAACCCTTTGAAATTGGGGCAATCCTGATTAATGGCATTCCCATGTGACACATGCTCCCATGGGCATTCAGGTAAGAATGCCTGAAGCTCAATGTAACCCACCTCTTCCTCTCACCCTCCAGAGAACATGTCTGAAGGCCAGGGAGCAAGGGTGATATTATTTATAGACATAACCTTGAGTCCACTCTTCCTCATCTGCTTATTTCTTTTCCTTCTTCATTTACTTATTTATCTGTTATAAACCAAGTAAAGCTTTTCCGCCTTCAGTAGAGAAAGTGGTTAAAAATATCTGACCAGGGGCGCCTGGGTGGCTCAGTCGTTAAGCGACTGCCTTCAGCTCAGGTCATGATCCCGGGGTCCTGGGACTGAGCCCTGGGCTCCCTGCTCAGCGGGAAACCTGCTTCTCCCTCTCCCACTCTCCCTGCTTGTGTTCCCTCTCTCACTATATCTCTCTCTCTGTGTCAAATAAATAAATAAAATCTAAAAAAAACAAAAACAAAAACAAAAAAAACAGAGATAGGGAGACCTGTGTTCAAATCCCGTCTTCCACTTCTGAGTGAGGTGACCTTGGGCAAGTTACTGAGCCTTGGTTTCCTGGTCTATAAAATGGGAGGATCATAAGGGCACTCAACCTCAGTAGGGCTGTGGAAAGGATTAAATGAGATCATTCCAGAAAGTTCTTAGCATCATCCTAAGCATTTGGCAAGGGCTCAGTAAAGTTGCCAGTACCTACCTCTGTTATTAGTTACACATTACATGTAACACATTAGAGAATTAGGATACAATACTGTAGACTGAAGACCAAGCTCTTTTTTTTTTTTTTTTTTTTTTTTCAGAGAGGTGGGGAGGGGGAGAGGGAAAGAAAGAATCTCAATTAGGTTCCACACCCAGCGCGGAGCGCAATGCAGGGCTGGATCTCACAACCCTGAGATCATGACCTAAGCCAAAATCAAAAGCCAGATGCTTAATTGACTAAGCCACCCAGGCTCCCATGAAGACCAAGCTCTTCATTAGAGACCACCAACTGATCTTTCATGGTTTTCTAACCCAGTCTTGGGGGTCCTGAGTGCTGGTGGGTTTTCCTGCTAAGATGAGAAATAGATTTATGGATGTAACCCATTCTTTCTTTGCCTGATTACTCTATCACCACTTTCTCATTTTAGCACCCATTTATTATTATTATTATTATTATTTTAAGTAAGCTCTACACCCAACTTGGGGCTTGAACTCACAACCTCAAGATTAAGAGCTGCATGTTCTACTAACTCAGCCAAGCAGTTTGGCTCCCGATTTTAGCCCCCTTTTAAATTTAAAAATTTTGCCATTTTAGTAATGTTTAATTCTCTCTTTTATCAAGCTATATTTACATAAAGTGCACAAATTTCATGTTTATAATTTGATAAATTTTTATATAGAACCACAATTCAGATTAAGATACAGAGCTGTGTTGTCTACTTCTACTAAAGTGACCATTTTTTTTTTTAAGATTTTATTTATTTATTTGACAGAGAGAGATCACAAGTAGGCAGAGAGAGAGGAGGAAGCAGGCTCCCTGCTGAGCAGAGAGCCCGATGCGGGGCTCAACCCCAGGACCCTGGGATCATGACCTGAGTGGAAGGCAGAGGCCTCAACCCACTGAGCCACCCAGGCGCCCCCTAAAGTGACCATTTAACACATGGGGCTACTCAACACTTGAAATGTATCTGGTCTGGGGGCGCCTGGGTGGCTCAGTGGGTTGAAGCCTCTGCCTTTGGTTTGGGTCCTGATCTCAGGGTCCTGGGATCGAGCCCCACATTGGGCTCTCTACTTGGTGGGGAGCCTGCTTCCTCCCTCTTTCTCTGCCTGCCTCTCTGCCTACTTGTGATCTCTCTCTCTGCCAAATAAATAAATAAAATCTTAAAAAAAAGAGAGAGAGAGGTGCGCCTGGGTGGCTCAGTGGGTTAAAGCCTCTGCCTTCAGCTCAGGTCATGATCTCAGGGTCCTGGAATAGAACCCCACATCGGGCTCTCTGCTCAGCAGGGAGCCTGCTTCCTCCTCTCTCTCTGCCTGCCTCTCTTCCTGCTTGTGATCTTTGTCTGTCAAAAAAATAAATAAAATCTGAAAGAAAGAAAGAAAGAAAGAAAGAAAGAAAGAAAGAAAGAAAGAAAGAAAGAAAGAGAAAGAAATGTATCTGGTCTGACCTAAGAAGTACCCTAAACACAAAATATACATTGGATATAGAAGGTTATAGAAAAATGAATGTAAATTATAGCATTAATAATTTTATATTAATTACATGCTGAAATGTAATGCTTTGAGTATATTATAAAGTTAATTTTACCTATTTCCTTTTACTTTTTTTTTTTTATTCCTTTTACTTTTTAAATGTGGCTACTAGAAAATTTAAAGTTATATATGTGACTCACAGCTGTGGATTGCATCTTATTTTATTTATTTATTTGTTTGTTTATTTGTTTATTTAAATTTATCTATTTAGAGTGAGAACACAAGTGTGAGGTGGGGCAGAGGAAGAGAGAGATTGAGAATCTCAAGCGGACTCTGCACTGAGCACAGAGTATGATGGGCTCGATCTCACAACCCTGAGATCCTGATCTGAGCTGAAATCAAGAGCCATATGCTCAACTGACTGAGTCACCCAGGTGCCCTGCGTCTTATTTCTATCGGGCAACATTGGTATAAAAAGTTTTCATCCTCCAGAAAATTCTCTCTTATTTTCCAGTCAGTATCTGCTCCTTTTCCCCCAAAGATAAACACTGTTCTGGCTTCTCTCTCCATAGGTTAGTTTTGTTTGTTCTAGAACTTTATGCGGATGGAATCATACAGTAGGCATTGTGTGTGTGTCTAGCATTTTTTGGTTAACACATGTTTTTGAAATTCATCCATATACCATTCATTTGTTCCTTTTGATTTTTGTGTAGTATTCCATTGTATGTGCATATCATGGTTTATTCATTCTTCTATTGACGGACATTTGGATTGTCTCCAAATTCTGACTGTTATGAATAATGCTGCTATTACTGTTCTTGGAAAAAAATCTTTAGTCTCCTTCAAATTATTTTTACTCTGTTTTTTATTGTTAAAATAAATCCATATTCAAACAAAAAAATCCATACATATAGCAACATGCAATATACACCACCCCCTTGTTAATGATTTGATGTTAATGGTTTATGGTTTGATGTAAATCCTTTCAGATCTTTCCTCTACATTTAGAATCACGTACTATTGCCATTAATAAAATTGTCATTTTGGTGGTTCCTGTCTTGGCTGCCTCACCCCTGGAGATGGCTGCATAGCTCTTGATCTCTGCCACTCTTGTTCTAAAGTTTATAGACCCAAACTGGGAAAGATGTAGGAGGAGCCTAGGGAAAGCAAATATATGGCGCTCCTTCCACTATTCCCTGATTACCTGTACCCACGGCAGACATTGCTAATCAATCATAGCTTTCTGTCTTTGCTCAGTCCCAGCCACTACTAATCAATAGAAAAACTGAAACCAATTTCCCATCTCTGAAATAATCTGGCCACCTTCCATTTTGCTGATGAATAAACTAGGTAGGACTTAGAGAGGGGAAGAGCCTGCTTCAAGGTCAGAAAGGAGCCCCAGCCTCCTAACTCCCTGTCTGATGTTTTTTCCTGCTACACTCGTGGGCTCCAAAAACGAAATCCCTGGGATCCTGAAAACCCAGTCTCTAGGGAGAGGACATTTTGTTCCCCAGACAGAGCTCCTAAATGGAACCTTCCTCCAGCCAGCCCCTCACCTTTCTGCCCTGAGTGTAATCGGAAGCCTCTGCCAACAGGCTGGCATCTCCTCCCCCCACAGTCACCACTGACAGACCTGTGGTTTCTGTTCTCCAGGTCTGCAGTTTAGTTTCCCAAAATAAACATTTTAAAAAAATAAGGGAGGCATGCTCTTAGCATCTTTGCTTTCAGCCCCAGAGTTGTGGAATTATTAACTGGCCAGACTAAATCAAATAGTTAATTACAACAGAGAGGCAACTTCAGATGCTGAAACCATAAAACTCCGAAAGCATCCCCCCTTTCACCAACACATCAAACCAACTCTGGCTGTCATTGGAAGCGACAGTGAGAAAGTGGGAGAGTCAGCAGGTCTGGACAGACTGTGGGTGTTCTCAGCTGCACAAGCAGAATAGTTTATTTAATTCTCTCCCTGCCTGGGCAAGGGGGAAAAGTCAGAGGGAAACATGGGGACAGAAGGTAGCATGTTTGCGTCAGGTAGAGCTGGGTTCTTAAGACTGCCCCTCCCCCACCTGCTAGCTGTGTGACCTTGGGCATGTCACTTCAAGTGTCTGAGTCTCAGTTTCTCCATCAAGTATATTAAACAAGTATATTAGTAGAACCTACTTTGTTGGATTATTGCACTGATGAAAAGGACTTGGTTAAAAAGATGTATGGACAACTCTTATGAGTATAGGTCTCTAGATTGTGAATTCTGTGAAAGTGGGGATAGCTGTCTATCTCCTTCACCATCGCTTCCTCTAACCCTAGGATGATGACTAGTTCTAGGCAAGTACTTAATAAGCAACTATTAAGCCCCCAGTATAAGGTATGGTCTTGAGGATGGGGATGATCGTGGGAGAGATTGCAAAAAGGCTAAGCAGAGGGGCTCTGCCCTTAAGTAGATCTTAACAGACTGTCCAGAACCATCTATACTAGTAAGTGGGTTGTTATGCATCGAATACGTAGTTGATACAATGTAGTGGTGCCTGGTAGAGATTCTGACATCAAACTTGAATTCAAATCTCAGCTCCTCCATTTGCCACCATTCTGATCTTTTTTGGCAAGTGTACCTGTCAATGCTTCTGTTTTTTGGGTTTGTAAATAGGGGCCTACTTTATAAGGTTATTGTAAGGATCAAAGGAGTTGATCCTTGACCATGCCTAGAACATAGTAATTGCTCAACAAATCTTAACGACTGCTTTTCCCATCTACTAGGTGACTTAGGACAAATTACTTAACTTCTCTAAGACTTGTTTTTCCTGCTCAGTAAAATAAAAACACAACAGTTTCTGCTTTGAAGAATTGATGGCAGACTGAAATGAGAAAATCCCTGAACCGTGCTTAGCCTGGTGTCTGAATAATTTCTAAATGATGATGATGATGATGATGATAAAAACCAGGTGCTATGGGAGAAAATAGTAAATTCATTTTGAGGGATAAGTACTGGGATAAGAGAAAGGTTTATAATAGGTAAGGGATTGGGGGTAACAATTTTATTGAGATACAATTCACATAAAATGCAATTTACACATTTAAAGATATATTTCAACTTTTTAGCATATTCACCAAATTGTACAACTATCACCATAATCAATTTTAGAATGTTTTCGTCAGTCCAAATAGGAAACTATACCCATTCATAACTCACTCTCCATTTTCCCCTAAAGCCGCCCCCCCCCACCGACCCTCCCAAGCTCTAGGCAACCTCCAGCTTGCTTCCCGTTTCTGTGGATTTGCCTACTGTAGACATCTTGTGTAAATAGAACCACACAATTTGTGAACTTTTGTTTCTGGCTTCTTTCACTTGGCATAATGTGTTCAAGGCTCATCCATGTCGTAGCATGGATCAGTAGTACATTCTCTTTTATGGCTGAGTAATATTCCATTGCAGAGAGTTGACAGAAATTTAGTTTCCACTTTTTTGGCTATTATAAAATAATGCTGCTGTGAACTTTCATGTGTAAGATTTGGGTGGATAATATTTCCATTTCTCTGAGGGTATACATCTAGGACTGGAATTACTGGATTATAGGGTGAGTCTATGTTTAACTGAGGATCTGTTTTTCTTTTCTTTTTTTTTTTAAGATTTTACTTATTTATTTGACAGAGAGAGAGAGAGATCACAAGTAGGCAGAGAGACAGGCAGAGAGAGAGGGAGAAGCAGGCTCCCTGCTGAGCAGAGAGCCCAACATGGGGCTTGATCCCAGGATCCTGGGATCATGACCTGAGCCGAAGGCAGACGCTCAACGACTGAGCCACCCAGGCGCCCCGAGTTGTATTTTCTGATGGCTAATGATGTCGAGCATTTTTTTTTTTTTTAAGATTTTTTATTTTATTTATTTGACAGAGAGAAACACAGCGAGAGAGGGAACACAAGCAGAGAGAGAATGGTAGTGGGAGAAGCAGGCTTCCCGCCGAGCGGGGAGCCCGATGCGGGGCTCGATCCCAGGACCCTGGGATCATGACCTGGGCCGAAGGCAGACGCCTAACGACTGAGCCACCCAGGCGCCCCGATGTCAAGCATTTTTTAAGTGCTTATCAGTAACTTATAGATCTTCTTTGGAGCAATGTTTATTCAGCTCCTCTGCCCACTTTTTTTTTTAATGTTTATTCATTTATTTAAGTCCTCTTTACACATGACATGGGGCTCATGACCTTGAGATGAAGAGTCACATGCTCCTCCAACTTGGCCAGCCAGGTGCCCCTCTTCTGCCCATTTGTTTAAAAAGATTTTATTTATTTATTTGATAGAGAGAGAGCGAGCACAAGCAAGGGGAGCAGCAGGCAGAGGGAGAAGCAGGCTCCCCTCCCCCAAGCAGGGAGCTAAACACAGGGCTCAATCCCAGGACTCTGGGATTATGACCTGAGCTGAAGGCAGACACTTAACCAACTGAGTCACCCAGGTGCCTCTCCTCTGCCCATTTTTAATTGACATTTTTTTTTTTTTTTGAGTTGTATGGCTTCTTTGGATATTCACATATAAGTTCCTTGTCAAATATACGACTTGCAAAATATTTATTCTGTATGTTGTTTTTTCACTTTCTTGATGGTGTTCTTTGAAGCACAGAAGTTTTTAATTTTAATGATGTCTGATCGATCTTTTTCAACAATTGTAGATATTATGAGCGCCTGGGTGGCTCCATCGCTTCAGTGTCTGCCTTCAGCTCAGGTCATGATCCCAGGGTCCTGATATCGAGCCCTTTGTCGGGCTCCCTGCTCAGCAGTGAGCCTGTTTCTCCCTCTCCCTCTGCTCCTCTGCCTGCATGCGTTCTCGCTCGCTCTCTCTCTCTCATACAAATAAATAAAATCTTAAAATATAAATTTGGATCTTATGTTTAGGTCTTTAGTTCATTTTGAGTTGATTTTTGTATATGGTGTGAGGTAGCAGCACAATTTAATTCTTTTGTGCGTGGACATCAAATTGTCCCAGCATCATTTCTTGACAAGACTGTTTTCCCCTATTGAATTGTATTGGTTTCCCAATTAAAAAAAGGTCAGTTGATTGTGAACATGAGGGTTTATTTCAGCTCTGACCCCTGAAGGCAGAGACTTAACCCACTAAGCCACCCAGGCGCCCCAGGTATATCCTTTTTAAAAAAATATATTTTATTTAGGGGCGCCTGGGTGGCTCATTCGGTTAAGCATCTGCCCTAGGCTCAGGTCATGATCTCAGGGTCCTCGGATGGAGCCCCGCATCGGGCTCTCCGCTTAGCAGGGAGCCTGCTTCCCCCTCTCCCTCTGCCTCCCTCTCTGCCTACTTGTGATCTCTTTCTCTCTGTCAAATAAATAAATAAAATCTTTTAAAAATATTTTATTTATTTGTCAGAGAGAGGGAGCACAGCAGGGGGAATGGCAGGCAGAGGGAAAAACAGGCTTCCCGCTGAGCCGGAGCCGATTCAGCACTCGATGCCAGGACCCTGGGATCATGACCTGAGCCTAGGGCAGATGCTTAACCGACTGAGCCACCCAAACTCATATACAGTAAAGGTATACCAGGTAGGTATATCCTTATTCTGGTCCCACACTATCTTAAAGGTAACTGAATTTGAGCTGGGTCAAATTAACTGGACCTGGGAATGCAGAGTCACAGCTTCCTTACCTTTCCATAATGCTCCAGAATTTTTAAGGTACTTTTCATACACATGAGCTCACCCAAGTCTTGGCAGCAACTGAGAGACTTACATGGAAGATTAGAAAGCTGAGTGGTATATCCCTAGACTGACTCAACCAGAAACAGTGACCAACCTGTCACGTGCTCTCATTACCCTGGCCCATCGCCTCCTGGTTAAGTCCGGAAATCTGGGAGAAGGAGAAAAAAGAAAAAGAGAGAGAGAAATTAGGGCCAAAATGACGGGAAGGGTGCAAAACACACTGATTATACATATTTGGCTCCTAATCAGCTTATGATAAAATGTCCCTTCTTCTGTATGGACAAGAAATGGAATGTTCCGGGTAATCCAGGGTTTTGCTTGGGTCTTTGCTTTTTGAAAGAATGAAAACACAGTGAAATACTCTCAACACTAAAACCACATGGACTGTAATTTAATCTTTAATTTTGTTTTGTTGTCATTCTAGAAGACTCTTTAAAGCAATATTTCTCCAAGAGTGGTCTGAAGAAAACCTCAGCTATCGGCATCATCTGATAGAGGCGCTTGTTAAAAAATGCATTCTTGAAAGCTCCCAGCCACCCTGTGTCTACTGAGAATCACTGGGTGATTTTTTATGCACATTAGGGTTTGGGAACCACTGTTTTAAAGCAATGGAAGTCAAATTATGAATATCAATTATTATAGCACTCCAGAGATGCAGACATTCTGCCTAAAAGAGAGTCCTGGATCCCAACAGTAGATTAATGTGCCTCATTCCTACAAGTCTTTGGTAAAACATCACCCCTCCCTATAAATTTACTGATTTAAAATTGCTTATCATCCTCTTCTCCATGCCTCCCACCTCATCCCTCTTCCTTTCTCCACAGCACTTAACCAACATCTGACGTATTATTTATTTACCTATCTATCTATTTATTTGTCTGTTTTCTGACTCCTGTCTCTAGAAAGCAAGTTTCACAATGTTGGTGCTAGGAATATAGCATTCAAGGTAATATCTGGCAGGTAGCGGGTGTTCAATAAATATTTGTAGAATGAATGAACGTGCCAACTTGCATCAGAGTGCTTGGGCATAATGTCATTTGTCTCTTGGCTTTCTGGAAAGGATCTTTTTTTTAAACTGCAAAGCAAATTATTCTTTCATTCTCTGAGTGATGCTCAGTGTGCATAGTAGTAGACAGAAAGAGCTGGAATGGCGTCCTCTAATCTCCTAATTCTGGAGTCTGGGCCAGTTGCTCTAAAGATCATTTTTCCTTAATACCACTGAGATCCTCAATTTACTACAAGGATCATGCATTTCAGTTGCATTGTCCTGTGAGGGCTACCCCTACTGGGAACAAAGTGGACTGAAGCAGCTAGGCTGAGATGAACCTATGGCAGCAGGAGACTTCTGTAAGTCCACTGTGACTCAAACCAGGTAGGGACAACAACTAGATGAAATGCCGCCTCCTCCGAGGGCCGGCATGAGAACGCTAATATTTGGATCCTATCTCAATGTACCATATATGCGGGCTTGACTGACTCTAAGTTAATGACCCTTACCCACTTCCTACCCTCCAAGCCACCTGTCCAACAGCATCAGCACACAAATCAATGCTCACTTGCCCCCCAGCCCCGCCCTGCACTTCCCCATTGGCCCCATTTTACACACAAGGGACCTGAGGTTTAGACCTACCAATAGCCCGTTCCCTAACACCGGATTCGCTACCTGCTGACCCTCATCTGTGTCACTCCCAGGACACACCTGATATTCCACTTTGCAGTGAGCTGGTGAGAAATACCCTGGGTGAGGTCCCCTCCCACCCACCCCCAGTCCAGGGGATGCTGAGAAGCTGTGGGTAAGTAGGACAATAAAAACAGGAAAAAGCAAGTTTGTTTTTAGTGTTATGCGCACAGGGTGGCAGGATATACCTGCTGAGTGTTCCCAGAAGGTCCCCAAGGAAACCATTAACCTGAGTCTCTCATGTTCTTACAAGTAGGGTGGCTTGGGAGAGGGGGAGGGAAGGTATACTGAAAATAGGGGGATGGGCACCATTCCAGAGGTCAGGGTTATGCCGCACAGAGCTGCCGTCCACATTAATAAAAGGTGGATGACTGAAGGATGGATGTCAGGGTGAGCAGCAAGGGGTTTGTCATCAAGGGTTGTCCCTGGGTTATATAGGGTGGATTTAAGGTAGAGAAGGGGGAGGAGTGGGAGGTGAGCTGGGAGGGAGGGGCTCCTGTGGCACTGAGATCCCCAGCAGGGATGGGGGAGTGGAGGGAGTGGCTGTCTTGGCCTCCAGCTTTGACCCTTTCTTGGCTGGTCTCGGCCAGGGAATTGAGGAGAGGAGTTGGATGTGGCGAGCTGGGGACAGGGAGAGTGTCTTCTAGCTCTGGAGGTGATCAGAATGGATGTTAGGGTTCCCGGGCTAGAGGGAGGGAGATTTGGGGGAGGGCGAGGTGACTCCTAGGAGCCTACGGTGAAAGTACGGGAAGGGATCTCAGAGACTCAGGAGATGGAGACTTAGGGAGGAGGAGGTGAGAAGTAGAGGCGGTTGCCTTCATGGGGAGCAGGTCTCAAACTGAGGCGGACTGAGAGAAGTAACTCCAAACGCAGTAGGGAGGCAGCTGAGGGTCTTCCAATCCGATGAGGTTGGGCTTAGAACTCTGCAAAAGAAGGGGGTCATTCGGAGGGGAAGGTGCACAGCTGAGCCGGCGGCCTCCTAAACTGCAAACGGGAGGTTCTAAGCGGCACTGACCTCTCCCCCCGCCTCGGTGGGGAGGGCGGGTGAGCGTCCGGAACCGGCTTTCCCGAATCCAAACAGAAGTCTGAGTAGGGCTGACAAGTGAGCCAGGAGTGAGAGAAACAGTGAAGACTCCTCACACTGCGGGGTGCGGGTGGCAGCAAACTGGGAACCCGGACTTGAAATGGGGGGGATAACATACAGAAGGGATTTGGGGGGAGTTGAGGAGGGCAGCAGGGGCCGAGCAGGGATCCAGGAAACTGACACGGTTTCTACTGGGGTGCTGATGGAGTCTTCCCATTCGAGACGCGAGGCATTAGAAGGGTTCCCCAAATTGGATATAGAGGCTATGGGGCACTGGGAGTGGACTGTGGGCTGCTGAGGGGGAGCCCTGAATCAGGCTCTGAGGAAATTGGGGGCAGCTTCTCATTCCCACTGGGGGAATGGAGGGCTCCTCCACCAGTTGGAACGCGGGGCGCGTGGAGGGGGGGCACTGGGGCTTTCTCCCTCCCGACCCAGGGAGATTGGGGAGCTCTTAAATTCTGGATAGCGGGGACCTGAAAGGGAGGACTAGGGGGTCCCCGATCCGGAACCGAGCTACCTTGAAGGCACCGGGAAGCGCTTCATTCCGGGAGGGCGTTCCCACGGCCCGGCCCCGAGCTGGGGTGGGTGGGGGGTGCGGCCGCGCCCAGGTCCCGGCCCGCCTCGGGATTCGGGGTCTCTCTCGCCCTCGGGGACCCAGGAACCCGGTGGGAGCGGGGTCCGGACGCCGCCGCCTCCGCGGGCGCCCGGGCGCGCGGGCGAGCGCGGGGCTTTATGCGCGCAGGGCGGCGGGGGGAGGAGCCGGCAGGTCGGCCCCCGGCGGGCCCTCCCCTCGGCCGTCCCCGCCCGCCCGCCCGAGCGGGGTCGGGGGAGGGGGCAGCATGGCCTGTCCGTCCGGCCCCCTTCGCCGCGCTCCTCATCTGCCCCGCGCCGAGCGCTGCCGCCGCCGCCGCCGCCGCCGCTCCGCTGCCCGCGCCGCCCGCGGCTCCCGATGGAGACTGACGCGCCCCAGCCCGGCCTCGCCTCCCCAGACTCGCCGCACGACCCCTGGTACGGCCCGGCCCGGCCCGGCCCGGCCTGCCCGGCCCGCGCCCGCCCCGGCCCCGCCAACATGGCCGATCCGGGTCGGGCCGGGCCTCCCCGGGGCCCGGGCCCGCGCCCCCTGCGCCCTGGCGCCCGGCGCTCACGCGGGCCCTTTGTGTCTCTCCTCCTCCCGCAGCAAGATGTTCATCGGGGGACTCAGTTGGCAGACTACGCAGGGTGAGCGAGCTCGGGAGCGCCCGCCGGCCAGGCAGGGCACCCTGGACCCCCCGGCGCCCCGGAACCGGACACCCCAGCCCGGCCCTGCGCCCTGCTGACCCCGGGCGCCCCCGCGCCCTCTTTCGCGCCCCGCCCGGGGACCCCGAGAGCGCAGGGCGATCGGCGAGCGCGCACGGCCCAGCGGGTGGAGGGGAGGAGATGAGGGGTTCAGGGGGCATCGGGGGGTGGGCTGGGCCCCCGGGACCCGCCGGCGGCAGCGCCAACTCCGCTCGCACCTGCGGCTCAAACTTTTGTGAGGCGGCTCCCGGAGCGGCGGGAACCCGGCCGGAGCCGTCCCCCCTCCAGCCCAGCTCGGCCCTCGGCTTCCTGGAGCCCCCGTGGGCGCCAGAAGGCTCCACGGGAGCTGGGTGAGGGCTATGGGGTTGGGGGGGGCAGTGGTGAGCGCGCAGGCTGCTTGGCGCGGGGGCGGCCGGGCCGCGGCTGGGTCACCGGGGGCAAAGGACGGGGGAGGGGGGAAGGGCGCGGGCCCCGAGCTGGTCCGAAGGCGGGTGTGTGGTTACAGAAGGGCTGCGCGAATACTTCGGCCAGTTCGGGGAGGTGAAGGAGTGTCTGGTGATGCGGGACCCTCTGACCAAGAGATCCAGGTGAGCCCCTCACCCCCTCCTCCTGCTCCCGGCTCGCCCCCCTCCACCGCCACTCACTGCCTTGTAACCATCTGCCTCTCCCTCTGTACCGCGCGCAGGGGTTTCGGCTTCGTCACTTTCATGGACCAGGCGGGGGTGGATAAAGTGCTGGCGCAGTCGCGGCACGAGCTCGACTCCAAAACAGTGAGTGGCCCTCCGGGCGTCGGGGGTCCTTTGGGAGAGGGGGGCGGCCGGAGGAGCGGGTCAGGACTCTCCCCAGAGGACAGCTGAATGGGGTCCTTAAGGAAGGAAGGAGTTTTCTGAGTAGGAGGGCTACCAAGCTCCGAAACTTTGTCACTAGAGTAGGGGTTGGGGGGGAGAGGTGAAAAATCCCAGGCCTGCGGTGAGATGCTAACATCCCCCAGCCCCTCCCTGTACCTACTAATCTTGGTGCCTCCCGGAGCAGCTTAGGGTGGGGCTAGGTCCCTCCCCTGGCCCAAACTGGGTGAGTCAGGGCTGCGGCGACCCACCCCGTGGCTTCTCTGGACTCTAGTATTTGACTCCCCACCACCACCATTCCAAACCAATGGCAAAGCATCACTGAATCCCCCCCCCCCTTTTGGTCTATGAGCTCCCCGCTTTGTGTGGAAGACATGAACCTGCTTTGCCCGTGAAGGGATTTATGAGAAGGGAACTAACTTGCCTGGAAACAGCCCTTCTGCAGGCTGGATCCGAGGAGAGGCTGCTTTTCTGGCATTCAAACTCCTAAAACATTTTACTGCTGTCCCACTGCTCCCCAGTGTCTTGGGCCCTCCAGGGGGCGCTGGCCCAGGCCCCTGCTCCAGGGAAGAGGGAAAAGGAGAAAGTCAGAGGAGGGGTTACTCGGTGATGGGGTGACCAGAGGCCAGGGGGCTGGGACAGTGTGATCTCTCTCCACACTCCCCCACTCTCCTCCAGCTCTGGGCCTCCCTGCTTGGGTCAGTCCCTGGCTCCTGTTTACCTGTAACAATAGCTGGTTGTGCCCAAGAATTTGCTAAATTACCGCCTGTCCCCAGCTCCTGTTATCTCTGCCTAGTGGCTCCCACTCCTGTGCGAAGTAATGAGCAAATGAGGCCAGGCCTCAACTTTGCCGGCTCTGAAAGGATCTTCTTGGCGCAGACTGAGTGACCCAAGCTGGGAATGGAGAGACAGTGGCCTATTGTTTTTGGTGATTATCTGCCATCAAGCTGCCAGTTCTCCTACCATCCCCTGTCCTCAGAATGCACTGATGGCTTCAGCAGCGCTCAGGAAGCTGAGATTTAGGGACTGGGGCTGGGGGGGGTGGGGAGTGGTGGGGGGGCGGGGTCATGGAAGATTGATAAGGAGAAGAGAGAAGAGGGAAAGGAGGGTGTGATGGGCATCCTTCTGGGGTTTGAGACTCAAAAAGGCAAGGGCTTTATGTTTGGCATTTGCCGGCCTGGGGGTGGGGGTAGGAGGGAGGTTTATTGTGGGCAATCTATTTTGGGTTCTGACTTTCACCTTTTATTTACTTGTTGGGTTTTATTTATGTTACCAGCTGTGAGTCAGAGTGGAGGTGGGGTGTGTCAGGGATCGGGTGTGCGTGGGTCTGTGGGACGTGGCTTGGGTACCATTTCCCCATCAGGGTCTGCGCAGGGGGACTGTCTGAGGTGCTCTGGTGGCTGGGGAGGCTGCTTCCGGGAGAAAGAAGGATGAAAATGTCCATAGAGGTACGAAATCACACCTTCAGACAGGGGAAATGGGCAGTCGTGACTTCCCTTGGAGCCCAGTGGGACTTTGGGAGAGAGGAGACATTGCCCCTGCATGGATTTTAGAGGTTCCTCCTCTGTGGGCAGATTGAGTGGAGGAGTCCAGAGGAGGCCGTTCCCTGGTTCATGCCATTTAGGCAGAGAGGAGCCAGAGCTGGTTGCCTAGAACGAGGCTGAGTTTTGAATGGAAGGAACTTTGGGAAAAGACAGATCTTCCCTACGATTGGCTGGTGAACTTCTGAGTGGTATCTACCCATGTGGGTAGCGAGAAACTCTGGAATGACCAGGCCCCACGGGTCCCGCATCGATCACCATGTCTCGTGCCCTGGCTTTTGCTGTTTATCAGTACCCAGGAGCGCCCAGGTGCATCTTGCTTTCCTCCTTTGGTTGTTCACAGCCAAGGGCAAAGGTGGCCCACCGGCAATAGCACCTTTGTTTGCGCAACGAAGGGCAGTTCACAAAGGGCCGCCTTCACCCCTGTTATCTCATTTGATTCCCCAAGGCTGCCCCTGGGAAAAGTGCATGTGATTATCCCCACTTTGCAGATGAGGGAACTGAGGCTCAGAGGGGTGGGCAGGTTGCCAAAATCAGAGGCTTGGCCTGGAACCCAAAGTTTCTGATGGAGTCCGAGTCATGCCCTTGGACATTACCAGAACCTGCGCCCTGATTCACTCCAAGCCTGGCTGCATTTTGCTGGTAGCCTCAAAAGGGGCTGTTAGATGTTGATAGTATTGGGGGAATAGAACTGAGTCCCTTCCTGGTGATTTATGAACTCTTACCCTGAAGCAGAGTATTTCCATCCACAAGGCTTCCAAAGTCTGGATTGCATGCCTCACCTAGACAGGTACCTGTGTGAAGTCAGGTGGGGAGGGCCCTCGAGTACCCTGTACTTGAAGGAATAAGACTTTGCTTACTTTGCTGGGGTTCCTGCTGTGAGCCAGACACCTTGCCAAGTGCTTTGTAAGCATTATCTCCAACAGTCTGTGGACGACCCCTTTGAGATGGGCGTTCCTCTTGGCCCGTTTTGCAGGAGAGCTTGGCCCTGAGGCTCAGAGAGGTTAAGTGACTTGCCCAGGGTCTCACAGTGGGGAAACAGTGTAAGTGGGATTTGAACCCAGCAGCCGGGCACTAGGCCCTGAATGCTGAACCACTACACTTTTCGGCCAGAGGCTGTGGTGATTTCTGTCCCCTCCATGTCCCCTCTGTGTCCTGGGATCAGAAAAGTCCTCAGGGCTGAAGGCTGTGTGGTCACCCGTTTGAAGTGTGAGAACCAAGCCTCTTTTCCCTCTCTGTTCTCTTTCAGATTGATCCCAAGGTGGCCTTTCCTCGGCGAGCACAGCCTAAGGTATGTCTGTGTCTGGGAGGAGCCGTGCTACTGCGGGCAGTGATCTCCCAGCATTCCCGTCTATGGGAGATGCTTCTAGAACCTCTGTTGGGGCGTGGAATAGACTGGGATGGGAGGAGGGAGGATCCTTAATGTCCTGGCTCTGTGGGTTGAAGACATCCTGCGTCTTTCCATCTGTGCTCTGGGATGGACTGGGAGGGGTCTGCATGTGTTGGGAGAAGGAGGAACCCCTCAGGGGATTCATTGTCCTGTATTTGAAGCCAGTACACTTGGGACTCTGAGTCGAATTCTGTCTGACCTCATAGATCACAGCCTCTAAACCCAGTGCCCCTGGGGAGGTCAAACCCAGGACAGACACCCCCTGAGGCTGAGCTAGAGTCAGGCCGGGGAGCTATCTTTAACCCCCTTTCTACCCCTGGGGTTTGCCATATTCAGCTTGCAAAGGGGGAAGGGACCATGGAGTTGGTCACCTGTTGTCTTTGAACTTGGGTGACTGGCTGCCTTCCCAGTGTTCTCTTTCCCCAGTGCCGCGGTGAGTTTTTCGGGGTATGTGTAATTCTGAGCAGTTGAGCTATACAGCATTCAAGATTTTTGGTGCAGAGTATGGGTCTGAGATTTTATTCCAGGCCCCAAGGCAACTAGCCAGATCTTAATTTTTAAATGGTTAAATATAGGGGACAGGAAGGAAGACTGATTACAGTACAGGGAGCTGAGGACCCCTGCGTCTGCTGACTTGTGTCCTAGGACTGGACTCCGGGAGGTCTCTTTCCCCCTTTGCAAGGGATTAGGTAGGAACCAGGATGCTTTAAGGTCTTGAGCCAGTGGCTTCTACCGTGGTGCCTGGCTCCTGCCACAGCGAAGGGAGAGGGACAAGTTTTCGGAGACAGGAAGGGGACATCTCTAGAAGGATCCAGCAGAGGGCCTGAAAGCAATTATGGAGCAGGTATTCGAAGGAAGCCGCACCAGGGAGCACACGGTCGGAATTGGGTTAATTCCATTAAGCAGTTTGGTGACAGAAGGTGCTTTAGTGTTAGGATGGGGCTGGGAATTGCTGTGGATTAGCCATGCGCTCCTGGGGTAATTAGGACCATGTGTTCCTCCTAAAACAGGGCTGGGGCCACAGGGCTGCCAGAGGTTGGTTTGGGAGGAGGTTGAGGAGGAAAATGTCGGCGTTGAGCTCAGGGGAGCCCTGTGATGGGCCTCGGTCTCTCCCAGGGGTGCTGGTGGGGGTCTCTGAGTTACGCTGTAGGTCTGGGTCACTAACCCGCCCCCTTCCCTGCATTGGCCCTTATGGAAGGCATTTTCCTCTACACAGACCCCAGGCGTGGAGGCGGGATGGAGGCACACTCAAGCCAGCCAGCGTGTGGGGTACACAGCTGCCCATGACAGGCCTAGAGGCAGGGGTCCACAGGGGAGCTGGTGAGGGGGGGCGGCTTCAGAGTAGCTAGGGCCACAGAGAGCTTGTCAGCTGGTGCCCTGGCAGGAGGGCTCGAGCCCCTGCTGGTGGCAGTAGGCCACAGGACTCAGATGCCCACTCTCTCATTCCCTCCCCTTAACAGATGGTGACTCGAACGAAGAAGATCTTTGTGGGGGGGCTGTCAGTGAACACCACGGTGGAGGACGTGAAGCAATATTTTGAGCAGTTCGGGAAGGTGGGTCAGACCTGGGGGTGCGTGCTGGGGGTGCTTTCAGGAGCTGTGGAAGCCCTGCAGAATTGGTCAGTACCAAGCAGAGTCCAGCCAGGTCATTCCGATTCCTGCAAAAAAGGTGAAAAGGGGACTGGGTCCCTTTGTGGGTGAGGCCAGGCTCCTCACCGTTGAGGCTCCTGTCCTATCTGTGGGCCTCAGCCTCTGGACACAGCCCCAGGGAGAGGAGCCACACAGTAGCTGTCCCTGTTACCGCCCTTCCCCTGTGTTTTTCTCTTGCTTATCTTCATTCTCCCAAGGGAGGCTGCTCTCCCCTCGCCAGTTCAATCCAGTCACCCCTTGGCCTCCTGGGAGTTTGCACCTGTCCAGGCCACGGGCAGTTGCACCTTCCCCCACTCCTTCCTGGTGAGGATGATAAGGAGGCAATAAATATGATTCCCCATTGCCCTCAGCACCCTGCTTGTGCAGGTGGGAGCCAGGGGGAGGTGCTGATCCCCTAGCTATTTGAGGGGGTCACTGAGGAGAGCACCCTAAATTCCTGATCAGGCCCAGCAGATTGGCTCTCAGCTCTGAAGGGCACTGAGCTTAAGTTCCTGGATTGTTTAGTTTACAAAGGAGATGTGGCATCATCAGATAATAGGGTGTCCCCAGAAAGGTGAGTGATGGGAGCATCAAGGTCCCTTGGGGATATGGCAAAGAGGGGGCCAAGTTTTAAGACTGGGGGTGAAGGAGGGCTGCTGTGCTTAGTGCTGGGGTCCCTGGTCTTCCATCACGGAGAGGCTACAGGCTGGGTCTCTATCTGCCGGTTAAGGCAACTTCAGTTACCTGCTAGGCCAAGAGCAGCGGCCTTGGGAATGGGATGTAAGCTGGGGACCGGGTGGGTTTCCAGGGCCCTGTCTCCAGGGGAGAAGAGGAGAGGGTGGGAGGTCCCCAGGCCAGCGGCTACAGGCGGCGTGGGGGCCAGAGGCCTAGGCTCAGGCGCCTCCATGGGGACCCGGGTACAGGATGGAGGGCAGGTCGGCGGCCTGGGCCCCAGAGGGAAGGGCGCTCCTGGGAAGCAGCAGGCCCGCTCGGCTCCGGCGGGGTGTCTTTGTGTCTGAGCGCCGAGCATTAGAGCTCGCACTAATCTGATCCAGCAGCTGTGATTGGAGGCCGCCTGCCCCCGGGGCCGGCGTTGCCATGGCAACCGGGCCCCAGGAGAAGCCGTCAGCGGCCGCGTCTTTTGTTCGGGCCTAAATCGGCGTTGGCATGTGAAACCGGCCCGGGGAGGCCAGGGGGAGCCGGAGAATAGGCTGCCAGGGAGCGAGGGGGACAGCCGGGAATGCCAAGGGCCCCGCGGCGGGGGGCCCCCCGCCCGGATCGAGGGGCCGCCGCCGAGGGGGGAACAATGGTCAGCCGCCATGGCTGCCACTCAGGCTTAGCGGCCGCCGAACTTGGCGGCTCCCACTGGTCAGCAGGCCTCGGCCGCCTCCCCTCCCCCTGCCGGAGCCCCCCTGCCCCCGGGTTCCCATGGAGACCAAAGCCTATTAAGGACACTGGGCTGGGAGCCTCCCTCCCCTCAGCTGGCCCCAGGAGGGGACACCATTGGGGGTCCCCTGGACCCCCAGCCACTTTCCTTGCTCCTTGCCCTGACCTCAACCCCACTGCCTCGCTAGGGTTCTGTCCAGCCAAGGCCAGGGTTGAAGGGTCTGGGGGGCCAGGAGTGGTGGCGTTGGATGGTTGGGTGAAGGAAAGCCAGGGGGGCTGAATCGCTTTGTGGGTCAGGCAGGAACTTGAGCTATAGGATTGAGGAAGAGGGTGTGGCTTTTATTCATTCATTAATTAAAAAATAATTGTTGAGTACAAGTCAAGGTGCTTGATAGGATGGCCATCAGCATAGCTGACCCGAGCGCTGTCCTCGTGGAGGCTGCAAAGCAAGGTGTGTTGGGCTGCTCACTCTCTTGCCTTGCTTCTCCCCCATGTGACTGTGGGCAAGCCCCTCCATGATAAAGGTCGTAATAGCCTTATTTATTAAGCACTTACTGTATCCCAAGTAATGTGAGTTCGTGTTACTGGTGCTATGTCATTTATCTCCTCTATACAGTTGATAAACACTGTTACACCCATTTTACAGATGAGGAAACCTAGCCCAAGGTTACCCAACCAGCAAATGCAGGATCTTGGATTCCATTTCCAGTCTGTCCTACTTAAAACCTGTGTTTTTATCACAACTCTCCTTTCTGGATTTCTCTTTTCCATTGTTTAAGCAAGAGGGTGGGGAAGATGTGTGGAGCCTAAAGTGCGTAGTTTGGAGGGTCTAGCTGATTTGGGATTGGGATGCAGAATGGGTCCCTGAGGATGGTTGTGGCAGGGGCACTCTGCTGCAGGCCCCTGGAGCAGGAAGCTCCTTGGGGAGGGAGGTGTCCTTTCCGTCTGAGATCCTCCAGGGACCCCGCTGCCTCCTGGTTTAGTGGGATCCTAGATCTCCCAGGGGGGATGTCAGAGGCCTGATGCTGCTTGGCGCCTCAGGAGAGCTGGGACCACCCTGTTCGGAGGCTGCCTTTGCCACTTTAATGAGGCGGATGACAGGCTGGAAAGAGAGCCAAGGAGAGTGGAGGAGAGGCTGTACCCCGTGGCCTCAGGAAGTTTTCCTTCATCCCTTGGGTGTCTGACCATTTGGGGGAGAGTCAGCAGCTAAAATGGGATGGGTATGTTGGGGGAGGTGGGGGTTGGGCAGGGCACAGAAGAGCCCTTGATTTCCACCAAGGACGAATCAGACCTTAGCTTAACCCCGTGAGGTGGCTGACATTGGCTGAAGAATTAAGAGTACAGGGAGGAAGCATCAGCTGTAAGCAAAGGGAGGGAAATGGGACTGCAGAGGGAAGCTAAGACCTTTGGCTGTCCATGTATCCAAGGGGACGCCTTGAGGGAGTAGCGAGAAGAGAAGACTGGGGTGCAAGGGAGGGGGGTCATGTAGCCCACCCCCCTTCCTCAGCCCCTGCCCCTCCCCCAGTCAGTGGGAGGCAGGCAGCCCAGGCACTGAACTCTACTTGCTTTAATTACAGCCTCTAGCAAAAGGAAACCTCAATTAGAGGAAAAGATCTGTACCAGGAGAGGGGAGTCAAGTCTGGCTGGGGTGGCTGCTGTCCCCCTGGCCTTTTGCAGAAAGGGAAGAGGCTTTCATTGCCCCATTTCTATCTTGCTATCTTGCTCCCACATTTCCTTCTTTAGCACCCACTCCGTGCCTCCTCCTCCTCCTCCCAGGCTTGGTCTAGGATTTGCTGTGTGACCTTGGGCCGGTGACTTCACCTCTCTGAGCCCATTTCCTTATCTACAAAATGAGGCTCTTACTTTGCAGGGCTGTAGAGAGGATGATGGGGCCAAGTGGCAGGCATGAATTTGGTGCTTCATATTTGCACGCTGGTCCATTGAGAATCTGGTGGTTGGATGGGAGGTGCCTTGGCATCCAGGTGGGGTAGCGGATGGAAAGTCAGCCCCTGCACTGGGAGCAGGTTCAAAGCGAAAGCCTAGCCTGCGTGAGAGGGGCGTAGGTGTGGGAGCCCTGCTGCAGGCTTGTGGTGGGTCCCCTGGTCTTGGTGGGTCCACCATGGCAGGCTCTGTTTCAGGTGGACGATGCCATGTTGATGTTTGACAAAACCACCAACCGGCACCGAGGTGAGTGTGGCACCCTCCCCCTTCCCAGGCCAGGCTGGAGGCCTGTGGTCAGCCAGGGGGCTGCAGGTCACAGCTGCCCTTTCATCTTGCCTCCTGACATCCTATCCCCAAGGATCTGCATCCTCTCCCCGGCCTGGCCTTACAGAAGGCTTTTGTCCCGCCGTTTCCTGTGCTAGAAACTCACCCAATTGCAGACACCCGAGAGGAGCAGAGGAGCAACCTCCCCCCTTCCAAACTGAGCCCTCCACACACACCCCCACCCCCCACCCCAGCCTGTGTCTGCCCAGCCTGTGTCTGCTGGGGCTTTACCTTGTCCCTGGTAACCAGAGCTTGGGCCAAGCCGCCCCAGGGTCAGGCTGACTCCACAGCCTCGAGCAGTCTGCTCCTGCCTCCCACCCCCACCCAGGGCTGAGCCCAGCCCCCAACCCCCTTGCCCCTGAACCTGTGAGCATCTGGGCCACAGTGTCCATTGCCTGGTTGTTTTTCTCCCAGGGGCCTTGCCTTCTGAGAAATCCCATTCCACCCCCTGGGGCACACCCGGGAGGAGGTGGGGTTGTTTCTCCAGTTGCTTCAGGGCATATTAGCCTGTTTGGGGATTGGAGTGTGCGCTCGGCTGTGTATGTGTGTTTGTATGTGTGGATTTGTATCTGTGCACGTGAGGGTGTCTCTGAATATTTGTATGTGTCTGGACTGTCATGGTAACTGTTTGTGTGTAGAGGGGGCCATTGTGATCTCTGCCAAGTATCTCTCTGATATATGGGTCCCTAAGTGTGTGTGTGTGTGTGTGTGTGTGTGTGTGTGCATTTATGTGTCATACATATGTATGACCGTGTACCAACATAGGTTTGGGTGTGTACGCTTCTGTGTAAATGTACATACGTGTTTGTGTGTTTGCTCTTCCTTCCTTTGGAAAGCACCTAAGAAAGGGAAAAGGCACGTTGAGTGTATTTTCATGCTTTAATGCTTTCTAATTTGCCGTGTGACCTTGGACAAGTCACTTCACTTCACTGAGCCTTGGCTTCCACATCTGTAATGTGGCGACTAGAAACCCCGTCTCAGCAGGCGGGGAGTTGAGAGGTTCCCATGGTTTTGGGCAGAGGCTTTCATTAACTCTCAGGCACTGGCCTGCTAGAGAGGAGTGCCAGTGTGGTAACCCTCAGGGCTGGGTTTTGCCCATAAACCCTGGTTTTTGTCCCCTCCTTCGGCCTCTAGGGTTCGGGTTTGTCACCTTTGAGAGCGAGGACATCGTGGAGAAAGTGTGTGAAATCCACTTCCATGAAATCAACAACAAAATGGTGAGGGGGGACCGGACGGGTGGAGGTGCAGAGAGAGAGAGAGAGACGAGGGGGCGCTCGGAGGTTCTGGAGGCAAGCAGAAGGGAGTCACAGTCCGTGGGGGCCGAGCTGGTTCTCCCACCCCCTGAGGATCTGGACACTGGAGCCGGCGTCTCCTGGTGGTTAAAAAGCATGGCTGGTGGAGACAGAGGCCTCGAATAACATCCTCACTCTACCCCTTGCCAGTCTGTTCATGAGGCAGATGACTTCCCACTTGGAGCCCTTTTCCGCATCTGTGGCGGCTGTACCCGCCTCATGGGCTACTGTTTACATAATCTCTAGCACCCAGCGAGCACTCCATAAGTGGTACCTACAAACCTAACAGGAAGGAGGCTGCTAGGGAACCAGAGGGTCTGTGACCCTACTGTCTGGAGGAGGGACTGACCATCAGGTCTCATTACAGGTGGAATGTAAGAAAGCTCAGCCAAAAGAGGTGATGTCGCCGACAGGCTCAGCCCGGGGGAGGTCTCGAGTCATGCCCTATGGGATGGACGCCTTCATGCTGGGCATCGGCATGCTGGGTATGTGCTAGGCCTGCACCTGTGGCTACTTCCTGCCCGGAACTGCTCCCAGGGCTCCCAGGGGCTGCGTAGGTGTTGCCTCTCCTCTGTGGTCTGCCCTCCTGCGTGAGTCACTGGGCGGGAGTGGGGACCAAGGAGCTCAAGCCTCCAAGCCAACTCAGGGTGGGGCGATTTGGTTGTGGAGTGCTGCCCTCTGGTGGTGGCCAAGAAACGGCCCAGCTGCTCCTTCATCGATCCTTCTGTCCATCTGTCCATTTGTTCATCCATCCATCCATCCATCTCATAGTTATTGAGCTACTATAAATGCAAAGAACTATGACAGCAGATACAACAGTGACTTTCCTTGGAGCTTTGTGGTCTGGCAGGGAAAACAAGTAAGAATATAAACAAATAGGGTTAGTTTTAGTTTTTGAGTTTGAGTTGAGTTTTAGTTTTAGTTTGAACCACTAAATAGTTCAGTTTAGGGGGCCCAGAGAGCATGGGCATAGAGAACTGGGACCAAGGTTTGGAGAAACCAGAAAGGAAGTTGCATTTAAGCTGAGGGCTGTGCGTTGAGTGGGTGCTAGTTACAGGAGGTCAGGGGAGAAGGGAAGGGGGAATCGTTGCAGGCAGAGGGGACAGCATTTACAAAGACCCAGAGACTTTGGGGAAGGCAAAAAGAAAGCAGCTGTTTCTTGTTCACTCAACTGATATCTATTGAACAGTTTCTGAGAGGCAGGACCTGCCCTCCTGGGCTTTCCCATCGAGCAGGAGGCAGGAGTCACTAGGTGATGGTAGCGCATAGTGTTGGGAGGCTGTGGGAGGCCCGAGGAGGCACCCAAAACCCAGCTGGTGGTCCGGGAGGCTCCCTGCTGAGCCAAGAGCCCAATTCAGGGCTCGATCTCAGGACCCTGAGATCATGACCAGAGCTGAAGGCAGACGCTTAACCCACTGAGCCACCCAGGCGCCCCAAAGTTTTCTTTTAACTCTCTATTTGGAAGTAATTTCAAATTTTCAAAAGAGTAGCAAATATAATATAGTACAAAGAATATCCATATACCTTTTACCGATAATATTATACCCCATTCGTTTTATCGTTTGCTTTCTCTGTATGTGTATATATGAATGTATACACACACACACACACACACACACACACACACACAATATGCCAGTGATTTTCCACTGAATCATTTGAGCTTAAATTACGTGCATTATGGCCCTTAACCCTTAAATACTTCAGTATGTATTTCCTAAGATTAGGGGTATTTTGTTCATGAAGCCACATGATAATAATCCACTTCATATTTATGTTGCTCCAATATTTTAATCTATTTCCCAATTTGATCAGTTGGCCCAATAATGTTCTTTATAGCATGTTTTTGCCTTCAAATAGGATCCGGGCTAGAATCTGGTACTTCATTTAGTTGTTTCGTCTCTTTAGCCTCCTTCGGTCTGGAACATTAAGACCCCTTTTCTTTTCAAGGTGATTCATTAGCTGGTTTCACCCCATCTCAAAAATGACAAAAAAGGAAAGAGGGGTTAAGAGACTTGGAACCAGTTAGCTCTGAATGCGAAAACATCATTACGCTTGTTGCTTGTTATTACTCAAGGATTTTTCTGGCAAAGCCGCACTTATGTATTAGCTGCATACATGTAGCAGGCACCAGGAGCTTGTCCTGGAGATACAGAAATAAAAGATGGGGAAGACAAAATGTCTTTGAAAAAACCCTGGGAGGGGCTCCTGGCTGGCTCCCCTGGAGGAACATGTGACTCTTGATCTCATGGTCTTGAGTTTGAGATCTACCTTAGGTGTGGAGTTAACTTAAAACAACAACAACAGGGGCGCCTGGGTGGCTCAGTGGGTTAAAGCCTCTGCCTTCAGCTCAGGTCATGATCTCAGGGTCCTGGGATCGAGCCCTGCATGGGGCTCTCTACTCAGCGGGGAGCCTGCTTCCCCCTCCCTCTGTCAGCCTCTCTGCCTACCTGTAATCTCTCTCTGCCTGTCAAATAAATAAATAAAATCTTTAAAAACAAAAACAAACAACAACAACAAAGCCCTGGAATAAGTTCAGATAATGTTATCTTGGTGCTGTGGGGAAGTTGATAAATATTATAACTGATGGAAGGGAAGACTTGTGGAATGACCTCTCCAAGGAGGTGACATTTGAGCTGAGACTTGCACAATGACAAGGACACAGTCATGGGAAAACCTCATAGGGGGAGCCTGTTCCAGGCAGAGGAAACTGCCTGTGCAAAGGCCCTGAGGTGGGAAGGAGCTTGATGGCTTTGAGAAACCACAGGGAAGCCAATGTGACTGGAGGAAAGTGTAGATGAGTACAGAAGGGAGGCAGGAGCCAGAGCACGAAGGGTCTGGACTATTCTCAGCCAATGTGTCACTTCTCTGAGCCTCAGTTTTCCCCATCTGTAAAATGGGGCTCCTCATAGTACTTGCCTCTTAGGATCTTATGAGGCTCAAGGAGAGAATGAGGTATGCAGTGGGCTTAACACAGGGCTTGGCATGCAGAAGACGTTTGGTAAATGTGACTGTTATCTGTGCTGGGAGGTGGGGAGGGAGACGAGGCTCGGATCCTTCCTCACTGAGCGGGTTCTGAGCACTAGGTGAGGCCTCTGATGCTAGCCTCCTCGCCCTATCAGGTTACCCCGGTTTCCAGGCCACAACCTATGCCAGCCGGAGTTACACAGGCCTCGCCCCTGGCTACACCTACCAGTTCCCCGGTAAGTCCTGCTTGGTTGTCCCTCTGCTGCCAGCATGTCCCCAGTTCCTGGGCAGTCTGACTCCTCAGGGCGGTGTGTGGGGGTGCATGGCTAGGGGGGTGGTCTGCCTGCTGGAGGCTTGGAAGGAAGGGCATGTCTGAGGAAGGAGCACCTCTCCCCACCCATCCCCCCTCCCCTCCTCTCCAGAAGGTGGGGATCCCCCACCCACCCCCCGCGTGGTCCTGCGTGGTCCTGCATGGCACGGTTCTCTCTCAGGCAGATCTCTGCCTGCCTCCTGCCTTTCTCCCCTCCTCATGCCATTCTGAGTTGCCACTTCCACCAAAGAAGGCATCAGACTTGTGGCGGAAGCGTCCCTGAGGGCCAACGCCAGCTGCGTCTTTCATGGCCACACTTATAATGACCACACGAGCTCCGCTCAGCCCTTTCAAGGCCCTCGAGACCTTTCGAGGCCTCGAATGCTCAAAAGCAATCCGAAACCCTGATCACCACCACCCTCATTTGTAATTCAAAATAAAAATAACACCAGACCTTAGAATAAGTGGCAGAAAGCCCAACACAGTTCTGAATTTTGCCGTGATGGCTCTTCAGTGTTGTTTTCTTTGAAATACCAGACATCAAATTTTTGCATGCTTTTTTTTTTTTTTTCTTTTTCTATTCTGTTTCTTTTGGGGGGAGGGGGCTTATTTTTTTCTTTTTTAGAGAGTCCCTAAGCACTTGTATCCTTTGCCTCTTGGGTTGTCCAGCTTGGAGTCCTTTCTTGACGTGACGTTGTCTAATCCTGACAACACTCACGGGGGAGGGATGACCGTCCTCATAGGTGAGGAAACGGTCTCCGAGAGCAAAGCGACTTGCTAAGACAGCCCGTCATCCAGAAAGTGATGGAGCTGGGAACCCAGCCTGAGCCTGACCTGCTCTGGGATCACTGGTTTTCATCAGTGCTGCCTGGTAGCTCCTCCCCAAAACAAACAAACAAACAAACAAGCAGGAAAAGAGGAGGATTCTGGGAGGTGTTTTGGCGCAATCTCACATCTTCTAAGAAACACCAGCATCGGCCAGCGCCCGGGGTGTAGGTGGCAACTCTGCCTGCTCTTCCTGTCGCTGTCTCTCCTCTGCCTGTGTCTTCTTCACCTCTGCCTGCTGGGCACCGTGCTCTCCCCATCCCAGCTCTGGGGTCCCGTGCATGGCCTGTCCCCCTACCCAGTGTCCCTGTGGGTGCACCCGTCCTCCCTGGGCCGTGCCCCAGGGGCCTCACCTGTACCTTCCTAAGCTGTTTTACGTTTCATTTTAGAGTTCCGTGTAGAGCGGACCCCTCTCCCGAGCGCCCCAGTCCTCCCCGAGCTTACAGGTCAGTTGCTCGGATTTCCTACACCTCACAGGCCACACGGGGAGAAAGAGAACGACCCAGGGGTCTTCCCCGGGGAGAGCTAGTGGGACCCTTTTCTCCTGTCCAGCAGCCCTCTGGCTGTGGGCACACGACAGACTCGGCCCCGGCCCTGGCCAGTCTGTGTAGCTCACGGCCCTGAAGGGTGGGGCATGGGGCCAAGCCCAGCAGATGGAGGAGAAATCACTCATTCATCTATTTGGCAAATATTTAGCTAGCACCTCCCGTGTGCCAGGCACCGAGGAGACTCTGGGATCCAGCAGTGAAGACGCCAGGGTCTCACACTTAGCGTGGGCCGGGGGGGGGAGGGGTCTTGGACACCCCGGAGTGCCCGTGCCTGCACTCTGTGCCAGCCGACCCGTGCCGGTGGGGGGGTGCCCACCTAGTACCCGGAGATCACCACTGTGATTTTGGAATCACAATTCCAAACTGTTAAACCACTGCAGGCCAAACGAAACCTACGTGAGGGCCAAATCCAGCCCTCAGGCTCCCCATTTGCAGCTTCTGAACAAGCGGGATGAAGGCCCTTGGCCTCGTCAGGAGAGCCGTCTCTCCGCCTGCAGCTTTTGCTTGGGACCGGCAGCCTGCTCCGGGGCTGGGGGCACCTCTGTTCGACCTGCTTCTCCCCCACCCCACCCCAGACTCTCCCCCCCAACCTGGCCATGTGTGGAGGACGTGAGCATGGATGCTGCTTTCGATGAGACCTTCCTTCCAAGGGGTGCTCAGGGGTCCCCCAAAATGGAGAAAGGGGAAGAAAACCAGGGGGTGAGGAAAGGGGAGCGAGTAGAGTCCTATAGGTGGGGGGTGGTAGAGGCCCCTCCCTGAGCAGAGTTGGGTTTCACCCGCCATAGGGGTGTTGGAAGGGGGATTCTTCTCCTTTAAACTTTGTGTTGAGGACCTACTATATGGGGGCACTCTGCCAGGCCCCTGGGGGCAGCGCAGGGACAAGACAGGGCCAGGCCCTGCACTCACAGGACTTGCAGTCTAGAGACGAAAACAGATACTTATATATAAATGAGTAATCCCTTACAGTTGTGATAAGCACTTACTCGGGTTGGCTGCCCTGACTTTGCTTTGTGGAAATGCCTAACCAGTCCCAGAACCAGGCCTCAGAGCTCAGCCCCTGTCCTTAAAAGAACTGAGAAGACACGTCCCCGTCCCCTCAGCGGCCCTTAGCTGCTGGTTCTGTGCAGGGGAGGTTTTCCCAGGAGGCCTGGGGTCTGAACTCTTCTCTTGCCTTCAGGGGATGTAGGTGTTTCCCTCAGGCATTCAGGAGACCTTTATCTTGCCAGATGCTCTTCCAGGTGGGGATGCAGCCATGAATGAGAGATGGACAAGGTCGCCAGCTCCTGGAGCTGGTATTTCAGTGGAGAGGGACAGCAGGAAATAAGTAGACAAACAAATGAATAAAGTAATTGCGGAGGGTGAGACGTTCCGCAAGGAAAATAAAACAGGGCGATATTCTAAGGCCTTAGGGCCAGGGGCAGAAGGCTGTCCCAGTGGGAGGCAGGAGGCTGCCTTAGCGAGGGGTGGCCAAGGAAGGGGACATCGGGGTGAGGAGCCAACTGTGTGGCTCTTAGGCAAGGCTCCTCCACAGTTGGGGAATCATGCTGTCCCCAGACTTTAATCCCCCAGACCCAAGGCCTTGCCAAGAATGTTCAGGGGCCATTTCTGGAGTCCCTAGCCCCAAGTCCAGTACCAGTTCTGGGTCATGGTCACCAAAACAGCCCCACGGGGTGCATTTTGGAATGGGAGACTGTATTCCTGAGGGCAAATGCCAACCCAGAGGACTCTGGGTCTGGGTAGGGTGTAGCCTCAGGGGCTGCAGTGGCAGAGCCAAGCGGTAGGGGGCGCTCACCCACTGTCCCAGCCCAAGGGAGCTCCAGGTTCAAGCCAACCCCTTATTTAAGAAGTCGTGCCTTTTAGGGGTGCCTGACTGGCTCAGTCCATAAAAGCACACAACTCTTGACCTCTGGGTTGTGAGTTCAAGCCCCCCGTTGGGTGTAGAGATATCTTGGGGGGGGGGGAAGAGGTTCCTTTTACTCCTTCAGCAGACATTTATTAAACACCTACTGTGTATAAGACAGGGTGCTGGGCACTGTGGAGGTAGACAGCAAAGAAGGGTATAGCAACATTTCTGTATCTGAAGAGGGGATCAGAGAAAAAAGAGCTAGAGGCATTTCGGGGAGATAGTGGTCATTTCCGGTTGGGTGACCGCAGGGGAAACCCCTGAGGGAACTGGGTGAGTATACTTTACTGAGGGCGTGGCCTCAGGAGAAGGACTGTGAGCCAAACAGGTCAGGCAGAAGGACTGAAGTGTGGCCTGGACTGGAGTCTGGCTTCTGCCCGAACCCACGGGGAGCTCTGGGACAGACGCTGCCCCTGGGGGTTGGTCCCACCTTGAGGCAGCAGGCCTGGCTTCTTGTACCCCATGTCAGTCAGCCACTGGCTGGGGTGGCCTGGGGTTGGGATGTGGGCCATAGCCTCCTGGGGACCTCTGGGCTAGGTGGTCCCATCCGGCCAAGGGCACTCTCTGGAGAAGGGGGCATCGCTCAGAGCAGCTCGGGGTGGGGTGCCCCGCTCCCGCTCCCCTCCCTGAGTTTTGTGTTGTTCAAGTGTGTCGCTGGAGTCGGGCTGGGGGGAAACCGAGGTTGAGTGTGTCGCCAGGAAGCCATGCGCTCTCCTACCTTTCTCCATCTGCTCTGTGGGTCGGGGCACAGCTGGTGGTTCCAGGGAGTGCCTTCTGCCTCCATACTGACGCTGCACCGGCCCTCTGAGGTGGGGTAAGGCTGGAGAGACTCTGCCCAGAGGGGGCCTCCCTTGTCCACCTCGGTCCCCTCACCCACCGCACTGAAGTGCCCATACCTTTCCTTACAGCCATTCCTCTCACTGCTTACGGACCAATGGCGGCGGCGGCGGCGGCAGCGGCTGTGGTCCGAGGGACAGGTAAGGCCTTCTGGGGCGCAGGAGGCAGAGGAGGGGTGTCAGGGGCAGAGAAGTCTAGAGGGGAGAGGAGGTAGCCACTGCCACCCTTTTCCAGAAGGACTTATTTATTCCTTTGCCCCGCGAGTATTAACAGAGCACCTGGCGAGCCGGCCAGGACTCCTGTCCCCCAGAGTTTACAGGCTGGTGGGGGCATCGGGCGGGACAGAGGCAGTCATTCTGAAGGATGGACGAGCCTGCTCTGCTGGGGGGGCAGTCCAGTACCAGAGGCGCCCACAGTTGGAGCCTCTCAGGAAGGCTTCCAGGAGGACGCGCCCCTTAACTTCCAACTTGAAGGCAAAGAGGAAGAAAAGTGTCCCAAGCGGAGGTCAGTTAGCATGGGGGGAGTACAGGAGTGGGGAGTGGGGAGGACGAGGCAGGAGGGACCAGGTCCTGGGGAGCCACGGAGCATTGAAGTAGTGGAGTGATGTTGAATTTGGAAAACCCACTCAGCTGCCAGATGGGGGAAAGTGCAGGGGCTCAGGACGGGGAGGCCTGGAGGTCAGTGAGGAGGCGACAAGGTGTACAGATGAGCTGGTGGCGGTGGATGGACTTGGGGAGATCTCCAGGAGGTGGACCCACCCACCCTGCTGGGATGTAGGGGTGAGGAAGAGGGAAGGCTCAAGGTCACGGTGGGTGGAACAGGTTTGGGGGGGGTTGTGGGACAGCAGTGGGCACCGGGGCTATCACCGTCTTCTTTCTGGGTTGCCAGGCTCTCACCCCTGGACGATGGCTCCCCCTCCAGGTTCAACTCCCAGCCGCACAGGGGGCTTCCTGGGGACCACAAGCCCCGGCCCCATGGCTGAGCTCTATGGGGCAGCCAACCAGGACTCGGGGGTCAGCAGTTACATCAGCGCTGCCAGCCCCGCCCCCAGCACCGGCTTCGGCCACAGTCTTGGGGTGAGTGGCCAGTCCTGGAAGACTCAGAAGTTGGAGGAGGGAGAGGTTTTGTCCGTCCGCAGGGGCAGAAGGGGGCCGAGGGAGGTTGGATGGAAAAAGATGGTCACCGAGGGGGAACAGTGGGGCTCATCATTCCGTGGGCCAGGCATAAGGCGGGCTCTGGGGACATCACGCAGAGTCACCGTCTCTGGCCACGTGGAGGCTAGACTCTAGCTCAGGGGTGTCCTCATTTTAACCAGGGTACTGGTAATACGCAGATCCCAAGCCCTGTCCCAGAGCATCTTCTCGTGCGTCTGCAGTGGGGGTGATGTGCTCAGGGCTAGACAAGGGTCTGTGCCTCCCCCTCGGTGTTCCTTAGAAGAAAGGAGCCCCTAGGCCTTCTCTGCGTCCCTAGGAATCTAGGAGTCAAATTCTTTTCTCCCCAGGGCCCTTTGATTGCCACAGCTTTCACCAATGGGTACCACTGAAGCAGGAAACAGGTGGCAGGAGGTGAGGAGGTGGGACGGGGCCTTGGGTGGAGGTGGCACTGGGGAGGCTGGCACCGGGCAGCCCCGTCTGGCCCACACACCTTGTCCCTGCCTTCGTGGAGCCCACAGTGCAGTAGAGGAGACAGAACTTTCATAACAGCGGTGGTCAGTGAACCTGAAAAGCTGCTCAGCCTGCTACATAAAAAATATAAATGAAAACCACAATAAGGCAGTCCATGCCACCTGTCAGACAAAGATTTCTCTTTAAGACTACTGACGCCCAACGTTGCTGAGGGTGTAGGGGAGGCAACACGTAAATTGTCTCAGGGTTTCCAAAGGGCAGACTGGCACTGTTTATCCAGGTGTTAAACATTCTCGCCCTTCACCCCATGAGTCCACTTCTGGGCATTTATTTTTAAAACTTGCAAAAAATCGGGGTGCCCGGAAGGCTCAGTCAGAAAAGGGTGTGATTCTGGATCTCCGGGTCTTGAGTTCGAGCCCCATGTTGTGTGTAGAAATTACTTAAATAAAATTTTTTGAAAAATTTAAAAACTGCAAAACACTGAAATGCCCATCAGAAGGAGCGTGGGTAAGAAATCAGTGTATGCATACGCCGGCATGTTCCACAGCCATCAAAACGGGATACTGTCGACATAAACGCATGTCCAGAGAGAGAGAGAGAGAGAGAGAGAATTCTACACATGGTCACGAGGGGTCCTGGGCAAACCTGGGACATTTCGTTTGTTCCTTCCTTCCTGCATTTCTTCCAGTGACCATTGGTGGAGCACTGTTCCAGGAGAGAGGGAAGTAGGAGACAGACAAGGCCCCTCTCTCATTCTACAGACAAAAATCAAATGGACAAATGAGGAACTTCCAAATTACATGTGAAGAGCCTGCTTTAGACTAGAGATTCAGAGAAGGTGCTTCCCAGAAGGCGCCACTGGAATAAATCCAGCCATGCAAAAGTCTAGGGAAAGGGCATTCCAAACAGGGAACAGAGCCTGTGAAGTGTGCGAACAGGGCTCTGCGAGGAGAGGCTCCCTGCGTTCCAGGAGCCTCCGGGAGCCCCAGAGGGAGGCGGGGGCGGAGACAGGTCGCTGCCCGGCCTCCCCCTAACCTCCTGATGTGTTCTAGCGCCCCAGCCTGCAGCTGACTGAGGACCACAGTGAGCCAGCGAGGGGGCGGGGACACCTCAGCCGCAGCCGCCGCCCCCTCCCCCGCAGCGACTCGGACCGCTACTGCCTGCCCCCCACTCCCTGGGCCCGGCCCCTGCCCTGCTGCCCCCGGACAGCGCGTCTGGCTCCCCTACTAACCTCCCTCTCTTCCACCCTTGGCTCCCCTCCCCCACCTGCCCCTCTCCTGCCCGCTTTTATTTATTTTGGATTAGCCGGTTGCCCCCCACCCCCCTGGTTCTCCCCTCTCAGGTCTGCGCCTCTCCCTCCCTGCCGCGCCCCCATAGGACCCTCCCCCCCAGAAGGCTTTTGTATTTGTGCATAGCTAGAGTGAGGGCGGAGGGGGTCTGCTACAGGCCGCAAGCCCTATGCTTGTTTTTTGTTCTGGTTTCCCCTCCTTTTCTCTTTCCTTTTTTTTTTTTTTTTTAAAGAAACCGTTTTTTAAACTATTTCTAGGTTTGTGAATGTGAAGCCCCAGGCCGCAGGGGGCAAGGGGCCAGGTGCCCCCCACCAGCTGAGAACGAAATGTCTATGTGGGTGTGGGCCCCTGGCGACCTCCCTCCAGCCCTGGAAAGGAGGACAGGGCTGTGTAGGCCAGGCCAAGCCCCTGGAACCATCCCGTCCTGTATCATATGTAAATACTGTGAGGTGAAGCCCCTACCCCTCTCTAAGACCCCTTGGGGGTGAGGGCATTGCCTCACCCCACCTGGCAAAGGTCTCCCCCTGTGTTTCTGTCTCCTCCTCAGACACCGTTACTGTAAGCTTGCAGGCCTCGACTGTGGCCAAGGCAAGCCCGCTCGCTCAGGCCCTAGGGGTCAAGGCCTTGGGCCTGCTCACCCCAAAAACCCAGCATCGGGGCAAGGGGTGAGGAAAGAGAAGGGCTCGCCCGGAGCCACTGCTGGAAAGGAATTAACTCTCCAAAGGTCTCCCCCTGCCCCCTACCTAAGTCAAGCCTTCACGGTTTCTGCTCTGAGCCCCCATGAGCGGGCATCAAGGGGGCACTTTGGGAAGGGGTGGAACCCAGGGGATAGCAAAGGGCTTCTCAGGGAACCCCCACATTCTCTCACTGAAGTTTCCCACCAGGATGGTCCCATGGCCAGAGCCCCTTGGCAGCCCCAAGCCCCGCCCCCCCAAGGCCCCTTTAAAGGCAAAAGAGGCTCAGGGTCTGACTTCCTGAACAGTGAGCGACCCGGCTGGCACGGCAGGGCTGAGGCCCACCTACCTGCTCTCGTCCCCCTCTCTGTGTCCCTCTCCCCCAGGTCTGAGGCTGGGGACCTAAGCTCTCTTCCCCATCATAGTTCCCATCCCCGAAAACCCCCTTTGGAGAGTTAATTGTCTGTGTGAGGTGCTTAACCTATTAGCCCTGAGAACACAAAGCAATAATCTTTGTTACTGAGATGCGCGGCTGTTCGTGGTTTTGTTTTTTGTTTTTGTTTTTCTTTTTGTTTTTTTTTAATGTTTCCTAATAAAAGAGAAGCTGCATTTTATTGGTTTTTATTTTTAATTTTCTACACGTTTGAGCTGAGTCACGAGAGCCTCAGCTTCCTTCTCCTCCCCTTCTTGTGACCCCATCCCACCCCCACTGGGCCCATCTGTGGGCTCAGGGCCCCTGGAATTCCGTTTTCTGATTTGTTTGGGGAATTTTTTAAAAAGATGTTACACGGTGTTTTGAAGCCAGCAAGTTACCACCCTCCGGTGTCTCTTCTCTCCACATCTGTAACTTCTTTTTCCAGGTTTTATTTTCAGTTTTAAATTCCTAATAAATTATTTGAAAACGGTGCTGGCTTTGTGAGTCTCTTCCATCTCTGTGGACATTCAGGTCCAGTGACATCCTGTTTTCTCCTGCTTTCTGTTCTCCTGAAAGTCTACACTCGCCATTGGACTCAGCTTCCATTTACAACTTCTTGACCAGCCTCAAAGCTTGGCGTTGATGAGGAGATAGCACGTCACACCTATTAGGATGGCCATTATTTAAAAAAAAAAAAAAAAAATGGTGGGGGGAAATAACAAGTTTTGGTGAGGAGGTGGAGAGAAATTGGAAACCCCATGCATTGCTGGTGGGAAAGAAAATGGTGCATCTGTGATGAGAAACAGTCTGGTGGTTCCTCAAAAAGCTAAATACTGAATTATCATATGATCCAACAAGTCCACTCCTAGGTATATACACCCCAAGGAATTGAAAGCAGGGACTCAGATATTTACACACCAATGTTCATAACAGCATCACCCACCATGAGGCCAAAAGGTAGACACAATCCAAGTCTCCATCAACAGATAAATGGGTAAACAGAAATGAGCTCTAGCCGTACAGCAGAATATTAGTCAGGAAAAAGAGCAAAGTGCTCATTCGTGCTGCAACATGGGTGAGCCTTAAAGACATATTAATGAGGGGCACCTGGCTGGCTCAATAGGTAGAGCAGGTGACTTAACTTCAGGGTTGTAGGTTCAAGCTCCACATTGGGTGTAGAAATTGCTTAAAATAGGGGCACCTGGGTGGCTCAGTCGTTAAGCGTCTGCCTTCGGCCCAGGTCATGATCCCAGGGTCCTGGGATCGAGCCCCGCATTGGGCTCCCTGCTCATCAGGAAGCCTGTTTCTCCCTCTACCTCTACCCCTGCTTGTGTTCCTTCTCTCACTCTCTGTCAAATAAATAAAATCTTTAAAAAAAAAAAAAAAGGAGCCTACAACTCTTAATCTCAGGGTTATGGGTTCAAGCCCCACATTGGGTAAAAAGATTGTTTAAAAAACAAACGGGTGCCTGGGTGGCTCAGTCAGTTAAGCCTTGGCCTTTGGCCCAGGTCATGATCCCATGGTTCTGCATGGGTCCCAAGGAGTCCCGCATCGGGCTCCTTGTTCAGCAGGGAGCCTGCTTCTACCTCTGCCTGCTGCTCCCCCTAGTTGTGCGCTCCCTCTCTCTCTCTCTCTCTCTCTGACAAATAAATAAAATCTTTAAAAAAAAATAAATATTAATAAATGTTAGTTATCTATTGCTATAATCCAATATTTAAAACAAACAAAAACTTAGCATTGGACCCTTTGCTCCTGTTGGTCTTAAAGAATCTGAGGAGGGTAAAGTGGGAAAACTGGCTGAAGTCGGGGTATGGGTCTAGTCAAATGGTCAGATGTGGGGATTCCAACACCCAGCTCTTCCCCTTCCTAGCTGAAGGACAATGAACAGGATACCCAACCTCCCTGGGCCTTAATTTTCTCATGTGTCAAAGGAGAAGGATAAAGGCCACATAGTGTAAGATTCCATTTATAATCCACAAAGACAAGTGGATTGGGAGGGGTGGGAAGGGGGTGGGCTGAGGAATGGGGAGTAACTGTTTAATGATTAAAGGCTGGCCTCCGAGGTCATAAACATGTTTTGGAACTCGAGGAGCTGGCGGCACAACATTGGCAATGTACTAAATGCCACTGAATTGTTCACTTTAAAATGGTTAATTTTATGTTATAGGAATATCACCTCAATAAAAAGGGAGTGCCAGCCATAGCTTGGGTGACTGAGAATTAAATGGGAGGGTAAACACAGGGGATTCGACTCCAGGCAAGGCACAACAGAGTAAGTGCTTGGGATGAGTAGTAATTACTATTAATAGTGGGCTGCCCCAGATGCCTGGAAATGTGTGATCAGAGCCCAGCAGCGGCTGCCCCCTCCTGAGTGAGGCCAACAGTTGCCATTTCCACGTTCACTCAACAAATATTCCCTTAGCATCCACCGTATGCAAGACTACGTGTTAGGCACTAATACGGTGACCAAATCATCCTGTTTTGCCAGGGACTTTCCTAGTTTGCAAACAGTAAGTTCCGAGTCCCAAGAACCTGTCATTCCCTGGAAAATCAGGACAACTCCTTGCCTTAAAGCATTGATTTAGTGTTGGTGTGTGGGTGGAGGTCAAAGTGAACTGAGATCTGAAAGAAAAGTAAGGGGCACCTGGAGGGCTCATTTGTTAGAGCAAACAACTCTTGCCTTTGGACTCTTGATCTTGGGGTCATGAATTCAAGCCCCATGTTGGGCATAGAGATAACTGAGAAGAAAAGGGAAGGGGGAGGGTAGGGAAAGGGGAGGGGGAGGGAGAAGAAAAGGGGGAGGGAAGAGTAATTAGGCAGTGCAGTGGGAGGAGCATAACAGGAGAGACCAGCAGGAGCCAAAGTCTTGAAATGAGAAGCATGAAGCCTTTAATCAAGAGCTCAGAGAAGGCCCATGGGGGCTGAAGTAGAAGGTATCCCATCCCCCTCCAC
>CM053616.1:38508797-38521032 GCA_028646535.1 Procyon lotor | reverse complement strand
GAGAGAGAGAGAGAGAGAGAGGAAGAGCAGGGGGAGATGCAGACTTCCCGCTGAGCAGGGAGCCCGATACACGACCTGATCCCAGGACCCCAGGATCATGACCTGAGCCAAAGGCAGATGCTTAACCGACGGAGCCACCCAGGTGTCTCTGGTTTTGTTTCTTATAAAAGAGCCACTCGGAAGTGTGAAGGGTGTTAGGCAGTAGGGTGGGACAGTGATGAATCAGGTTTGCGCTGGAAATACGATGGGGAACAGGTCTGAGGGAGGCCCTTGCGGAGGGGAGCAGGGAGGCAGAAGATGCTGGAGGAGCACCAGGATGTTTTAGGTTGAAAGAAGGTATGGCTCGTGATGGAGGAGGGGAGGAGGGGAGGAGGTGTTTGGAGGAGCTAGCTCCTGGATTCCTGAAGATGTGGGCTTTGAGGAAGATCAGCTTCCTTGGTGGTTGTGCTCAGTTTGAGAAATAGTCTCAGCTGAGCTCAGATGCAACTGGAGACACAGTTTGGTAAGAGGAGGGATTGGAATCAGCACCTTAGGGAGAACTCCGCTAAGTTAAACCCAGCCCGAGGCTACCTAAGCCCTTCTGGAAACTTCCCAACTGGCCATACAAGGGGCTCAGTGCTCTCTGTGCTGATCGCACGAATCCCCCCAGCTCCTGCATCTGGCACAGGGGGAAACAGAAGCTCAGAGATGTGAAGTATCTCACCTAGAGTCACACAGCTGCTGAGTGGCAAGGGGACTTCAAAACTGGGGGCTTCTGATCGCACAGGTGTTCTGTTTTTCTTTATTTTTCTACTTTCATACAATAATTGATTCACGTGTAAAAAAATATGTGCAACCTATTTGGATATAATTTGGAAAAACTAAGTTTAAGAAGACATTTTGAGATAGTCAAAGGTCTCTGAAAATGGTCTGAATGTTAAATGATACTAAAAAATCGTTATTTTTATTAAGTATGATCATGGCATTATAGTTATGTTTTAAAAAAATTATACTGGGGGGTGCTTGGCTGACTTAGTGTGTGGAGCATGTGACTCCTGATCTTAAGGTTGTGAGTTCAAGTCCCACACTGGGTGTAGAGAGTGCTTAAAAATAAAATCTTAAGGGGTGCCTGGGTGGCTCAGTCAGGCGTCTGACTCTTGATTTCAGCTTGGGTCTTGATCTGGGAGTCGTGAGTTCAAGCCTAGCATGGTTCCCACTTTTTTTTTTTAAGATTTTATTTACTTATTTGACAGAGAGGAGGGAGATCACAAGCAGGCAGAGAGGCAGGCAGAAGGAGAGGGGGAAGCAGGCTCCCCACTGAGCAGAGAGCCCGATGCGGAGCTCGATCTCAGGACCCTGAGATCACGACCCGAGCCGAAGGCAGAGGCTTTAACCCACTGAGCCACCCAGGCGCCCCTAGCATAGTTCCCACTTTAAAAAAATAAAAATAAAATAAAATCTTAAAGAATTCATACTGAAAGCTTTTCCTCTCAAATTAGGAGCAAGGCAAGGATGTCCACTCTGGCTGCTTCTATTCAACATAGTACTGGAAGTCCTAGCCAGAGCAATTAGGCAAGCAAAAGAAATAAGAGCCATCCATATTGGAAAGGAAGAAGTAAAATTATCTCTGTTCACAAATGACATGATCTTATATGTAGAAAACCCTAAAGAGGTGCACCTGGGTAGCTCAGTCGGTTAAGCATCTCACTCTTGATTTCAGCTCAGGTTGTGATCTCAGGGTCGTGGGTTTGAGCCCCATGTCAGGCTCTGCCCTCAGCAGGGAGTCTGCTTGGGATTCTCTCCCTCTCCCTCTGCCTGCTCTCTCTCTCTCTCTCTCTCTAAAATAAGATAAATCTTAAAAAAAAAAAAAAAAAAACCCTAAAGAGTCCTCAAAAAACTGTTAGAATTAGGGGCATCTGGGTGTCTCAGTGGGTTAAGGCCTCTGCCTTCAGCTCAGGTCATGATCTTAGGGTCCTGGGATCGAGCCCCACATCGGGCTCTCTGCTCAGCAGGGAGCCTGCTTCCCCCCTCTCTGCCTGCCTCTCTGCCTACTTGTGATCTCTCTCTCTCTCTCTCTGTCAAATAAATAAATAAAATCTTAAAAAAAAATAAAATCTTTACAGGGCCGCCTGGGTGGCTCAGTCAGTTAAAGCATCTGCCTTCAGCTCAGGTCATGATCCCGGGGTCCTGGGATGGAGCGCCACATCGGGCTCCCTGCTCTCTGGGGAGTCTGCCTCTCCCTCAGCCCCTCCATCCCCGCCCCCAGCTTGTGCTCTCTCTCTCTCTCTCTGAAATGAATAAATTAAAAATTTTAGAAAAGGACACAACGAAGTGAAAAGTGACCTACCAGATGGGAGAAGATATTTGCGAATGATCTATCTGATAAGAAGTTACTGTCGAGAATATAGAAAGAACTCCTTTGAGGGATGGGTTGGTGGGGCGTGGGGAGAAGTTTTGGCTACTTTGGTATACAGCCTCAAGGTGCTCATCTGTACTTAGCATGTGGTCATGGGGTCACCTGTGTAAAGCTCTTAGCATCTTTCCTGGCCCAGTGCGCAAGGAGTGTTTGCCTTTGTTGCTGCATTGCTGTTATTATTGAAGAGGGCTCTGGACTAAGAGGCGGGTACGCACAGGTTCCAATCCCAGCCCTATCACTTTCTAGCTGTGTGACTTCGAGCCCTTGACTTAAGCTCTCTGAACCTGTGTCACCAACTGTAAAAAGGGGAAGACGGTGACAACAAGCATACCTATGTCAGGAGATTGTTGCTAGGCTGGAAAGCCATATATGTGAAGCTCTCAGCCCAGGACCAAGCAAACAGAAGCGCTCAGCACGTGGTATGCCAGTGGCTGCTTTTAAACATTTCCTGAAAGCAAGAGCCTTGTCCTTTGGAGGGGGTGGGGCAGGCGCGACCTTGCTGGAGTGTGGGTATGCCGTCACCTGAAGGAGCCAAGAAGCTATCCTTAGCTGTTCTTTCCACTGGAGAGTGTGTTTTTCCCAGGCTGGGAGAAGCTGTGTGGTACACACCTGTGCATGAGTCTGGGGCAGCCCAAGGTCACGGTACAGAGAGTGTAGGGGCCTGGCAGGGTACTGGGTGCCTGCAGGGTCCATTCCTCGGCCACCGCTGTGTCCCAGCGGCTTTGCCTAAGCCCCAGCAGGAAATGCACATGGGAGTGTGTTCACCCTGCCTTTGTGGAAGGCCTCCAGCTGGTGGAGGGATGAGAAGAGGAGGGACGCAGACAGGATTAACCCTCTTTCTGGCCTCAAGGGGCCTCCAGTGCTCCCACCCACTACTACAGTTCCCTCCTTGTCATGAGGTGACATTGTGGTATCATAAGCACCAGGTTGAGCTCCCATCTTGGTCCTGCTGTGTGACACTGGGCAGTCCCTTAACCTCTCCGAGCCTCGATCATCTTCTCTGCAAAATGGAGTTTTGTCATTGGACCCACCTCAGAGGTTTATGCCAGGTTCTTAGCAGGAGACCTGGAATAGAGTTAGTGCTCAGGAAATGGGAGTTAAAACTATTAGCCTTAGAGGATTTCATAGCACCAGCTTCTCCTTCCTTAGAAGGGTCTCTAAGAAGCACCTCTTGGTGGGCACTGAGTCAGTCTGTCATCGTGAGCAGCACTGTCCGATAGAACCCTCGGTGACGACAGAAATATTCTGTATCTGTGTGTCACCGTGGCCACTAGCCACATGTAGCTACTGAACACCTGAAAAGTGGCTAGTGGGACTGAGAAACTAATTTTTAATATTATTGAATTGTAATGGATCTAGGTAGCCACATGTGGCTAATGGCTACCATATTGGACAGACGTAGAAACTTCAGACGCAGATGAAGAGTTGGATGACTGGAAATGATCCCTCTCCGAATGGAGGCAGAGTCAGGCCCAAGCAAATAAATCGCTTGCCCTCTCTGGGCCCCAGTTTCCCCATCTGCTTACTAAATGCTGTTTCAGTGTTATCTCATTAGAGATGAGATAGGCTGAGCCTCGATGTTCTCACTGGGAAGGTGGCCAAGATACCTCCCAGGACAAGAGAACTAAACAAAACAAGGCAGTGTGAGGAAACTGGCACTTTACCTCTGTGATCTTCCTCCCCCAAACCTATAACCAACCCCTACCGTAATCACGAGAAAAACATCAAATTCTAATAGAGGGGCATCCAATGATGTAGCTGGCTGTCATCCTCACCACGGTCAAGGTCATCAACCACAAGTGAGTCTAGGGGGTGCCTGGGGGGCTCAGTCGGTTAAGCGTCCGCCTTCACCTCAGGTCATGATCTCTCGGGGTCCTGGGGTCGAGCATTCTGTTGTCTGGCTCCCTGTTCAGCAGGGAGTCTGCTTCTCCCTTTGCCCCTCCCCCCAACTCGTGCTCACTCTTGCGCGCGCTCTCTCTCTCTCAAATAAATAAATAATATCTTTACAAATAATTTAAAAAAGCAAGAGGGCCTCCCTAACTCAGGGCTTTTGCAGAGACCACATCAGTAGTCAATAGGCGAGCACCAATTACAAAGTAGAACGTATTATGGGAAATGTCCAGAATAGGTCAATCTATAGACATGGAAGGCAGATTAGCCATTGCCAGGGGCTGGGGGCAAATGACTGCTAATGGGCAGTGGTAGGGGGGTATTGCCTTTGCAGGGGGTGGAGGGTGAAAACGTTCTGGAACTGGAGACGGTCGTCGCATAGCAGTGAATGTAATAAATGCCCTTGAATTGTTCGCTTTACTTTTTTAAAGTTTTCATTTTGTTTGATTTTTTTTTTTTTCAGTAATCTCCACACCCAACATGGAGCTTGAGTTCACAACCCTGAGATCAAGAGGCATATGCTCTTTCAACCGAGCCAGCTGGTTGCCCCTGAATTGTTTGCTTTAAAAATAAAATGGGTAATTTTATGCTATGTGAATCCCCCCTAAAGAAATGCCGTACAAACATTTGATAAGATCCTTTTTTTTTAATTCTATGAGTCAGATCCAAGCTTTTAGAACTCCAAAGCCCAGGGTTTCCTTACAAAGCCATGCTGGGGAATGGGGAGGGTGTGGGCAAAAATAAACATGTACCTTAGAATCAGACATGCCTAAGTTTGAGCCCCTGCTCTGCCATTTGCTGGCTGTGTGACCTCAGGCAAGTTACCTCACCTCTCTGAACCTGTTCACTCCTCCGCCAAATGCATGATCGGTAGGGACTATTCACTGAGACCCACAGCTGAGACCCTGGCCCATGAGAAGACGTGGAGGCAATGAGAGAATTAGGTTGAGTGCAAAGGAGGTGGGGTGAGGGTCAAGTTTCCAAGTCGTGCAAACTCAAGAAATAATCCCTTCCATTAAAAGGTGCTAACAAAAATACATACACTACTTCCAAGGATCCCTTGCTGACAGGGTTTGCTTGTTGGTAAAGGTTATTCCTACACCAGACAGAGTCAAGGCCAACTCAGAGCAGGTTCAGAGCAAAGCAAACACTACAGCCTTATCTTGGGGACATAGTGTGGGTATAAAGAGGGAAGCCATAAGTGACTTTAGTCCTTTCTCTTGCTCAGCAACTCGACAACAAAATGAAATTCCTTGTACTGGCTGCTCTGCTCACAGGTAGGCAAGTCTCCCCGGTCTCACCTTTTCGGTGCTAAGATCTTACCTCGGGAATGGGGGACACAGCTCACAGGGACGGTCGGACCTGGAGCCTTTACTCAGGGCTCCCTGTCGGGCTTAACAGCGCCCGTGCTGGGGTTCCCTCAAATTCCCCCACAGCTCCAGCTTTTCAACCTTTAGGTCTGAACTCAGAGGCTCCCTCTCAGCAGGGCCTTCCCCCACCTGAGCAAAGAGAGGCCTCTCTTCTTTCTCTCCACCATACAGCCTTGGTATGGGCTCTTCCCAGCACCTACCTTTGCCTGCAATTTGTATCTTGTTTCTTGTTATAAATTTTTTTAAAAGATTTTATTTATTTGACAGAGAGAGATCACAAGTAGGCAGAGGGGCAGGCAGAGAGAGAGGGGAAAGCAGGCTCCCCGCTGAGCAGAGAGCCCAATGTGGGGCTCGATCCTAGGACCCAGAGATCATGACCTGAGCTGAAGGCAGAAGCTTTAACCCACTGAGCCCCATATATCTTGTTTCTTGTTGATTCATTTCCTTTTTTAAAGCTTTAATTTAGGGGTGCCTGGGTGGCTCAGTGGGTTAAAGCCTCTGCCTCCGGCTCAGGTCATGACCTCAGGGTCCTGGGATGGAGCCCCACATTGGGCTCTCTGCGCAGCGGGAGCCTGCTTCCCCTCTCCCCTCTGCCTACTTGTAATCTCTTTCTCTGTCAAATAAATAAATAAAATCGTTTAAAAAATAAAGCTTTAATTAATTGATTTTTTTAAAAGATTTTATTTGACAGAGAGAGAAATAAGTAGGCAGAGGGGCAGGCAGAGGGAGGGGGGAAGCAGGCTCCCTGCTGAGCAGAGAGCCCGATGCGGGGCTCGATCCCAGGACCCTGAGATCATGACCTGAGCCAAAGGCAGAGGCTTTAACCCACTGAGCCACCCAGGCACCCCTGATTGATTGATTTTAAGTAAATTCTACCCTCAACATGGGGCTTGAACTCAAGACCCTGAGATCAAGAGCTGCATGCTCTACCAACTGAGCTAGCTAGGTACGCTGATTAATTTCCTTTTTATTCTACACCCCCACGGAAGCATGGGCTCCATGAGACCAGGAGTAGAGCTGTTTGTGCCATTTATTGAATGAATGAATGAATGAATGAATGAATGAATGAATGAATGAATCAGATACATTGAGATTCAGATCCCACCTCATTCATCCATCAGTCTTTCATTTATTCCACACTGATGTCTCAGAGGCTCCAAGGTATCAGGCTCTGCGTTGCGACTGAGGACACACAGATGAACGAGCCATGCTCCCTGTCTAGGGAACAAACACGCTCACATACACAGGCACACACATGAGAAGCGCTTTGTGCAAAGAGCAGAGCTGGCTGGATCAGAGACAGAGAACACAGGGAGGCAGGAGGGAGGTCTGGAGATGGGCCAACGTGGCCAGGCCACTTCTGTCTGCTCCACACTAACGTGTGGAGGCTGCTAATAGGGGAGAGTGACCAGCTGCCACCCTTCCTTTGCCCTAGGGTTTAATTTTTTTTTTTTAATTTATTTATTTATTTGAGTGCAAGGTGGTGCAGAGAGAGAAACCTAAGCAGACTCCACCCTGAGTGCGAGCCTGGTGCGGGGCTCGATCCCACAAACCCTGAGATCGTGAACTGAGCCAAAACCAAGAGTCAGATGCTTGAATAACTGAGCCACCCAGGCGCCCCTGTCCTGGGGTTTAAATGTATGGGGGAGCTCCAGTGTGCACAGCAAATCAAGGGAAGAAAGGGCATGACGTGGGGCAAAGAGACGATACTGGTGGCCGATGGAATGGGGCCCCAAAATCATATAGTGCCCTCTCTTCTTTACGGCACCATATTTCACAGGGTATGGCTCTGAAAATGAGGCGAAGGGGTCCTGCTTCCTGAGTTGGCTGTGCCAAACTTTGTGCTACAAGCAAGCTTTTTGAAAGAAACTTATTTATTAGATATGTATTGAGCACCTACTCTGTGCCACGTGTTTTCTTTAATTGGTGTGTTGATTATTTCATTCATATTACTCATCGTATACTTACTGAGTGCTTACTATGCATTAGGTACTGGGGAATTAAAAGCCCGGAGGCCCGTCCTTGAGTTTACAGTCCAGTGAGTGGGAGACATTAAATAAATAGATGGATACAGACTGCTAGAGGTACGAGGAAGCAACGAACATAAAGAAAAGTGATAGCAGAGGAGCCACTCAGCTTGGGTCATCAAGAAAGAGAAGGTGGCATTTATTTATTATTTTTTAAAGATTTATTTGAGAGAGAGGGAGTGAGCAAGCAGGGGGAGAGGCAGAGGGAGAGGGAGAGAGAATCCCAAACAGACTCCACACCAAGCATGGAGCCTGACGAAGGGCTCGGTCCCATGACCCATGAGTTCAAGACCTGAGCCAAAACCAAGAGTCAGCTCTTAACCAACTTTGCTACCCAGGTGCCCAGAGGAGGTATCATTTAAACCAAGATCCTCCAGCTTTTTGAAAAGTGAGATGACAAGTGAGTCAAGCAGAAGAAACAACGGGTACACGGGCCTTGAGGCAGAAAGGAGTTTGTCCTGTTGAGAATGGTATGCCACCCACGTCTCCTGACTATTCCTTACACTCCTGCCCCATCTCAACCCTAACCTATTAGGTTCCATTCCCCACCTAACCCATTTTAGATTCCCTTTACCATGTTCCAATTTTTCCACCCTCTAACACAATATTTCCTTCTTTTTTTTTTTTTAAGATTTTATTTATTTATTTGACAGAGAGAGCAAGATCACAAGCAGGCAGAGAGGCAGGCAGAGAGAGAGAGGGAAGCAGGCTCCCTGCTGAGCAGAGAGCCCAATGCGGGGCTCAATCCCAGGACCCTGAGATCATGACCTGAGCCGAAGGCAGAGGCTTTAACCCACTGAGCCACCCAGGTGCCCCTCGATTTCCTTCTTTATTTCATTTATTGTTTATTGTTTTCCTCCCCCACTAAGATGTAAGCTCAATGAGGTTATAGATTTTCTATTTGTTCTCAGATGTATCTTCAGTTCCTAGGGCATTGATTGGGTCAATAGTAGGTGCTCAATAAATATTTGTTGGATAAATAATGGGGACCCCACTGAAAGTATGTTCACACAAAAATTAGGATGCAACTGTTAATAGCAGTACTATTCATCAGAGCCAAAAAGTATAAACCCAGATGTCCATCATGTGATGAATGGATAAACAAAATGGTGTCTATCCATACAGTGGAATACTATTTAGTTATAAAAAGGAATGAAGTACTCTTATATGGTATAATGTGAATGAACCTCAAAGACATTTTGCTAAGTGAAAGAAGCCAATCACAAAGGCCACATGTTGTATGATTCCATTTACATGAAGTGTTCAGAACAGGCAAATCCATAGAGACAGAAAGCATTCTAATAGTTACCAGAGGGGAGAGGAGGAACAATTGCTAATGGGTACAGGGTGTTCCTTTCAGGGATGATGAAAATAATCTGGAATTAGTGTGATGGTTCCACAACCGTGTGAATATACAAAAATCACTGAAATGTACATTTTAAGTGGCTAAATGGTGACTTTTATGTTATGTGAATTTTATCTCAACAAATTATTTTTTAAAAAGTTTTACAGAAAGAAAAAAATCTCTACTCATATTACCAGGTTCCGGCATCCAGCTGTCTTCCGAGAAGGCATCTGGTGGGGTCAGGGGCGGTCGGAGGGCAGCGTGAGGCCAGAGAGCAGGCAGGCAGTGAGCGGGGCCCCTGGGAACTGGCTGAGCTGATCAGGACGTATTTAAACTCTGGCTGTGTCTTCTCGCAGTGGCCGCTGCCGATGGGGGTATCAGCCCACGGGCAGTGTGGCAGTTCCGCAACATGATCAAATGCACGATCCCCACGAGTGACCCCTTGAAGGATTACAACGACTACGGCTGCTACTGTGGCCTGGGTGGATCCGGCACCCCTGTGGATGACCTGGACAAGTGAGTGATGGATCAACAGGGAGTGAGGTGCCCGTGGGGCGGGGGGAGGGCATAAGCCAAAGATCTCGAGAGGAGGCGCAGAAAGGGGATTTGCATATTTGCTAAAGATAACCTATTTTCACTTCTTGCCGTATAAACAAACACGCTCCAAGAGGACCCTGAATCCAACGCTCTATCAGGAGGAAAAGCGAAAGGGTGGTGATGTAAAGTTGTGGCGGGTGATTCTGCCCTCTAGTGGCAGAACATCATAACACAAGACACCACAGCGACTAGTCATTGTCTTCCAGCAGTGGTTAAGACTCTCACCTCGTCTTCAGGATACATGATTGTACGACATGCCTGCGCCATTTTTAAATCGCCTTCAATAAACACGATCAAAGGACTTTACGTTTTTTCAAGCCAAAGGGCCAATATCTGCCGGAGCATGTCAGCTGAATCATCCCTACCTTTTCGCTAGGCTGACTTGCTTCCCTGCGCCTGCCTCAGTTCTGTCCTTCCCCCTCTCCAGGTGTTGCCAGACGCATGACCACTGCTACTCAGAGGCCAAGAAACTGGACAGCTGTAAATTCCTCCTGGACAATCCCTACACCAAAATCTACTCATACTCATGCTCTGGCTCTGAGATCACCTGCAGCGGTAGGTTGAATCTCTTGTTGGCTTATTGTCCCTCAGTAGACAGGGGAGGAAATAACAGTAATGATAGCCACCATTTACTAATCACTTCGCTGGTGCCAGGCTGTGTCTCCTTGAATCTTGGCAACAACACCCTAGGCGATGGGTATTATTATACCCATTTTACAGGTGACAAAACTGAGGCTCAGAATGCTGAGCAGGTTGCCATGGGGCACACAGCTCATAAACCGTGGTGTCTGGTTTTGAACACAGGTCTATATGACTCCAAAGTCTCTGCTCTTAACTGCCATGCTATACAGCTTTGTTATATCATAAAAAGAGCTTAGAATTACCATTTATGAGTTTATTTTATTTTATTTTATTTTATTTTATTTTATTTTATTTTATTTTACAGACAGAGATCACATGTAGGCAGAGAGGCCAGCAGAGACAGAGGGAGAAGCAGGCTCCCCGCTGAGCAGAGAGCCGGATGTGGTGCTCGATCCCAGAACCCTGAGATCATGACCCGAGCTGAAGGCAGAGGCTTTAACCCACTGAGCCACCCAGGCACCCCCATTTATGAGTTTCTTATTACATACCAGGTACTAGGCTAAGCATATATATGAGATAAGTTTTAATAACCCCATTTTACAAGTGAGGAAGCTGAGACTCAAAATAGCTACTTGCCCTGAATCACACAGCTTCTAAGTGGTAGGGCCGGCATTTGAACTCAGTTGTTTCCATATCAAAGGTGGAAGATTTTGATCTTCCAAAAGATTGGAAGATCTTCCAAAAGACCACTTAACCACTAAGTTATGGTCTTAACCACTAAGTTATGCAGAGCCCCTGGTGAAGTACGTCCCTCCAGGAAGGTAGCTGTGAAGAGCAGACCTTTCAGAAAGGTGAAGGGTATTGTCATGCTAGGTCAGCATTCTGGATTTGCACTACTCTCTACTATGCACCCACAGACGGGTCCCACTTTTCAAAACTATACATACAACGTTGGAATAACCACAATTCAAGTCCAGGAGGCCAAGAAAAAAATTACCAGGAATCCCACCATTCTGAGGCATAAATGATTTCATAGTTCTGTGTCCATTTGCGCTTATCCTTGGAATAAGGTTTATATCATTGTAATCGTAGCTATGTGCCCACCTCAAGTCCTTTGTTCTTTCTGCCTGAAACACTTCCTGCCTGATGCCTCAGTCCAGCACTTTAAATGTTGCTTTCTTGGTGCTGTCCTCACTTCTAACTCGTTCTTTAAATCACGTACACACTTCCTCTATCTCTCCAGCATCTTTTGTCTTTTTTGCTTTATTTTCTCCAGAGAATTTCTCAACAGCTGATGTATTTTTCTTATTTATTTCCTGTCTCTCCGCTACAAGGTAGGATCCACGGGAACAGCGACTGTTGTCTGTTTTCTTCCCGGCTCTATGCCCAGAACCTAGAGCAATGCCTGGCATAGCCTAGGTGCTCAAAAAATATCCATAGTCTAGATACAATCTCACGTTCTGCTTTTTCTCACTTATTACCGTGTTCTATTTTTCTTTGTTGCCTCATAGTCTTCCTTGTTACTCCTTTAATCACTGCAAGATATGGCTTAATTTGCTTCCATAGTCCCCTGGTCACAGGTGTTTGAGTTGTGCTCCGATTTAGAAAGCTAAATATGGGAATTCATATTTATGCACTACAACATGATCAGCAAGGGTTCCTTTCTATGGCTTCTAGATTTCTGTACAAATCTGATGAAAGCTATGGGCCCTCTCCCCAGAAAACTCTCTCTCACACACACACACACACACACACACAAACATGCACAAGCACATTTTTCAAATAATTTATTAATGCAGCTCCCCTCCCCAATGCAGGTAAGAAGCCTGCATCAAAGGGCATTTATTCATATTAATTGACAGGGGCGCCTGGGTGGCTCAGTCGTTAAGCATCTGCCTACGGCCCAGGTCAGATCCCAGGAGCCTGGGATCGAGCCCCACATCAGGCTCTCTGCTCTGCAGGAAGCCTGCTTCTCCCGCTACCAATCCCTCTGCTTGTGTTCCCTCTCTCGCTGTGTTTCTCTCTGTCA
>CM053616.1:38453668-38508697 GCA_028646535.1 Procyon lotor | reverse complement strand
GCAAGAAAAGCATTTGTTTTGTTTTGAAGAATTTATTTTTTTAATTTTTTAAATTAACATATATTATTTGCTTCAGGGGGACACTTCTGTGAATCATCAGTCTTTCACAATTCACAGCACTCACCATAGCACATACCCTCCCCAATGTCCATCACTCAGCCACCCTATCCCTCCCCCAGTCCCCGCAACAACCCTCAGTTTGTTTCCTGAGATTAAGAGTCTCTTATGGTTTGTCTTCCTCCCTGGTCCCATCTTGTTTCATTTTTTTCCCTCCCTACTCCCCAGGACACCCTGCCCTGCCTCTCAAATTCCTCATATCAGAGAAATCATATGATAATTGTCTTTCTCTGATTGACTTATTTTGTTTAGCATAATATCCTCTAGTTCCATCCACGTTGTTGCAAATGGCAAGATTTCATTTTTGATGGCTGCCTAGTATTCCATTGTATATATATACTACATCTTCTTTATCCATTCATCTGTTGATGGACATCTAGGTTTTTTCCTTTAAGATTTTATTTTTAAGTAATTTCTACATCCACCATGGGGCTCAAACTCACAACCCCAAGATCAGGAGTTGCATGTTCCACAGACTGAACCAGCCAGGCACTCCAAATCTGTTATTGAAAAGATCAGAGAGAGGGGCGCCTGAGTGGCTCAGTGGGTTAAAGCCTCTGCCTTCGGCTCAGGTCATGATCTCAGGGTCCTGGGATCAAGCCCCACATGAGGCTCTCTGCTCAGCAGGGAGCCTGCTTCCCCCTCTCTCTCTCCCTACTTCTCTGCCTACTTGTGATCTCTCTCTCTACTTTGTCAAATAAATAAAATATTAAAAAAGAAAAGAAAAGATCAGAGAGAAACAAAACTTTATTAATATTACAGAATGTAAGGGTGTCTGGGTGGTTCAGTGGTTAAGCATCTGCCTTCAGCTCAGGTTATGATCTTGGGGTCCTAGGATCAAGCCCTCATTGAGCTCTCTGCTCAGCTGGGAGCCTGCTTGTGCTCTCTCTCTCTCTCTTTCAAATAAATATGTGAAATATTTTTTAAAAGAGATTATTGAATGTAATCAAAGGTACATAATTAAATTTTGGATAACAAAATTGAAAATCATTTTAAAAGTTATTCTTGTTGTTCCTTTTGGTTAAAAAAATAAACAAGGCCAAAGTATTGTAATTTCAAACTCTTCAGAAGTGTATCATAGGAAGGAGAAGGTGCCTATAATCTTAGCTCCCCAAATAAACAGTTGGATATATTGCCTTTCGTTTTCCTTTAATAAAGTATCTTGGAAACATTTCTACAAATAGATGTACTTAATTATTTTAAATATCTGTATAATATTCTACTATAAGAACGTTCTGTAAATTTTAAAATATGTGCTACAAAGTACAGAAAATGCCTTGCTAAACTTCACTAAGGTGAAAGGTACAATACCTTGCTGCTTTAAGTATATGTTTTAGTGGGTTTTTTTTAAGATTTTATTTATTTATTTGACAGAGAGAGAGATCACAAGTAGGCAGAGACAGGCAGAGAGGGGGTGGGGAGGCAGGTTCCCCGCTGAGCAGAGAACCTGATGCAGGGCTCGATCCCAGAACCCCGAGATCATGACCTGGGCCAAAGGCAGAGGCCCCAACCCACTGAGTCAACCAGGTACCACTTTAAAAGCTTATTTTAAGGGATGCCAGGGTGGCTCAGTCAGTTAGGTATCTGCCTTCAGCTCAGGTCATGATCTCAGGGTCCTGGGATTGAGTCCTGCATCAGGCTCCCTGGAAGCCTGCTTTTCCCTCTGCCTGCGACTCCCCCTGCTTGTGCTCTCTCTCTGACAAATAAAATCTTTTTTTTTTTTTTTAAAGAGCTCATTTTAAGTTAAATAGACGGAACTTTCCAAAAGACACCTAGGATTGCCAAATTAAACACATGTTGCCTAGGGGCGCCTGGGTGGCTCAGTCCTTAAGCAATTACCTTCAACTTAGGTTATGATCCTAGGGTTCTGGAATCAAGCCCCGCATCGGGCTCTCTGCTGGAAGCCTGCTTCTCCCTCTCACACTCCCCCTGTTTTCCCTCTCTCACTGTCTCTATGTCTGTCAAATAAACAAACAAACAAACCCAGGTTGCCCAATTCAACTTGACTTTCAAATAGACAATGAAATGTTTTTTATTCTACATTCCAAACCGCATTTATTTTTCATCTGATATTCTGCTATTTTTATTTGCTAAATCTGTCAACCCTAAGTTTGTATCAATGGAATGGCCACCAGATTATTCCAGCTAATTCTTCCTGCCCTAGACTGGACAAAGCAGGATCTGATCTGCCTTGGCTCAGTCCTCTTGTCTTGCTCTTTTCCAGACAAAAACAAAGCCTGTCAAGACTTCATCTGCAACTGTGACCGCAATGCTGCCATCTGCTTTTCAAAGGCTCCATATAACAAGGAGCACAAGAACCTTGACACCAAGAAGTACTGTAAGGATTGAATATCCCCTCTGGACAGTATCATCCCTACATGCCTCATTGCCTTCACCTTAGTCTGTGTCCTTTAATAAAGCACTTGTTGAAAGGCCTCCGTTTGGAGACTGTTTTATTCTCCATGTCTCTAGGTCTCTTCCTACTTCTTTTGTGAGCATCATTCCTTCTAGCCTTGGAAGTTGATGCTGAGGGATATTTCTAGGAAGTGAAAGCCATGAAATCTGAATACTGGTTAACAACCACTTATTATTTACTCTGTGCCAGATTGAACTACATAATATGTTCTCTGAGGGCTAGGGGAGAGAAAAAAACAAATCCCTTTAACAATCTTTTTTTTTTTTTTTTAAGATTTTATTCATTCATTCATCTGACAGAGAGCAAGAGAAAGCACAAACAGGGGGAGCAGCAGAGGGAAGGGGAGAAGCAGGCTCCCTGCGGAACAGAGAGCCCGATATAGGACCCCCGGATCATGACCCAAGCCGAAGGCAGATGCTTAACCGATTGAGCCACCATTGAAACAATCTCTCAATGAGCATCTGCTGGGTGCTTATTAAAGGAAACGGAATATGGGAAACGCTAGTACAGTGGCTGAGATTTAAATGAATAAACAAAGTGAATTGTGAGTATTCTGAAGTAGCGATTATATCCCAGCAGTATCTTCACAGAGCTTATCACATCGCACACGCTCATTAAATAATTGTTCCACGAAGGTACATCTTGGCGCCAAGGTTTGCGGCAGTGGAGGAAAAACCACGTGGTTTTATTTACCTTTTCAGGTCATGTGATCCCGAGCCCAGCCCAGACATTTCCTGGACCTGCGGGGATTTCAGAGTAGTAAAGGTGACCGAGTATCTTTCGGACACGTGGTACCGGTTCTTCCCGCCCCCGGCCCTTTTTTTTTCTCCTTTAACTGGTGAAGAGCAGCCCAGCCCCCGGCCGACCTCCGCACCGCCCAGGCTCTGGCCCCGCCTCCTCGCGCGTCGGCTAGAGCGGGCGCAGGCGCAGGCGCACTGATTGGTCACGGTTGCTCCTGCTGGCGTCTGGGTGAGGTGGCGGTGACGGGTCCGTGCGCGGCTTCCTGGGACCTCGGTGCGCTGTTCTCCAGGGTCAGAATCCGGCGGGAAGGAAGGAGTGGGCGGGCCGAGTGTGAAAAAAGAGCGAGCTCACGTGGGCATGACGTTGGGGTCCACTTTCCTGAGGTGCGCGTGCCTGGCTGGGTGTCTCGGCCCCACACGTGCCCTTCCGCTCCCAGCCCCCCCTGCCGGTTTCCGGTTGGTAGCTGCTCTGGGGCTCCCATCCCGGAAAGGGACGAGGGGGCCGGGAAGTTGGGGTGCTGGGAGCCAAACTTGGCGCGAGGAGGGAGGCGAGTGAATGTTGGGCGAAACAGGGACTTCTGCGCCCCAAGTCCCCACTTTCAAAGAGGAGAAGCAGAAGGTGGGGGATTTGCAGCGCTGACCTTCAGTTGGAATGCTCTCCCTTTTCCCGCCCAGTGCTTGCCTGTTCATCCCCCAGGACCTAGTTGGGGTCACCTCAAGAAGTTTCTGTCTTGCCCTTCTTACCCCACCAAGGTGCAATTGCGCAGTGACGCCAGCGGGTAAAGATCATCAAAGACAGGGAGTTCAGAACTGGATGGACTGGCTTTGATTACTGGCCGGGTCATCCCAGGTGACCTTGGGCTACTCACATAAAATCTCCAAGCTTCAGGATCTTCATCTTTCAAAAGAAATAATAGTGTGCAGATCATAGGGTTGTGGGAATTAGGTGAGCCAACGCCTTGTAAAATGCTTCCTATAGTGCTTGTTGTATAGTAAATGTTCCATAAATACTATTTTCCCAAGGGGAAGAAGATGGAAGGATACTCTTTATTTTCTTTAGAAAGTCTTTATTATATCAAGTAAGACTTGGCTTTTGTAATCTTCTAAAAAAAGGTACACAAAAAGGAAATGTAGCTCTGGAGAAGATCCATGCGAGTCTAGTTGAGGGAGTAGTCAATAGAAGACAGAGGTTTAGCCTAGTGATAATGGGTGACATTTGCTTACTGTGTGCTAGGCACTGTGCTAGGAGCTTCAGATGCTTCACGACCTTTCTTAATATTCCCTAACAATCCAGTGAGGTAGCTACTAGTATCCTCATTTAAAAAGAGATTAAAGATTAATCACTTGCCCAAATTCACATAACTAGTAAGTAGCAAGACAGGGATGGAAATCCAGGTCTGTCTATATCCTAAGAGTTTCGATTCCGTGCTATATTCCTTTTCTAATAGAGGGAAAAAAAAACACTCTCCTTTCTTGGACGAGATTAACTTTTTTTCCCCCTTCACAATGTGGAATTTATCTGTTTTGTGACAAAGATTAAAAAATCTGGATCTGAGCACCATCTGGAATCCCAAGAAGAATAATATATCTGGAATTAACTATTCCAATTAACTATTAACCGTTAATACCCTGTTCCTAGGAGCAGGGTACCAATTCATCCTGGTTTTAGCACTGAAAGTCCTGCAACCCCCTCAGTACTGGGCCATCTGGGAGAGTTGGTACCCTAGCTAGGAGAGTTGAATTTCCTATTGGTCCTTAATACCAATTTAGTTTCCTAAAACTCAGGAAAAGTTTGGCATTCACTGACGGCTGACCCTTATGTGTGGCCAAGCATTTCTTACAGGGTTAACTCATTAAGTGAGTTAATAATGTGTTGTGAAATACTTTGCATAGTGTTTGGGACATAGTGTGCTCAATAAATGCTATTATTTAAGGGAAAGGTGAAAGACAGATACTTAATTTACGACAGTGTAAAAGAAGGAATATAAGTTAGTGGGAAATTGGTTTTGAGTGTTATGTATTGTTTGCCTTTGTGACTTCTACTTACTAAAACTGTGATAGCAGAGCAGAGCCATAGAAGCAGTTGAAGAAAGTCATGCCCAAAGCTGGGCTTCTGCAGTTAGAAGCCTGTAACCGGGGCAATGACAAACTGATAGCACCCACTGGTCAGTCTGTTATTCCAACAGAGGGCACTTATAGTGGGTTGGGAACTGCCGTGCTGGTAAAAAGCAAAAGATGTAAAGTGAGGAGACCTGAGAACTCTGCAGTTTGTCTTGGGACATATTTTGGGGGAGGAATTCCATCTCAGGAGGAACTATGAACAAAATGAACATTCCTAAGGTCCTGAAGACTTGGTTTCATGAATCGTGCCAGTGTTAGGTGGTAGAAGGAGCCTGCCTCCCTCCCTGGCAACCTAACCTGCTCTCCGCTGCCTTCCGGTTCTTAACCATTCCTGGTCTCCTTGGGCAGTTGTACTGCTGGCTTCTACTTCAGGCTTCTTTCTAAGCATAAGCCTCAGACAAATAGGAAGCAGTTGTTTAAAAAGAAAAGAACTGGGAGGAACGTCTTGGATTCTAGTCCTAGCTCTGAAACTATGTTGTATGGCCTTCAGTAAGTCTGGATTTTAGTTTCCTCCAAAATAAAATGAGGGGGATGCATTTAACTTGCTCTCATTCTGTCATTCCATGCATGTATCTGTGACATTTTGTGCTAGAGAATAAGGATGGGGGGAAATAAGCACATTCTCTGTGAGCCACTTGAAGCCAAGAGATTGTATCTTTGGTTTTTGTTTAAGATTTTATTTATTTATTTGACAGAGAGAGAGAGATCACAAGTAGGCAGAGAGGCAGGCAGAGAGAGAGGAGGAAGCAGGCTCCCCGCTGGGCAGAGAGCCCAATGCGGGGCTCCATCCCAGGACCCTGAGATCATGACCCGAGGCGAAGGCAGAGGCTTTTTTAACCCACTGAGCCACCCAGGCACCTCGAGATTGTATCTTTGTAGCCTTAGGACCTTAATATAGTATCTGTCAGTAACCCCTGATGAAATTTGTGGATGAGAATAGCTTGAGAGCCAAAAGACCCAGATCTGAATACAATTACTGGTACTGACTTTTGGGGTAATTGAGCAAATCTGATTCAAAGCACCTTAGGATCCTCTGCAAAAAAGCTGGAATGAGATTTACAACAACCATACACCTCTTTAGAATTAATGGCTATGGGAAAACATACAGTTGCGAAGATGAAAAGAACTGTTGGTTTCAAGATCCTGGATTATCCCAGTTAACTAAAATTTACTTCCTAGGCAAGTGCAGGATGAACTTGCCCTAATTTTAGACAAAAGACTATCTAGAAAAGGCTGTGACTCTTATATCCGCTTTACTTTTTGATGAGACTGTGCTGAAAGCCTTAGCCTGGTACAATGATTCTTTCTGGCTAACACAATAATCAGACAAGTCTTGCTGCCTTGCTTGACAGAAACAAATCAGTTTAAGAGCCCACTTGTTTCCTCTTTATAGACCAGGTTCAAGGCAAGTGTCTCATTCTGGCAGTTGAAATCCAGCAGAAATCCTTAGAGAACCGTGTCATAAAGCCCATTCTCTTTTAGCTGATTAAAAAAAGAATATAAACCTACAGCCCACATACCTGGTGTGCTATTAAAAATATGATTCCTTTATTCCTTAGTTAATAAAAAATTCATTCATGCCATTAGTCATATTTAAAAAATATATCAAAATGTTTTAGTTAGAGACACTTAACCATTTGTAATTATAAATGAAGTCATTTTCTTCCCTCACCCCCCAGATTAGTGAAATTCCTGGGTTAGCCCTCGAGACTGTTCTGGCCTACATATTTCCCAAGCTGTTTCTTCCGCCTGGTGAAGTAAAAAGCAAGTGAGAGCAATTTTCTCTATCAAGAAGCCACTGCTTTTAAAAAGTCTTTCTTCGGGGTCAAATCTCATCAGTCACACTCAAACCTGTCCAGTTTAGAGAGGGGCTGGGAGAAAGATGTTGATTTGCTGCCCTCTTCAGGCTGTACTTGGTGAGCTTCGATTAGTTAGAGGAAGAAGGGAGGAATCCTTAAGGATCTGAAAAGAAATGAAATGCTGAATAAGCTGAGAGTGGATGGGGGTAATGGTTGTGAATATCAGCCTACCATTCAAAAAAACCACAGCATTTGGGGCATGTAAAGATGGCCACCATATGTAGTTAAGTGAAAACAGGATATGATAAAACATGAACAACCTTGATTAGATTTTTGTAAAAAAAAGATTTAGTTATACTAGAATGTTAAAATTTGGTTATCTTGGTGATGGTAATGGTAATGGGTAATTTGTATTATATTCTTTTTACTTACCTGTGTCTTTTTTTTTTTTTTTTAAGATTTTAGTTATTTATTGGTCAGAGAGAGAGAGCTTAAGCAGGTGGAGCGGCAGACAGAGGGAGAAGCAGGCTCCCTGCCTGATGCAGGACTTAGTCCCAGGACCCTGGGACCACGACCCGAGCTAAAGGCAGTCACTTAACCAACAGAGCCACCCAGGCATCCCTTATCTGTATCATCTTAATGTTCTACAATAAGTATGTAGTATTCTAGTAATGAGAGCCTAGTTTAAAAAATATATTAGAAAGTTGCCCTTTATTTTCTTTAGAAGATGGCTAAGCATCTAACTTCAGCTCAGGTCACAATCTTCAGGTCCTGGGATTGAGCCCCATAGCTGGCTCCCAGCTTAGCAGGGAGTCTGTTTCTCCCTCTCCCTCTGCCTCTTCCCCCTGCTTGTGCTCTCTCTTCCTCCCTCTCAAGTGAATAAATAAAATCTTTAAAAAAAAAAAAAAAGTGTGTGTGTTGGGGCATCTGGGTGGTTCTGTCGGTTGAGCTTCCGGCTATTGATCTCGGCTCTGGTCTTGATCTCAGAGTTGTGCGTTTGAGCCCCATGTTGGGCTCCACTCTGGGCATGGAGCCTACTACTTAAAAAAGTTTGTGTGCCAAGGGGGCTTCTTTGGTGCTAGTAATGTTCTGTTCCTTGGTCTAGATGCAGTATCAAGCTGTCTACTTAGAACACATGCTGTCCTCTGTATGTATAGTATACTTCAATTAAAATAGCTTTTGAAAAGTGCTTATACAGGAACTCTCATTCATTGGTGGGAGTGCAAAATGATGCAGCCACTTGGAAGGCAGTGTGGCAGTTGCAGGCAAAACTAAACATACTTTTATCATACACTGCAGCCATCTTGCTTCTCGGTATTTACCCAAATGAACTGAAAACTTATGCTCCACAACTTAATTCATAATTGCCAAACATTTGGAAACAACCAAGATGTTAGTAGGTGAAAAAGACTGTGTAAGTGCACAGTGCAAAGGGGCATATGGGACACTCTGTACTTTCTGCTCAATTTGGCTGTGAACCTAAAACTACTCCAAAAATTAGTCGTTTTGTTTTTTTTTTAAAGATTTTATTTATTTATTTGTGAGAGAGCAAGAGTGCACAAGCAGAGGGAGCGGCAGGCAGAGAGAGAAGCAGACTCCCTGCTGAGCAAGAAGCCAAATGAGGGACTCGATCCCAGGACCCCGGGATTATGACTCAAGTATAAGGCAGCTGCTTAACCCATTGAGCCACCTAGGCATCCCAGAGTCTTTTTTTTTTTTTAAGTGATTGTACTTCTTTAGGAATATACTAAAAACTATTGAAGTGTACAAATTCAATGAGTAAACTGTATGGTTTGTGAACTGTACCTCAACAAAGCTTAAGTGGTTGTATTCATAGATTAAAATAGATATGAAGTAACAACACATGCTACAAGATGGGTGAATCTTCAAACTATTATGACAAGTGGAGAAGCCAGACACAAAAGGCCACAGGTTATATGAACTGTCTAGAATAGGCAGAAATAGATTAGATGTTGCCAGGGACTGGGGGGTGGGGGTGGGGGTGGGAATGGGGAGTGACTGCTAATGGGTACAAGGTTTCTTCTTGGAATAATGAAATATTCTGGAATTAGACAGTGTTGAGTAATGTACAACTTTGTGAGTGTACTATGAGACAACTTAATTGTATACTTTGAAAGGGTAAACTTTATGGTATGTGAATTATGTCTCAATAAAGCTGTTATCTTTTTAAAATGGGAGAAATGCAATGGCAGATTTTGAAAGATTATCTTAAATAGCATGTGCCAGGGCGGCTGGGTGGCTCAGTTAAGCACCTAACTCTTGATTTCAGCTCAGGTCTTGATCTCAGAGCTGTGAGACTGAGCCCTGCCTCGGCTGGAGCTGGATGTGGAGCCTGCTTAAGATCCCCCTAATTACTTAATTAATTAGATAGATAGATTAGATAGAAATAGTACATACGCAGAACTGGAAAATCTTAGTCTTTCAAACACGATAGCTTAATGCACATTAAAAAATTAGTTTTAATTAAGGGGCACACAGGGGCTCAGTTGGTTGTGTCCAACTCTTGACTTTGGCCCAGATCATGATCTCAGGGTCATGGGATCGAGCTGGGAGTGGAGCTCCACGCTCAGTGGAGAGTCTGCTTTTCTCTCTCTCCCTCTCCTTTTGCCCCTCCCCCGCTCACACTCTTTCTCTCTCTAAAATAATAAATCTTTAAAAATTTTAATTAATGGGACACCTGGGATGGCTCAGGTCATTGGGCGCAGACTCTTGCTTTGGCTCAGATTATGATCTCAGGGTTGTGAGATCAAGGCCCCAAGTGCGGCTCTGCACTTAGCGGGGAGTCTGCTTGAGATTCTTCCCCTCTCCCTCTCCTTCAGCCCCTCTTCCCGGCTCACATGCTGGCACTCTCACTCTTCTCTCTCTCAAATAAATAAAAATCTTTTAAAAATAAATAAAAATTACAAAATAAAAAAATAAATTAGTTTTAATTAAGAATGGCCATACATTAAGAAGCCTAGAACTTCCTATATTTTGTTAGTGCTCTCAGTTGAATGGGAACGGGACACTATTAAAACTGTTAAACTATTTAAACTGTTAAACTACCTTTAATGGCAGGATTACAGTGAAAGTCTCAGTTTCTGGCTCAGGAACATCAGGCTCTGGTCAGTGTGGGTCTATTAAAGGCAGCAACTCTCCGCAAGGAGAATCCAGTTTCAGACATGCCAGGTCATCCGACCGTGTGGGCCCAATGTTAAGTATTGCGATTGGAAGCTTCTTCTCTCGGGCAGTGAGGATAAACCTGTAGCCGGAGTACACCTTACAAGAAGAAGACACAGGTGAGAATTCTCGATGCAGGAAGAGATAAACCATATAGCCTCTCTGGAGTTCTCCATCCCAAGTCAGATACCTGCAAGGACGATCCCACCACCAAGAGGGAGTCGGCTTCTTTTACACGCCTGCGCACAAAGTCAACCTTGTCAGGGTTCACTGTGTCCCCAAAGAAAACAACGTCTGGTTTCAGGGGGCCTCCACATCGAGCGCAGGATGGGACCTGGAAGCTCTGCACCTGCTCCTCTGTGAGAAAGACGTCGCCGTCAGGAGCCAGGCCATGGGCCTCAGCACTCCAGGTGGGGTTCAGGGCTTCAAAACGCTCCTGCAGTGCCCCACGGGGAATCTGTTCGCCACAGTCCAAGCAGAGGACCCTGAAACCAAAGAAGCTGACTCAATGGTTGGTCCCGAGGAGGCAGAAAGCTGCCAGAGATGTCTCATCCCCAACCATTTTTAACTCTTCCAACAGCGCTTGCCATTCCTAAATGCATCTTCCCCCATGTTAGAGATACCTTCTCGTGACCTCTTTGAGTACTACCATTTCTCACTTTCCTTCTACTGCCAACCCGTAGAATGAGAAGTGTACATCTCTTTTCGTTACTCCCACTCCCTGCTTACCCTGTTGGCTCATTTTTATCCATAGCACAACTGCAATTGGCTTCCTTAGTGCCCACACCCATGCTTTTCCCTCCCCTCTCTCTCCTCCTCTGGGGTGATGGTCGCTGTCTATCACCATCTTTAAAATGTTCTTCCTCCTGGTGTCCTTACCCAGTGTCTTCTGTTTCTCTTCTTACCTCTCTAATCATGAGCTCCATGAGAGTGAGAACTTGGAGTCCTTTGACCACTGTGCTATGCCCACCACCTAGACCAGTGCCTACAGACAGTGGGCATTCCCTAAATAGCTGCTAAAAGAAAAAAACAAAAGGTGGTTTAATTGGTTTCTTCTCTACTCCTCAATCTTCCAGCCAGTTTTCTTTCTACCTCCTCCACCCTGGGGACTCTCCATTTTCACTGCCACGATGCCTCTGTGCTGACAGCTCCCTCCCCTGTACAGGACTCCACTCCTGCTCTCTCCCAAACTCCTAAGTCATCTTGACTGTCCTGTCCAGCTTACCTGTCTTTACCCGCCCTTCCCCACTTTCTCCATCACCATCCTTTCCCCAGTTATTTGGGCAGGAACCCTTGGAAAAACTTGATACTCATTTTGCTCCTTTTTAGCTAGTCAGCCTTCAGATTATGTTGATTATTTTACTTAAAAGGCCCCCTATGAGGGGCACCTGGCTGGCTCAGTTGGTGGAACAAGTGACTCTTGGTTTCAGGGTTTTGAGTTCGAGCCCCACCTTGGGTATAGAGATTACTTAAAAAAATAAAATATTAGGAAAAAAAAAAGGTTGCCTGGATGGCACAGTCAGTTTAGCATCCAACTCTTAGTTTCAGCTCAAGTCATGATCTCAGGGTCGTGATATCAAGCACCATGTTGGGCCCCACACTCACCGGGAATTCTGCTTGAGATTCTCTCTCCCTCTCCCTCTGTACCACCCCACACGTGTGCACACATACTCTCTCTCAAATAAGTAATTAAGTCTTTAAAAAACAACTAAAGGCCTCCTATGAAATGACAAGAAGTCTTGGATTTGTTGGGGTTTTTTTTAAGATTTTATGTATTTATTTATTTGACAGAGAGATCACAAGTAGGCAGAGAGGCAGGCAGAGAGAGGGGGAAGCAGGCTCCCCGCTGAGCAGAGAGCCCGATTCAGGGCTCAATCCCAGGACCCTGAGATCATGACCCGAGCCGAAGGCAGAGGCTTTAACCCACTGAGCCACCCAGGTGCCCCTTGGATTTGTTTTAAAACATTTCAAGAGACAAGGAGAGAGGGGGTAAAGTAAACGTAATAAAATTTTTGTATCTGAGTGATGGTACCTGGGAGTTCATTATGCTACTTTGCTTTTAAGGACATTTGAAAATTTTTATTATGAAAAGAAAGTTTTAATGGACCCATGGCCATCATTAGCTCTTGAATTCCCCTGATACCACCTGAGTCTAGGTCCTTCAGGCTGACCTCCCTGAGTCACTCTTTCTAATCCTGTGTGGCTTTCCTCAAATGCTATTTTTATCATATTGCTTTCTTGCTCAGAAACCACGAATATTCCCCTTTGGTCTCTCATGACAGACCCCAATTGCACTGCACTATTTTCAGACGCACCCATGATTCGAGTCTCACCTTCCCAGACAATCTGATTTCATAGTAACTCTCCCCAGAGGCCAGACTCCTCTGGGCTCTACAAGTCCTCTTCTTTTAGAAATCCCTCTCCCTTTTTTCGCCTAATCAGACCTGAGCTGGGTTTAAGCCCCTCCTTTCCCATAAAAGCTTGACCAGTTATTCCAAGCTCTGCTAAATCTGTTTCTCTGAACTTGCAAAATGTCTACCAAGGACCACATAATTTAACAATTGTGTGGAGTTGTCTGTTAAACATGTTATTTTTGGATCCCTCCCCCATCCCAAAGAGATCACAAAGTTCTCATATATAAAGAAGACCATGTTTTATACATTGGTTTTGACCCCTCCATACAACCAAGTAGCACACTACATGTTTTAGGCACCCAATAAATATTTTATGGTTGGCAGCATCCCTGGGGCTTAAAAATAAGGAAATGAAAAAAAAAAAAAAAGGTTTCCAATTAGCTTCAAGTTATTGCCAGGGCTCCATGTCTTTATTCCATCAGTATTTATTGTGTTCTGACTCTATGTCAGGCTGTGCTGTGTTCTACATGTTTAGGCACCAGAGATCCACCAGCTTATAGCCTATGCTGTTGGCGCTTTGCTCATAGTCCCCGCAAGACACCCTATAGGCCACTTGCACACAGTTCTCTTGTAAGCAACTTCCTGCATCTCTTCTTAGGGTGTTCACTGGCCAAGGAAGCCTTCTCCAGAGTTGCAGAGTCAGTGTTAGGGAGTTAATTCCCCTAGACTGACCCTCAACCAATAAGGGATGGGACATGATGGACAAAGGCCCCAGCCTCCTCGACTTTCAGTGAGACAATTCTGAAGCATGCTCTAGACATAGGGCTCCTCCAAGGACTGAGCCTCAGCTCCCCAAAGCAGCAACCCATTCATTAATTAAGCCTTTTCTTAGGATTAATTAATTGATCCTTTAAGAAAAGGATTGGCTTTTCTTCCCTACCCTGTTTCATTTCCCCACTGAGTTTGTTCCACTGTGAGTTTGCTGGGATCGACTCCAAAATAAACAACTTGCTCCAAATCCTTTCCTCAAAATTCTAATGAAAACCACAGTGATCAAGATAGCCAAGGTCTCTGCTCTTACGGAGCACACACTGCTGCATTCAAACTACTTAGACCTTCCTGCACCTGTGCATGCATCCATGGAGTTCTGTCAAGCGCTGACTCCCTGCTTTCGTGTGCAAGGCATCCACATTTTGGGTCACCAACCAGTACAGCTTTCCGAGTCTCTCCCAGTTGCTCAAAGCCCAATGTGCAGGGTTAGGCTGGAGGGAGGAGAACCGAGGCCACCCTACAAAGTTTCTCGCCCAGTACCGCTGGCGGATTGGAGCACTCCGTAGAAAATCCCCATGCTGAATGGGTTTCCGGTCAGTGTGGGCATAGAGTCCCACCTTTTCTGACCTATAGTCTGGGATCCCCGACTCAGTGGAGATTCCTGCCCCGGTCATCACTAGGAGTCTTTTGGAAAGAGTGATGAAGCGTTGTAACTCTTTGACCTTCTCAGGGTCCAGAGGAGGACTTGGTGGCACAAATAGACCAACGGATCCATGTGAGCACTGCCGGCTGAGGTTTACCATCCAGCAGCATTTTGCTGCCCTGAAAGTCAACCCAAAACTCATCCTCATTCTAGAGAGAAAGAAACCTGATGTGAGAAACTGGATTTTAAAAACTAAAGCAACCAATCCCCACCCCCCCAAAAAATAATAACAACAACAAAAACTGAGGCAACCATCAACCAATGAATGCATAAACAAAATGGGGCCTATCTAGACAATGAAATGTTACTTACCTATAAGCATGAAGTTCTCTCTCTCTCCTTTTTAAAGATTTTATTTATTTATTTGACAGGGGAAAAGAGCACAAGCAGAGGGAGAGGGAGAAGCAGACTCCATGATGTGCACGGAGCCCAAGGCGGGACTCCATCCCAGGTCCTTGGGATCATGACCTGAGCCAAAGGCTGAAGCTTAACTGACTGAGCCACCAAGGCGCCCCACACATGTTCTGATATATTCTACAATATGGATAAACATTAAAAACACTATGCTAAGTGTAAGAAGTCAGTCACAAAAGGACAAAAACCATACAATTCCATTTATAGAAGTTGTCCAAAATACACAAATATATAGAGATAGAAGTTAAATTAGTAGTTGCTAGGGACTGGAAGGAAGAATGTATCAGAACCTTATTCTTTCTTCCTTTTTTTTTTTCCAGTCTTCCACATTAGACTTTTTTTTTTTTTAATTCAAGGTAATTAACATAGTATTATAGTAATTTCAGGTGTACTATGTGATTCAACAATTCTATACATTACTCATTGCTCATCACTAAGTGGTTTTTTTTTTGGGGGGGGGGGTTTCCTTTATTTGAGACAGAGAGACAGAGCACAAACGGGGAGGGGCAGAGGGAGAGGGAGAAGGAGACTCCTCACTCAGTAGGGAGGCCGACATGGGGCTTGATCCCAAGACCCTGGCTGGGGTCATGACCTGAGCCGAAAAGAAATACTTAACTGACTCAGCCACCCAGGTGCCCCTTTAAGTGTCCTTTTAATCTCCTTCACCTACTTCACCCATCTCCTCACCCATCCTCCCCTCTGGCAACCACCAGTTTGCCCTCTCTATTTAAGAGTTTGGTTTTTTGGTCTCTTTTTCCTTTGTTCTTTTGTTTCTTAAATTCCATACATGAATGAAATCATGTGGTATCTATCTTTCTCTGACTTATTTCACTTAGCATTATATCCTCTGGGTCGATCTATGTTACTGCAAATGGCATGATTTCCTTCCTTTTTTGGCTGAATAATATTCCTTTGTGTGTGTATGTATTGACATCTTCTTTATCCATTCATCTATGGATGGACATTGGGGTTGCTTCCGTATCTTGGCTATTGTAGATAATGCTGAAATAAACACAGACATGCATGTATCCTTTCATATTAGTGTTTTTGTTTTCTTTGGGTAAATAGTAATGTAGTTAATGGCTCATATAGTAATTATGTTTAATTTTTTGAGGAACCTCCATACTGTTTTCCAGAGTAGCTGCATCAGCTTGCTCTCCCACAAACAGTCCACAAGGGTTCCTTTTTGTCCACATCCTCACCACACTAGTTATTTCTTATGTCTTTGATTTTAGCCATTCTAGCAGGTGTGAGGTGATATTTATAGCTGAAAAACAAGGGTGGTATCTCGGCATTAAGCATCAACAACTTCTTCCACTTTCAACATTACAAGATAAGAGAGTCTGGCTCTCCCTATTGGCACTGATGACAACTAATCTTTTTTGTTCCCATCTATGTTAAGAAAAAAAAAAAAATATATATATATATATTTATATTTTTTAAATATATATACCTATATATATATTTATATATATCTATATATATACCTATTATATATCTATATATAGATATTCCCCCCCCAGCAGGCTTCATGCCCAGCACAGAGCCCAATGCAGTACTCAATCTCACAACCCTGAGATCATGACCTGAGCCGAAACAGGAATCAGAGGCTTAAGTAACTTAGTCGCCACCCAGGAGCCCCTGGAGTTCTCAATTTTTTAAGCTGGGTGATGGGTCCATGGGTGGGGTTCTACCTCTAGATTAGATTCTATCTAGATTCTATCATTCTATCTCCACAATAAAATTTTTTTTAAGATTTTATTTATTTGAGAGAAAGAGCTCAGAGCAAGAGAGAAAGAGAGCACAAGCAGGTGGAGGGGCAGAGGGAGAAGCAGACCCTCTGCTGAGCAGGGAGCCCACAGTGGGGCTCATCCCAGGAAGCTGGGATCATGACCTGACCAAAGGCAGACACTTCACTGCCTGAGCAACCAGGTGTCCCCACAATAAAAAATTGTTATATTTTTGTTATGTTTTAAGTAGGCTCCACATCTAATGTGGGGCTTGAACTCACGACTCTGAGATCAAGAGTCACATGCACTACAGACCGGGCCAGCTAGGTGCTCTACAATAAAAAGAAAAAAATAATTCCTGAGAGGGATGTCTGGACTGCAGATGTCCTAGTGTGCCCAGGACAGTGGAAGTGCCGAAATGCCGAAAGCCATGAGATAAAGGAAAATGCTTATATCTTTTGAATATTTTAAAGGCTTAAGAGATATTATCAGAAAGTGGGAGGAGAAAAAGAATGGAGCAGTTTGAAGGGAAGCTAAAATGTGGAATATTTTACCTTAAAGGTAGATAATCCAGACCATACTACTTCCAGTGGCAAAGAGCATGCTTATATGAACAATCTACTGATAATGAATTAATCAGTGACTTCGGTATCTTGAAGGACAGCACCCAAATAAATGAAAATATCTTTTTTTTTTTTTAAGATTTTTTTATTTATTTGACAGAAACACAGCGAGAGAGGGAACACAAGCAGAGGGAATGGTTGCGGGAGAAGTAGGCTTCCTGCAGAGCAGGGAGCCCGATGCGGGGCTCGATCTCAGGACCCCGGGATCGTGACCTGAGCCGAAGGTCAGCTTAACGACTGAGCCACCAGGCGCCCTGAAAATATCTTTTATTGGAAAGGTACAGCATCCTTGTCCGCCCCCAGGCACCCAGAGTGTATTTGTAATTTTACTGTGTAATTCAGATCAATCTTTGGTAGAATTTGGGAGGGTGTGAGCTAGCTCAGGATCTGAGAACTCAATAATGTACGGAACACTGGGGCTCCAGGCTTAAAGAGAAAACTGACCCTTGCCAGGGGTGTGCTGGTAAACTACCTTGCCCCCTTCCCCAAAATAATATATCATGACCAATTTCAGGCTACCAATACTTTAACAATTGGCAAGTAAGTCCCTGAATTGACCCTCATCAGTAAAAACTAATTCCAGCAAACCTTCCTGAGTCCCATGAAGTCCAGTCCAAAACAAGGCTACCTTTTTATTTTATTTATTTATTTATTTATTTATTTATTTATTTATTATTTGTTTGTTTGTTTGTTTATTTATTTATTTGATAGAGAGTGAGAGAGCACAAGGAGGCCTAGCGGCAGGGGAGAAAGAAGCAGACTCCCCACCGAGCGGGGAGCCTGATTTGGAACTTGATCCCAGGACCCTGAGATCGTGACCTGAGCCGAAGGCAGAGGCTTTAACCCACTAAGGCACCCAGGCCCCCCTTTAATTTTTTTTTTTTTTTTTTGAGGGGGAGAAAGAGAGTTCATGTGTGGGTAGGGGGAATGAGGAGGGGTAGAGGAAGAGGGAGAGGGAGAATCTTAAGCAGGCTCCACACCCTGTGCAGAGCCTGCTTCCCCCCCTCTCTCTGCTGCCTCTCTGCCTACTTGTGATCTCTCTCCCTGTCAAATAAATAAATAAAATCTTTTTAAAAAATTAAAAATTATAGTAATAAAAAGGAAGCATAAAATACAAATTGGTAAAGGAGTATTCTAGCATAACATGAGGCCTATTCTGCTTGTCCCAATAAAACCTGACTGGTCAGAAATAAATTTCTTATAAGGGGTTCCTGGGTGGTTCAGTCAGTTAAGCATCTGCCTTTGACTCAGGTCATGATCGCAGGGTCCTGGGATTCAGCTGCGGGTTGGACAGCCTGCTTAGCAGGGGAATCCGCTTCTCCCTCTCCCTCTGCCCCTGCTCATGTGCTCTCTCTCTCAGACTCACTCTTTCTGTCAAATAAATAAAATATTTTTAAAAAATTTCTTATAAATTTCAAAATATTAATGGCCTACTCCCAATATCCTTTAAATCCCTTAATAGCTCATTGTTATTCCATCTAGACTACATCCAAAGACCTCTCCATGGGAGGACTACCTTCATAATTTTAGTTACTACCATCTCTTGGGAGACCGTGTGTTCTATAAACCTACTTACCATTTTGTAAATGAGAAGTATTTCTTCATAAATTAAATAGCACATTTCAGGAGTGCCTGGGTGGCTCAGTCCTTGGGCGTCTGCCTTGGGCTTGGGTCATGATGTCAGGGTAATGGGATTGAGCCCCACACAGAGCTCCGTGTTCAGCAAGAAGCCTGTTTCCCTCTCCCACTACCCCTGCTTGTGTTCCTGCTCTCGCTGTCTTCCTCTCTATGTCAAATAAAATGTTTAAAGAAAATAAGATAATAAAGAGCGCATCTGAATTTCTAGTTTTCTAGGTGCTGATGAAGTCGTTGCTCAGACATTTCAGACTTAGGCTTTTTGTGGCTTTTTATTTATTAATGTAACTAAGCGCATGCATATTTTTTATTCTATCTTTCCCATATTCTATTAGTTTACCCTCAATCGCAAACACTGCTAGTTGGACACAACAGAATAGTGAGGCCTGACACTACATTCTACCCCAGCTTTCTAGCTGTAAAAACAAGGTTTTGACATATTACTTAATATAATACAGAAATTCTCGTGTGATACGCACCCCGTATGTAAACATTATCTTATGCCTGGCTTTTCAGATCCAGGTTTAGGACCCCGATTTCTCTAGGCATTCCACAGCAACACGTGAACTACTAAACAAATCTGGTCTGGATTCCTGAGACCAAAGGGCTCGGGAATCCTCCCTGAAAACACGCTCTATCAGAACAGCAGCTCTCTGCCAGGTTCCACCAAAGGGCAAAGAGTTAAATACAGTATCCCTTACAACAAACCCACGACTTCAAAAAACAAGCTCACACAGAACACACTCACCTTTCACAGCTTAAACGACACTTTGCGACTGACGATGCAACTGACTGGCTACTTTTGCATTTGGGGAAATGTAGTTCATGAAGCGGAAATGCTGCATAAAACTACAAGTCCCACAATCCTCTGGGCTTCACAGTTAAGGGGCCCAGATTGTCTGGTAGCGCCACCTGTGTGCCTTTCAGGGTAAGAGGTTTTGAACCTTGGTTGGAGATGGGCCGCTTGTCTTCTAAACTAACACAGTGTGCCTTTGAGAGAAGGTTAGAGTTTCCACACCAGAGGGCTCAGTGCAAAATAATACATCCAAACGGCACTAAATTAGAAATTCATTGTTAAGATAGAAGCTTTAGGGGCACCTGGGTGACTCAGTCGTTAAGTGTCTGCCTTCATTCAGGTCGTGATCCCAGGGTCCTGGAATCCAGCCTTGCACTGGGCTCCCTGCTCAGCGGGAGGCCTGCTTCTCCCTCTCCCACTCTCCCTACTTGTATTCCCTCTCTCGCTGTCCCTCTCTCTCTCTCTGTCAAGTAAATAAAATCTTAAAAAAAAAAAAAGCTTTAATAATAGATCTAGATTAGACTCATACTCAACTTCAGTCATTATGATCCTTTGCACTCACCATGAGGAAATCAAGTTTCCACCTTGCAGTAGCTTGTGAATAAACATCTGAAAAATTGATGTTTTTGGAGTTTATATGATCAACTAACTCCACATATAATATACAGGAAATAGAGGCACCTGGGTGGCTCAGTGGGTTAAAGCCTCTGCCTTCGACTCAGGTCCTGGTCTCAGGGTCCTGGGATGGAGCTCAGGTCATGGTCTCAGGGTCCTGGGATCAAGCCCCAAATCGGGCTCTCTGCTCAGCAGGGAGCCTGCTTACCCCTCTCACTGGGCCTGCCTCTCTGCCTACTTGTGATATCTCTCCATTCTGTCAAATAAATAAATAAAATCTTTAAAAATATAGTGTGTTTACCCACTTGGCTTCTCCAGTTTTATTTCTCCTTCTTTGTTTTTATTAAATTAACCAACACAATGCCTAGGTCTCCTTCCAGATATTCTGATTTAATTGGTCTGGGGAGATGCCTGGGCATCAGGTCGGTTTACAAACTTCCCAGTTGTTTCTAATATGCAGCCAAAGAGACCTTTGCTCTCTAGCCTCACCTAAATAAGGTATCAATCAATTTGTGTTTAGAACATAATCAAAGGCTCCCTAACCAGGATCTTGTAGATCACCTAAGGAACCACTTCAGCTGTTTTAAGATAAACTGAAGCCCAAAAGAGTATTATAGAAGTTGGAGTCAAAGTTTGACTCCTGGTCCTCTCACTGAATGTGTGGAGGTAAATATTGGTAAAGTCACCCAGTTTAGTATTTGGGGGTAGGACCTCTGGCAACAGCTCAGATAGGGCACCCTGTTGGGATAATCACCTGACATGACAGCCTTTTGCACCCTAGTTAACCTGACCACACTGGCTGAAAGACCCAAAATGTAGACTGGAAATGTTACTAGGTCAAAAAAATTGTAATCAGCAACATTTTCTGCACTTATGGATATTCAACCCAAACCTATTGAGACAGCAAAACCCTGACATTCCCACAGCCAAATTTTATTATAAAAAGTTTCCAACTCATATTGTTTTTTTAGTTTGCCGAGTGGAATGAGCATCATTAATTGAAAGACTGCCTGATATAGGGCTATTGTGCTTTTAGGCCCCAAAGAATCTCATGTTCCAGGGAGAAGTTAGCTGACTTTTTAATATTTCTTAGTGCTGAGAAAGTCAGTGGTGGAGGATGAAGTCACCCAAGGCAGCTGGTGAAACACACAATTTCACCACACCAGGAATTTAATGACTAAGTCTTTGATTGGATCAAAGTAAAATGATCCAAAGTTAATCAAGTTGCGAATCTTTTTTTCCGCTAATTTTTCTTACCCCGTGTGAAAAAAATTAACTACACATCAGCACCAAACAGGACTTTTAAAAATGTCATTTTTGCATCTAGATGATGACTGTGTTCACTAAAACAACACTTTGAACATTTCATGTTTCAAATTTTTTTTTAAGGGGCACCTGGGTGGCTCAGTGGGTTGAAGCCTCTGCCTTCTGCTCAGGTCATGATCTCAGGGTCCTGGGATGGAGCGCCTCATCGGACTCTCTGCTCAGCAGGGAGCCTGCTTCCCCCCCTCTCTCTCTGCCTGCCTCTATGCCTACTTGTGATTGCTCTCCTCTCTATCAAATAAATAAATCTTTAAAAAAAAATTTTTTTTTAATTAAAAAAAATCTTTAAAAAAAATTTTTTTTAAGATTTTATTTTTAGAGGTGCCTGGGTGGCTCAGTCAGTTAAGCAGCCAAAGCTTGATCTCAGCTCAGGTCTTGATCTCAGGGTTGTGAGTTCAAGCCCTGTGTTGGGCTCCATGCTGGGCATGGAGCCTACTTAAAAAAATATATATATTTTTTTTTATTTTTAAGTAACCTCTACACTGAAAGTGGGGCTCAAACTTACAACCCCGAGATCAAGAGTCTCATGCTCTAGTGACTGAAAAGGGCAGGCACCTCTCATGTTTGAAAGTTTTTATAATAAAATGTTGGGGAGCACCTGGGTGGCTCAGTCAGTTAAGCATCTGCCTTCTGCTGGGGTCATTATCTCAGGGTCCTAAGTATTTTCATCAGGCAGTCGGCCTCTCTGCTCAGCAGGGAGTCTGCTTCTCCCTCCCCTCTGCCTGCCCCCATGCTCTCAATCTCTCACAAAGAAATAACATCTTTTAAAATAAATAAATAAATAATTTAAAAATACAATAAAATGTTGGGGAAAATGTCACTTTGTTGGAGATTGCTGTTTACATCTTAATGGATAGCAAAAACTAAAAGAATGTTGGAGAATAGGGGCGCCTGGGTGGCTCAGTCGTTAGGCGTCTGCCTTCGGCCCAGGTCAGATCCCGGCGTCCTGGGATCGAGCCCTGCATCGGGCTCTCTGCGCGGCAGGGGGCCTGCTTCTCCCGCTACCATTCCCTCTGCTTGTGTTCCCTCTCTCGCTGTGTTTCTCGCTGTCAAATAAATAAAATCTTTAAAAAAAAAAAAAAAAAAAAAAATGTTGGAGAATATAGTTCAGGGAGGAAAGAAATCCAGATACGGGTTTCTGACTGCTTTCCACATGCCAAGGAAAAATGGGCAATGGGAGCGAAAGTTACTTCAAACTTTGTGAACTGTGGACATTTCTATGAAAATGGCCTTCTTCAGCCTCTCCTCTCGGAATTAAGGTGTCCAACAAAAAAACCTTTTGGTATTAAAAAAAGAATTACCCCCCTAAAAAAATTACCATATGACCCAGAATTTCCACTTCCAGCTATACACAGAAAAGATTTGAAAACAAGGACTCAAACAGATACTAGTATGCTTCTGGTCCAAAAGTGGAAGCAAAGCAGAGTCATAGAATAATGGGTGGATAATAAAATTCCATGCAATGGAATACTAATCAGCCAGAAAGAGGAATGAAATTCTGATATATACTACAACATGGATAGACCTTAAAACATTATGCTATGAAATAAGCCAGACAGGCTCTGTCTGACTCCGTGGGAAGAGCGTGCAACTTTTGATCTTGAGGTGGTGAATTCGAGCCCCACATTGGGTGTAGAGATCACTTAAATGAATGAATGAATGAATGAATGAATAGCAAGCCAGGGCACCTGGATCGTTCATTTGGTAAGTGTCTGCCTTCGGCTCAGGTCATGATCCTGGAGTTCTGGGATTGAGTCCCATATCGCCTCCCTACTCAGCTGGGAGCCTGCTTCTCTCACTCCCTCGTCCCCTCCCCCAACCCCTGTCTTGTGCTCTCTGGCGGGCACTCTCTCTCTCAAATAAATAAATAAATTCTTAAAAAAAAAAAAAAACAGACACAAAAAATAAAATATTGGGGCGCCTGGGTGGCTCGGTCGTTGGGCGTCTGCCTTCGGCCCAGGTCAGATCCCGGGGGCCTGGGATCGAGCCCCGCATCGGGCTCTCTGCTCTGCAGGAAGCCTGCTTCTCCTGCTACCATTCCCTCGCTTGTGTTCCCTCTCTCGCTGTGTTTCTCTCTGTCAAATAAATAAAATCTTTAAAAATAATAATAATAATAAAATATTGTATGATTCTGCTTATATGAGATACTTAGAGGAGTCAAATTCGTAGGGACAGATAGTAGAAGTTGCCAGGGGCTGGGAGAGGAAGGAATGGGGAGGGGAGTTAGTGTTTAATGTTTAATGGGTACAAAGTTTCAATTTGGGGTGATGGAAAAGTTTGGAAGAGGTAGAGTGATGATGGTTGCAAAGAATAAATACTTAATGCTATTGAACTGTATACTTAAAAATGGTTAAAATGATAAATTTTATGTTATATATAGTTTATCCCAATTAAAAAAAATTTATTTTGAAGATGTTACGCTGTGAATCCGTAGCCAAGGGAATACCATTCTGACACAGCCCATTTTTCATTGGCCCCAATTCACTCTATGAATGATGCTATTAGCATGTTCCCTCCCATAATGCTTTGCTTCAGTCTCCATCAAAATTTAATTAAGTGAAATCAAGAAGCAAAATCCTTACAAACAGCTTATGAATTTTCGAGGGATCTTTATACGGTTGTATAATTTTCAATCAAATAATAATTGATGGCTTTTCTACGAGACGCAAACTCGCCTTTCTGTAATAGGAACCTTGCCTATTGGGAGTGTTGGGTAGGGGGCGTTACTCTTTAGCTTTGCGCAGTGGCAGTATCGTAGCCAATGAGGTTTATCCGAGGCGCGATTATTGCTAATTGAAAACTTTTCCCAATACCCCGCCGTGACGACTTGAAATATAGTCGGCATTGGCAATTTTTGACAGTCTCTACGGAGACTGATATTTTCCAGTTTAAAAGAAGTAATTTTGAGTTTCGGATTAGATTTTGTAGCTAGGTTTTCTTCCTGAAAGGGATAGCCGTGTTTTAACTCTTGTGGACTCCCGCTCCAAGACAACGTTATACTAAGATCTAGTCAGCACACATGGCAACACGGCGTTTTTCGTGCCTGTATCTTCCGTGAACTTTACCTGCTTGGTCCTCGGCACCTCTGCTCGCTGCCACTCACTCGTCTTTGGTTCAGTCGTTTTCACAGCTTTGAAAACCGCCGCTCAGGGTTTTACTCAAAACTCCGATCTGGTCATTTCTGTGACGTCATGAGGATTTGCATACGATTACCCAGCATCCCCAGCGAACGCACTCTCATTTCCAAAATTTGACTGTTCGACTCCGGATGATCCAACAACCGGAAGCCTCCCGCGCAGACGGACCTTAACTATAACTGCTGGAAGCAGAACACATCAGATCCACGAACTCCGTGACAGTCACTCACCCTCATTGTAAAGATAGTTGTCATCCGTGGGGGGGCAGGGCGGGTGCTGTTGCTTTTCAGCTTTGCGCAGTGGCAGTATCGTAGCCAATGAGGTTTATCCGAGGCGCGATTATTGCTAATTGAAAACTTTTCCCAATACCCCGCCATGACGACTTGAAATATAGTCGGCATTGGCAATTTTTGACAGTCTCTACGGAGACTGAATATTTCTGTGTTTAAGGTAAGAACTTGTGAGCTTTTTCATGTCGGCTGGTGATGTTTAGCTCTTTCAAGAAAAGCAACTTGTTTGTGTTTTTTGACTTGCTTTAGGTAGGAGTTCGTAACGGGGTTTTTTCATGGGTTCTATTCTGAAAATTACAAGAATGGTGAAAAACGTGCAGTTCTTTTATCCAAGTGTATTTTAAAGGAACAAGTAGGCAAACGGAAGGGTAGGGTTGTGCTTGAAAACCAAGTTTCCCTACTTCTAGGGATGTGTTGGATTCCACGACACTGGCTGCAGCTTAGTCTCGTCCTGTTAGGAAAGCCAGGGGCGTCACTGGACAGGAGCCTTCGGGAGTCCTACCCTTCGGCGTGGCAGATCCAGCTGGACATGCGTGGGCCACCACTCATCAAACACTTCTCTGGTCTGTAAACAAAAGGATGTGCGGCCCTGGGGAAAACCGCCCCAGAGGTAAATTAGACCCAGTCCCTGCTTCAGGGAGCTCACAGTCTTGAGACAGACCACAAGTAAGTAAACGGACAGATAAACTCGAAAATTACAGATTATTCCAGTGCTATGAAGAACATAAGCAAGGAGATGTGATGGAACCATCCAGAAGACCAGCCAAGTTCCGACTGCAGCTATTGAGCTCTTACTGTGTACCAGGCTACACTAAAAGTGCGAATATAATTCATTTCATTTAGTTCTCGCAGAAACCACTCTCCCATTACATTTTTTTTTTTTACAAACAGCTCTATTGAGTTATAATTGACATTCAATAAACCACACATACTCAAAGCACACAATTTTGAGACATGTACACCCATAACACCATTACTGCCATCCAGATAGTGAACACATTCATCACTCCCCCCAACTTTCTGGTGTGCCTTTGTAATCCATCTCCACCTCCCATCTCTTCCCACTCCCTTGTGTCACTATAATTTGCATTTTCCAGAGTTCTACATAAATGGAATCATAGGGTATGTAATTTTTTTGAGATTGACTTTTTCACCAAACATAATGTCCTTGAGGTCCATCCAGGTTGTTGCATTAATCAATAGTTCATTCCTTCCTCTCACTGAGTAGTATTCCCTTGATAGAAGTAGCAGAGTTTGTCCAACCATTCACCCATTGAAGGACACGTGGGTTGCTGTCACCAGTAAAGCTCCTTAGAACATTCCTGTACAAGTTTTGGTGAGTAAGGCCCCCTGGCTGGCTCAGTCTGTAGAATATGTGACTCTGGATCTTGGAGTCGTGAGTTCAAGCCCCAAGTTGGGAATAGGGCTTCCTAAAGAAGGAGAAGAAGGAAAAGAACAACTCCCAAGTTCTGTGTGAGCATAAATTTTTAATTCTCTGGGCCGTATGGAAATTACATGTTTCTCTTTGTAACGAATTGCCAGATTATTTTCCAGAGTGGCTGCATCATTTTACTTTCCATGTGCAGTCTTTTAAAATCTAGACAAGCCGGGGCGCGCCTGGGTGGCTCAGTCGTTAAGCGTCTGCCTTTGGCTCAGGTCATGATCCCAGGGTCCTGGGACTGAGCCCCACATCAGGCTCCCTGCTCGGCAGGAAGCCTGCTTCTCCCGCTACCATTCCCTCTGCTTGTGTTCCCTCTCTCGCTGTGTTTCTCTCTGTCAAATAAATAAAATCTTTAAAAAAAAAAAAAAAAAGGAATAAAATCTAGACAAGCCTCCCAGCCTTTTCTCTTCATGACATTGATTTTTTTTTTTTTTGAAGAGCCCGAGACACATATCTTGTAGAAGTTCCACATTCTGACTCCATCTGATCGTGTCCCGAGGAGGTGTTGACAAACATATTCCTTTGTCACCCTATATTTCCTATTTTTAGTATATGTGCTGCCAAAGTGAGCACACCCTGTATTTCCTATAACCAGGACTTCCCAGCTTGATTAGATTCAAGAGAAGTTCAAGGGCGGCTCTGTGAACTTTGCACTGCATATTCTACTTTCAGTGATACTGAATTTAAGCACCTGGTTAAGGCAGTAACTGCTTTGTCTCTGCTATAAAAGTAACCAGTAATCTGTGGAATAAACACTTGCCACAGAGACCATTTGAGACTAAAAGCCCTTTGCTTTCCATGACCACCTTCTTAAACTACTTATCAGTCATCAAATCTGGCTAAGATAAATTAATGTCACTCCTTCTCTGGAACCCTGGATAGGTTTCCCGGGCCTGGGGGATGCCCTGCATTCAGGACCTGCGGTCCCAGGAATGCAAGAAGAGTCCCCTGATAAGCCAATGTATCAGAACTGAGCAAGCATGATGGAAAGAAGAGGTCGGGGGCACCTGGGTGGTTCAGTCGTTGAGCGTCTGCCTTCGGCTCAGGTCATGATCCCAGAGTCCTGGTATCGAGCCCCGCATCGGGCTCCTTGCTCAGCAGGAAGCCTGCTTCTCCCGCTACCATTCCCTCTGCTTGTGTTCCCTCTCTCGCTGTGTTTCTCCCTGTCAAATAAATAAAATCTTAAAAAAAAAGAAAGAAAGTGACCATTTCGCAAAGGGACATTCTGGGAAGAAAAAGAGGCGGCAGGGCGCCTGGGTGGCTCAGTCGGATAAGTGTCTTGCCCTCAGCTAAGGTCACGATCCTAGTGGCATGGGACTCCCTGCTCCTCGGAAAATCTGCTTCTCCCTCTCCCTCCGCCTACCACTCCCCTGTTTGTGCTCTCTCTCTCTCCGTCATATAAATAAAATCTTAAAAAAAAAAATTTTTTTTTTTGACATACCTTAAACTAAAAAAATACTTTGGGACAAAAAATAAAAAGGGGAACATCCTAGAGACCCCACATTGGTTGATTGAGAACTTCAAGAGGAACCAGGCATGCTACCCAGAGGCTGAAATGTCGATATAATAATCCCTGATAGTGTGCTCTGGAAATATACCTCAAACATTTCTTTTAATGAATTTTTTTAAAATTTTATTTATTTATTTGACACAGAGAGAGAGAGAGAGAGAGAGAGCACAAGTAGGCAGAGAGGCAGGCAGAGGGAGAGAGAGAAGCAGGCTCCCTGCTGAGCAGGTAGCCTGATGCAGGGCTCAATCCCAGGACCCTGGAATCATGACCTGAGCGATGACAGCTGCTTAACCAGCTGAGCCACCCAGGTGCCCCCCAACTATTTCTTTCCGCCTTAGCTGGTCACTGAGATATAGCTATCAGGGTATTGAACCAGGTCTGGAGTAAATGGAAGATGGTGCTCTTGTGGCAAATTTTGTATTGATCAGAATGTCAGCTGACTCTCTGGCAAACACTGACCTATGTGGTGTGTGTATGTGTATGATTTTCTTAGAATTTCTAACAGCAAGTAACTGAAATGATACTTTGTGGGCAAACACAAGACAAAAGCATGGGAAAACCACTGAAAAGATAAACAAATAACTTAAGGAAAACAAAATAATGTTTTTATTTTAAAAAAGAAAAGTTATAGAACATCCACGTGATACTTTGCTCTCAGCTCTACTGGAATCTTCTTTTGGCTGGGTAATTTGAGTTGCAATGACTTTTTTTTTTTTTAATTGCAGTAAAAATCACACAACATAAAATTAGCTGTTTGAAAGTGAATCCATATGATTTTAACATTATTTTCTGTTTCACAACCCAATTTTTTTCTGGTTACAAAATTACTGCACGTAATTTTGCATATAAAATCCAAGTACTATATATATGAAGAGGCAGTCTAAGATCCCCCACCATAAGCCCACCTCCACTTCTAGAGGAGAAAGCCACAGGTACGTGAGACTATTCTTCCAAATTGGTCTATTCCTATGTTAACATTATTATTAACAAACATTGGATTATACCCTACTTCAGTGCTACTATTGCCTTTTTTTTTTCCTGCTAAATAATATGATGGTGGCATATTGCCCACATAGCTCCCCTCTTTCTGCATGGATATATCTCAAGTCAGCTAACCAGTCCCCTGTGGATGGACATTTGAGATATTTTCCATTTCTCCTGATTATAAGCAATACTCTGACGAACATCTTTGTGTTCGTATCTTTGCCTACTAGTGGGGTATTTCTAGGGAAAATTTCTGTAGATCTGATTGCCTTCACAAAGGCCTTGTCTATTTTGCATTTGAGAGCGGCCCCCAAATCAGCTCCCCCAAGACTCTTCCAATGTATTTGCCCACAAAGCCACAGAGGAAGAGCATGCAGAGAAAGTTCGATGTATGTGTTTGGATGTCTCGGCAGCTTTCACAGGGCTCTACCCCGTTAGGGAAGGGAAGAAGGAGGGGTGTGAATTCACATCCAGTGCCTGCACTGTTTTGTTCTCCGGCTCCTTTCCAGACAGAGAGCAAGAAGAGACTGGATTGGGTGAATAGTCCTGACCCTCTCCACCATGTAGGGAAATATCTTTGGAAACATCAACTCCCCCTGTGGAGCCAACAGTCACCCCACCGTCCCACCCTGTTGCCCCAGCCAGCCTGAGCCCCTAGCTCCAGGGAACAGAGAGCCTGAGGACTATCTCAGCAAGGAAATGGACCCGCCAGCCCCCAGAGAATCTTCTTAGTGTCCAAGTCACTTTAGGATGTCTGCAAGAATCAGCTGGGAGCTTTTAAAAATTCTGATGCTCAACCTGCATTCTAAGCCTATTAAATCAGAATCTCTGAGAGCTAGTTCTGGGCAAAAAAATAAAATAAAAACTAATATATATATATATATATATTTTAAAAGTTTCCCATATGATTCTGATATGTCACCAAGGATGAGACTCACTGCCATAGAGATCTTGTGAGTATTAAATGATATAGGAAAAGTGCTTCTGATGATTCCTGACACAGAGTTAAATGCTTTGGTAGGGGTTATGGGACTAATTATCCAAGCCTGGGCAGTGGTCAGGGAAGTCACGCCCACTCCTCCTTTTGGAGGAGGCATGAACCCCCCGCCCCCCCGGAGAAGGGGGTAGCTGAGCTGTGAAAGAGAAGGATTAACCAGGACAGTGAGGAGAGGATGAATTTTTGCAGGAGTTAACAGCCCCTGGAGGGGTCTGGAGACAGGAACTAAAAGTCATCCCCTGTGAGTGGAGCTGAGAAGGGAGAAAGTAGCCGCACTGGATCCTCTGAGGGGGTTAGAGGTCCTGGAGAAACACTGGGTTTTATTCTGGTGGTGGCTTTTTGTTTTATTTGTTTTAAAGACTATTCATTCATTCATTCATTCATTCATTCATTCGACAGAGTACAAACCGGGGGAGTGGTAGGCAGTGGGAGAAGGAGAAGCAGGCTCCCCACTGAGCAGAGAGCCCGATGCAGGGCTGGATCCCAGGACCCTGAGATCATGACCTGAGCCGAAGGCAGAGACTTAACCAACTGAGCTATCTGGGCACCCCTTATTCTGGGGTCCTGAAGGATTTCAGCAGGATGGTGGGAGACGCAGACCATGCCCTTCCCTCCCATTTCGGAGGTAGCAGGCCCTTCCTAAGGCTGTGTGCCCCCATCCCGTTCGTGAGCCACCCCTGGACTCTCAAGTCAGACAGTCCGGGCTTTGAATCCTGACTTCACCACTTTGTACCTGTGTAACCTCCAGCCGGTAACCTTGTTCATGAGCCTCAGTTTCCTGTCCTATAAAATAGGCATGAACCCCATCTTGGGTTTTTCACAAGGATTATATGGGATAATGTAATACAAAGACTTAACATGGTGAATCCCACACTTAAAACAATAAGTGTTCCCAATAATTATTATCCTAATATAATAATGATTATGTAATGATAACTATTAATATGATTGATAGTAGTTGCGATCTTGATTCTGCAACCCCTTGGTGACTGGATAGACCTCTAAGTCTGTCTTTTTCTCTCCCAGGCTTAAAGTCCCACTCTGGTCCTCCCGTGATAATTAGAGCTTCACTTTCTCAGCCCTTTTCCTGCATTTTTCGTGTTGTTGAATCCACATAACAACCTTGGGAGGCATATATTTTATTATCCATATTTTACAGTTAGGGTAACAGAGGCTCAGAGGGGTTAAGGCACTTGCCCCAACCACCCAGCTAAGTATCAGACCTGCAACTTCACACACATTCACTGATAAGGAAACTGAGGCTCAGAAAGATGAGGTATCATACCCAAGGTTGCATGGTTGGCAGGTGACAGGGCTGGGGTTTAAATCCTTGTCTGTCCTGTGACTCCTGGGCCCTAAGGGTTCCCCCCAGAGCTCTGACATGCCTGCTAGGGTCCTCCCTTTGAACCATCTGGGGATACAAGCAGGAGAGGCTAGACGCCTTCATTTTTGCTGCCCTTACCTTGGGGCTCTTGTAAACTCGAACATCATTCTCTTCTTCTGGAATGCCCTTCTCATTGCCTGTCTCCCATTCTCCAAAACAGGTCAGTGTTCATTCTTTTCCAAGAAATATTTCCAAGTCTCCCTTGAATCACTCTTAAGCAGTTGAGTCCCCTTCATGTTACTGTCTATAGTGTCTTTTTTTTTTTTTTTTTTAAGATTTTATTTATTTGCCGGAGAAAGAGAGAGAGAGCATGAGCAGGGGGAGTGGCAGAGGGAGAAGCACGCTCCCCGCAGAACAAAGAGCCTGATTTGGGACTCGAACCCAGGACCCTGGGACCATGACCTCAGCCGAAGACAGACACTTAACCAACGGAGCCACCCGGGCACCCCTGCAGTGTCATTTTTACAATGTAATTGTATTTTATTTTTAAAATATCAATTCATTATGAGAATAGGTAAAAGAGATATATGGTTTAAAGTTCAAAAGATTCAAAGGGGTATTTAGTGAATCGCCTTCCCACTCCTGACCCAGGCACTTGGCTCCCACCCCAGCCCCCTGCCATTTAACATGAGCCTTTATGTATTCTTCCAGATCCCTCCAGCATATAGGAGCATCTCATAAACAAATATATTGTTCTCCACTTTTCCCCACAAATGATACACATGTTACACACACTGTTCCGTTTTATTTATTTTTTTTAGATCTTGGAGACTGTTTCATTTTTTTTTAAAGATTTTTATTTATTTATTTGACACAGAGAAGAGAGAGATCACAAGTAGGCAGAGAGGCAGCCAGAGAGAGAGGAGGAAGCAGGCTCCCCACTGAGCAGAGAGCCCGATGTGGGGCTCGATCCCAGGACCCTGAGATGATGACCCAAGTTGAAGGCAGAGGCTTTAACCCACTGAGCCACCTAGGCGCCCCCAATGTGTATTTTTTAGACGCTACTTTGTGACCCAGCCATTCCACTCTTAGGTATTTACCTAAGAGAGATGAAAACATGTGTCCACACAAAGACTTCTCTATGAATATTCATAGCAGCTTTGTTCACAGTGGCCCCAACTGGGGAAACAACCCAAACATCCATCAACAGGACAGGAGAACCAAAGTGTGGTACCTCCATACACAGGAGTCCTACTCAGCAATAAAAAGGAGCAAACTCTTGATACACATGACGTGGATGAATTTCATGAACCTGCTGGGCCAGGAAGCCAGACATTCCCACACCGTGCAAAAAAAAGACAGAGAATACATATTATATGTTTCCATTTATATAAATGTATTATAGGGGGTCCTGGGTGGCTCAGTGGGTTAAAGCCTCTGCCTTCAGCTCAGGTCATGATCTCAGGGTCCTGGGATCGAGCCCCACATCGGGCTCTCTGCTCAGCAGGGAGCCTGCTTCCCCCTCTCTCTCTGCCTGCCTCTCTGCCTGCTTGTGATCTCTCTCTCTGTCAAATAAATAAATAAAATCTTAAAAAAAACCCACAATAACAAAACAGAAAGAAAGAACATGTAAAGTAATCTATAGTGAAAGAAAGGAAATCTGGTTATGTGGGGCCAGCAGTCAGGGGACAGGGGATGAAAAAAGTAAGGGGCAGGAAAAAACAATGGAATGTTCTGTATCTTGACTAAAGTGGGGGTTACATGGGTATGTCCACCTGTCAAAGCCCATTGAGCTCATATGGGCTCATACTTGATATCAGTGTGTCTTGTTAGGTATAACAGAGGACAGAGAGGACTGGGGATGACTTCCCATTGTGCCCCTGTCAACATGTGGTCCCATAGCCGACATCGGGACACGGAGGGTGGAGCGGCTTCGGAGGGAAATCCAGTCCCCCCTCACTCACAGAAGGACCGGACAGTCTCTTGAGATCCTTTCCACCCCTACAATGCTTGGTGTAGAATTGTAAAATCCCGCCCTTCCCAGGCAGGTAGGGATTGGCAGTCACCGAGAAGGATCCTCACCATTACCACCTTATGGGGGAGACTGGTTAACAGGAAGGTTGAGATTTCAGCTGAGGTCTCACTTTCTGTTCCATCGCCCGGTTTTTCCTGAGTGCTTCTCTGCCCTCACTCAACTCTTTCCACTACACAGTGCCCTTGGGCGGTGGCTGAGCCTCAGGAAGGGTCCCAAACTCCGTCGTTGAGTTTTGCGGTCACTGAGAACCCACAGTGCTGTAACTTAGTACATATTTCGGGGCGCCTGGGGGGTTCGGTTGGTTGAGCGTCTGCCTTTGGGCTCAGGCTTGGGTCATGATCCCAGGGTCCGACACAGCTGGCGGTAAGAGCTCTTTGTCAACACCCAGCAAAAGAACCGACTACAGCAGTGTACTTAACCTCAATACATTGCTTTCACCTCTGGGAACTGATCTGCAGGAAATTATTAAGGATGCACTCCAGGGGCACCTGGGGGGCTTAGTGTAAGCGGCTGCCTTCTTCCTCTGCCCCTCCCCCTGCTCATGCTCTCTCTTGCTCTCACTCGCTCTCTCTCAAATGAGTAAAAATTTTTTTTTTCATATTTTATTTCTTTATTTGTCAGAGAGCGCGCACAAGCAGGGGGAGTGGCAGGCAGAGGGAGAAGCAGGCTCCCTGCAGAGCAAGGAGCCCAATGGGGGACTCCATCCCAGAACCCTGGGATTGTGACCTGAGCCAAAGGCAGTTGCTTAACCGACTGAACCACCCAGGCATCTTGATAAATAAAAATCTTAAAAAAAAAAAAAAAAAGAAGAAGGATGCACTACCATATTCATATATTTTGGATTATGAACACTAAATTTTAATCTTTTAATTGATTTCATTTTTTTTCTAAATTTCTTCCTGCCATGAATTGTAAGCTCTGGAATTTACTCTCGTAAATCTTTTTCCCCCTTCGTCTCTTCTTTCTTTCCAATGTCAACAGCGCACGGTTAGGACACGGTCTCTGACTTCCTGAAGCCTAGAGTCTAGCAGGAGACAGAGAGCTGCAAGCGAGTGCACAGGAACTGTTTAATTATAATTGTCAGGAGTGCCTTCCAGGGGGCTAAAAAAAGATCTTAATAACAGGGGCCCTGCAGGTCAGGGCATGGTTTTCTAAGGCAATGGCTTTTAGGTTGAAATCCCCAAAATAATGATGCCAGCTCACATCGAAAGCTGCACTGTCCCGTGGGGTAGCCACTGGCCACACGTGGCGGCTGAGCGCTTGAAATGTGGCCGGTCAAACCGAGATGCACTCCAAATGTAAACTACACACTGGATTCCTCGGTCTTCATATAGAAAAAAAAGGAGGGTATTTCTGATACTTCTCATATTGATTAAAAATGAGAGTGGCGCCTGGGTGGCACAGTCCATTAGGCTTCAGACGCTTGGTTTCGGCTCAGGTCCTGAGCTCAGGGTCGGAATCTCAGGGTCTTTGAGGTCCAGCCCCGCATGGGCTCCCCGCTCTGAGCTGCCTCTGCTTAATACTCTCTCTCCCTCTGCCCCTCCCCTTGCACAGTCTCTCTCTCTCTCATTAGTAAATAAATACAAAGCTGAATGAGAACATTTAGGATATATTGGATTTTTTTAGTTTAATTTTTTTAAGATTTTGTTTATTTGAGAGAGAGCACAACCCGGGGAGAGGCAGAGGGAGAGGGGGAAGCAGCCTCCCCCGCTGAGCAGAGAGCCCGACGTGGGGTCATGGGCTCCATCCCAGGACCCAAGGATCATGACCTAAACCGACCAACTGAGCAACCCGGTCACCCGGGATAGATAGGATTAGATCAAATATATTAAGATTCATTTTACCTGTTGTTTTCTACCTTTTTATTTATTTATTTAAAATATTTTATTTCTTTATTTGAGAGAGAGAGAGAGAGAGCACGAGCTAAGGGATGAGCAGAGGGAGAGGGACAAGTGGAGTCCATGCTGATCAAGCCTGATGGGAGGCTTGATCCCAGGACCCTGAGATCATGACCTGCGCGGAAATCAAGAGTGTGAGGCTTAACGATTAAGCCACTCTGGCCTCCCTCTATTAAATGTGGCTACTAGAAAGTCTTAAATTACGTATGTGGCTTGCAGTTTGTTTCTAGTGGGTATGACTGAGCCAGAGAGTGCTTACTGATAGCAAGGATCATTCTGAGTACTGAATGTGTGGTATCTCATTTAATCCTGCAATGACACTGAGAGGTGGTTAGTATTCCTGCAGAGGCGGAAATCTGAGGTGCAGAGAGTAAAGGGCCAGCGATTGGCCACCAGCAAGGAGCAAAGTGGGGGTTTGAACCTGGGTGGAGTCCCTCTGCCTAAGCAATGTGCACTGAACCTCTACCCTGCACTACTGAGTAGGGGCACCACTGTGCCGCGACATCCATAGCCATCAGGGCAGAAGGAGATATTCCAGGGACTAGATGGGCTTCTGCGCCTTTGGCCATGGAGTGACCCCACCACAGGATCTGCTTTTTCGGTGGCTGTTTCCTTACCCTGGGGACTCTGAATTCAGTTTTAGCAGGGCTGTCTGTCTGCCTTGTCAATGCAAGTTAATCTTTAGGAAGCATACTTAATAACGGCCCACTAAGCACTCTCTAACCCAGCCCTATCCACTAGAAACAAAAATTCAAGCCATGTATGTAATTTACAATTATCTAGTAACCATGTTTTTAAAAAAGTGAAAAGAGGGGCACCTGGGTGGCTCAGTCGGTTGGGGGTCTGCCTTCAGCTCAGGTCATGATCCCAGGGTCCTGGGATTGAGACCTGCTTTTCCCTCTCCCTCTGCTGCTCCCCCTGCTTGTGCTCTCTCTCTTGTCAAATTAACAAAATATTTTTTTAAAAACCTATTTATTTTTTAAGTAAAAAATAAAGGTAAAAAGAAACAAGTAAAATTAATATGTTTTATCTACTCCAATATATCCTAAATGTTACTGTATCAACCTGTAATCAATATAAAAAGGTATGGCTTTGCTGACCCTTTTGTCTCCTCATTTTCACTCCCCATCTCATATCTCATGCTGCAAATTCCCTCCAGTCCTTCCAATGCACCATGGCCTCTTTTTGTTTTTGTTTCTTTTTAAATTATTTATTTATTTGACAGAGAGAGAGAGAAAGACAATATAGGCAGGAAGACTGGGAGAAGGAGAAGCAGGCTTCCCACTGGGCAGGGAGCCTGATGCGGGACTCGATCCCAGGACCCTGGGATCATGAGCTGAGCCCAAGGCAGACGCTTAATGACTGAGCCACCCAGGGGCCCCAACCAGGGTCTCTGTCTTAGCCATAGGCCTTTGCATATGCTATTCCAGGCAGCTGGGAATGGTGTGAGTTTATTCATTCTTCACACAGGCCTATTTGCTCTTCTGCCTGTCCTTTTGGACAGACACCATATCAATTTTATTTATCACTGTATCTCCAGCCTGAGCACAGTGCTTGGTACAGTGCAGGCAGTGATAAATATCTCCCCCTGAGTGAATCAATGACTGACTTCACTTCTTACCTTCTGCGCCTTCAATTGAACCAGGAACTTTCTGAGGAAACTTCATTCCAAGTGTCAGGCATAATGCCCACCAGTCATTCAGCAAATACATACCTAGCAGCCCCTCCTATATGCTGCACACGTGGACATGGTTGGTTCCTGCCCTCACGTGCTCTTCCTCTCAGAGGATAAGGGACATTTATCAAATAATCCCACCACTACATGTGAGCAGGAGTGAGACGTGCCTACAAAACAGAGGTACATTGAGGGTGTTGGAAGGGCATGAGATAGCATATGACTTGCCTGGTTGGGCAGCAGTCTTGGCTCTTGAGGGTTTTTTTTATAAATTTTTATAAAAAAAAAAGAGTCTTGGCTCTTGAGGGTTTTTTTTATAAATTTTTTTAAAGATTTTATTTATTTATTTATTTGACAGACAGAGAGATCACAAGTAGGCAGAGAGACAGGCAGAGAAAGAGCGGGAAGCAGGCTCCCTGCTGAGCAGAGAGCCTGATGCGGGGCTCGATCCCAGGACCCTGAGATCATGACCTGAGCCGAAGGCAGAGGCTTAACCCACTGAGCCACCCAGGCGCCCCAACTCTTGAGTTTTAATATAGGAGGACACGGCAGCCAAAGGTGAGGCTCCTGGTTCTGCCTTCAAAAAAGAGGCTGTCACCGAGATCGAGGAACGGCGGCTCTCAGATGCAGGGTTTTTGGGGGCAAGGCTGAGCTCTTCTTCCAGGGCACCCCCAGCCAGTGGCTACATGCGGAGGTGTGGGGGTGGGGACTGGGGCCTGAACACTTCTGCCCAGTGGGGCTCCACCAAGGAGTTGTTTTTTTTAAAAAAAAATTTTTTTTTAAAGATTTTATTTATTTATTTGTCAGAGAGAGAGAGGGGGAGAGAGAGAGAGAGCGCACAAGCAGGCAGAGAGGCAGGCAGAGGCAGAGAGAGAAGCAGGCTCCCTGCTGAGCAAGAAGCCCGATGTGGGACTCAATCCCAGGACCCTGGGATCATGACCTGAGCTGAAGGCAGCTGCTTAACCAACTGAGCCACCCAGGCGCCCCTCCTCCAAGGAGTTTTTGTTACAGCGCTCCCTGTTAGGTTATTTATCTTTGTCAGATCAGAGTCCCTACCGGGTCCTGCTTCTTCCTCTTTCACAAGTGTTACCTGCCCTGCAACTCTATCTCAACATCTGCTTCCCGGAGGACCTGACTTGACCCAGAGCGTGTTGGGGGATGGATTCTGGTAGGCAGAGGAACTCAGAGTTGTGCTTACAGGGCATTTAAAAATTTTTTTATTTATTTGACAGACTGAGAGAGCACAAGCAGGGGGGAGTGGCAGGCAGAGGGAGAAGCAAGTTCCTCATTGAACAGGGAACCCAATGCGGGACCCAATCCTAGGATCCCCAGGATCATGACCCAAGCCTAAGGCAGACGCCTAATCGACTAAGCCACCCAGGAGCCCTTACAGGGCATTTTTATATAGAATTGACAAACTATGCTTGCCCTTTGCAAAGAGTGGGGGAAGGGCTGATAGTCATAGGAGTCTCTATGAGAATGAACTTCCATAGTAGCTACATGGTATCTGGGACTCAGTGAATGGCCCCTGTTACTATTACCTGGTTTCTACACATCTCCTCTGGGCTTTGGGGTGGCAGTGGGTGTTTCAGGAAACTGTGCCTGGCACTGGGTGTAATCCCCTTGAACTTTTTCCTTTAATGTCTAAGATGGGGTCCCCTCTGCTCCATGTTTTGGGTAAGTCTCCCTGTAGGTGGACATGTGGAAGATTAAGGGATATATAATCTCGGAAGTATTGAATCTCTCCCCAAAGTCCAGATTGCGAGCTGCACCGCCAACGGACCAGAGGGTGATCTCAGGAAAGGTCCTACAAAGGTTCCCTGCTTTGCCTGTACTGATTTAGGGTCCTCCTGAGAGGTGACCTACTGGGAGACAGACTAGTGGACAAATTTAACTCTCCAGTGGATGCACATGTGATGAGTGAGTGACCGATGGATAGGCGCAGGTCAGACGCAGGTCAGACTGTGAGATGGATTTGTCAGCTAGCCGGCCAGACATGTGACTTTGAGAGGGACAGAGACTGACCGCAGGGCCTGATGGCCTGAGAGCCGCCCACGTGTCGGCTAGGCCGCAAGAGGGCGCCGTCGCCTCGCCCGGCGTGGTCCACGGCCAGCTGGGCGCGCGCTCGCGGGCCAGCGGCGAGGCGGGGCTAGCGTGCGCACGGGGCGGAGCCAGCTTGCTCCGGGGGGCGACCGCGGGCGGGGGCGGGGCGCGCGTGCTCGCGGGGGCGGGGCGCGCGGCGGGCGCGGGCGCGCGTGGCGGCGGCGCGTTCCGTTCCGGGCCGAGGCTCCAGGCGGAAAGTTGCCGGGCGGAGAGGAGAGGCACCGGGACGGGCAGAGAGCGGGACGCCGAGCCGGCTCCCGGCGCCCGCGGTCCCGCCATGGACGACCTCGGTGAGTGAGCGGGAGGCCGAGGGAGGAGGTTGCGACGGGCGCGCGGCTCCAGGCCAGGCGGGCGCGAGCGAGTGGCGGGGGCCGCGGGATCCCGCCCCCGGCGGCCCGGGTCCGGACTCGGCTCTCTGAATACCGGGGTTCCGTGGGGGCGGGATCCTCGGCCGGGCCTGAGTCCTGGGCCAGGCCGGCCTCGCCGCCGTCCTCACAGCCGCCAGCCCCCGCCTCGTTGACGGTCCCACCTCTGGACCTCGGACCTCGGGGACCCACCCGCAGCTCCCAGACAGCGGTAGGGGCCGGCTTGCACCTCAGGGACCCGGCCCGTCCACCCCAGGGACGGACCCCCCACCCTGCCTGCACCACATCGCCTCCCCGGCTGTGGGACCCTCCCTTCACACGCGGCTCCCCCACCCCCACCTCACTGATCGGCGGCCCAACTCGGGGAACAACAGCTGCCAAAACTCTCGGTTGGTCCCTCATTTCCAGGACCTGCTCCCACCCCTTTAACCACCCCTCTTCAGGGATAGCCACTCCAAGTCCACCCCTTTCATTTCACAAGTTAGAGATGATCCTCCAGTGACCACACCCCCACAAAGACAAGTTTCTCATCTGTCCCCACTAGCCCCCCCAAACCCAGGTCTGGGCAACCTCTTTCACGGACTGGTCACTCCAATTTCCCACTGCCCTGTCTATGCTGTGGACCAGCCCCTCCCCTTTCCTATCACAGATCAGCCTAATCCTAGAAGAGTAAGCTGGGGAGACATGAATCTTCCCCCGCTGCCAGATTCTGGTGCAGTGCCAGGGGAATGAGGTGGGTGGGAAGTGGGCCCCAAGGTATGGCCATCTCTGGGCATGTCTGGGCCGGCAGGGTTCCTCCCACCCGCCGGCACCCAACCTTGCTGGAGGCCACACAGGTAAGGAGGACAGGATGCCCTGAACAGAGTTTTACTGTTCTCATGTTATCAGAGCTCCCAAACTTCTCTTTTTCAGGCCAGTTTTGATCTGGTGTTAGGACAGGGAAAAGTATCTCCTGGAACCTGACACTAAACCCAAGGGGGTTGATGCCAGGGTTCTAGGAATGCCTTGAGTGGCCTGAACCCGGGAGTGAGAGGATTCACTCTTCACTCTCTCTTCCTCCCCTTCATGCCTGTAGCCAGAGGGCCTCTGAGCTGGGGAGGTAAGGGGGGAGAGTTTCTTCTCTGTAAGAGCCTTGTCTTCCCTCCCTGGACTGTGGGTGGCTTGTGTGACCACTGATGCTTTCTCTGTCCCCGGCTCTGAGGAGTAGATTCATCAGACAGCCCTGACTGGCCGCTCCCAAGTGCACAGGGCGCTAAGTTAAGACTGGCTATTTGTAGGCGCTGGACTTCCAAAGGGACAGGGAGGAGGACCGCCAGCTTCCCTTTGAAAGAGATCAGGGTGCCGCGGAGCAATCCTGGTGCTGGGGTGGGGGGGGTGCACAGTCCTGCCTGTTTTGCAGAGTGTGATGGCTGCCAAGCATAGTTCTGCCTTTGGGTCAGGCTTGGCACCCATTTCTCCCAACACACTCAAGGATGGCATGGCCTGCAGGCAGGTATTTTGTTCACATAAAAAATAAGCTGAGAGGAGACTGGGGGATATTTTTTGAGTCAGGATCTGAAAGTCTCGATGCTTTCCTGGCAGGAACTGGGGAGCAGAGTTACAGTTTCTAAAACGCTGATGTGTTCCTGTTGCTTTTCCACAGTCCCTTCCACACAGTACTGTTTGAAGGTCTGAGGGAGTTTTGTAGAGTGTCCTCTTGGAGTCCAGAATTCCTGTCCTGGGACAGTCTTCCATTTAGGGCCAGGAAACTGAGTGAGTCTCAGGGCAAGAGTATGCTGGCCGAGGGGACTGCAGGAACTGAAATTTGCTCTTTATGGAGTGCTTCCCCATACCTCAGCTTGTCCCTGTCCTCCCTCACAGCAGCCCTTTAAAAGAGCCCCTGACTTAGGGGCCGCTGCTGTCATTACTACCTGCCTTTTACAAGTGGAGAAAACAGGCCGAGAGAGCTTGGTTCACTTGCCCCAGGTGGCACCGCCACGGAATGACCAAATCGTGACTAGAATCGCAGTCCTTGGCTCCTAGATCTACAGCTCCTGGGTACCAAGAGGCCCCTCTTTCTGAGGAGGGGGAGAGCGGCCCGTGAAGGACGGGTCGCAGGGGGTGGCGCCTGCCACCTGTAACTCCTGGCGCCTTCCAGCACAGACTCCCCAGTTGTTCTGGGCTGCCTGACTTCCTCAGCGGAAGCTCCCAGGAGGCCAGCCACGCCTGGCTGCCCTGGAGCCCCCGGGGTGGGAGCAGTGGGGCGAGCAGGAAGGGGAGAGGAATTTGCCTCCGTATTCAGGCCCCATCAGCTGTCTGGATGGCTGCTCCACACACTGCCTGTCAGCTGTTTTCCTTAGTTAGGCTGGACACAAAGGCCAGGCCTCTTGTTTTTATTTTTCTCCCGAGAGTGCTCTCAGCTGTGAGCCTCCTGGTCCCTGAAACGGGGAGAGTTTATGGTCTGTCCTCTGGCAAGGCTACAGGGGGCAGAGTCTCCACTGTGACTTTGTTTTTGTTTTGTTTTTTTTTGGTTTGAAAGTTGGGGAACTCCTCCCTCCCCATAGCGGCTAGTGATAGACACACCATGTGCTGTTTAATAAGTTACAAATTTATAGCTCTTTGGGCAGAAAAACATAAACACTGCCCTTCCCTGTGTGTTCTCTCCTCTTTGTGCTGTGGGGTGGCTGCTGGTGGCTTTTCCCATTACTGTTTAGATGCTGGTTTGGCCCGGAGTTCTCTCTGTTGAGTTCTGGCTGGAGTTTCCTGGACAGAGTTCCCACAACACTGAGATGCAGTCTGATTACGGTTTCGGACCCAACTCCTCGCTCTCCCCTTGTTCACGTTTCCTAGTGCTTCTGGGGGGCTGTGACCGCAGCTGCGGTCCAGTAATGGTCACGTGCGCTTGATTGGAGACAGGCATCGGACTCAGCACTTTAGGGGTATGATCGCTGATGTTCTGAGAGGGTGGTTTTTAGCTCCACTTTACAGATGGAGGAAACGAGCCCCTGGGAGGTTCACTGGGGGAAGCTGGGATTGGAACCCAGACTGATCCCATTCCAGATCTGGTCATCTAAACCACAATAAGGTTAAGTGCTGGGTGACACCTCACTAACTAGGGGGTGAGCCACTGGCCTGCTGACTGATTGCTAGTTACCTTCAAAATTTGGGCCCTGGGGGCCATCCTGAATAAACGGCCTCTACGGCAAAGGGTGGGTCCAGTTCAGACCTTGATAGCTTTGCCTTCCCATCTCATAACAGGGGGAACAGCCAGCTGTTGGCAGTCCCCAGTTGCTGCTAGAATCTGGACATGTCTTCTTTCAGCTTCTCAGCAGTCTTGACCCTCTGAAATACAGTGCCTCATTGTCCTTAGGGGGACTGCTGGGGGGGCAGGGGAGTTGCCTGGGGCATTCTGGGCTACGGAGCCTCCCTGTTTCCATGGAAAGTCTGGACTTTGGGCTTGCCTGTCTGTGGCGCCTCTGTGTGTTAGGCCAGGGTCAGGGCACCCAGCTGCCCGGCCCGCAGCAGAGGCAGCATGGGGAGTGATGGTGTGTTCCGAGTCAGCGCTGGATCTTCTCCCGGGCTGTGCACCAGTGAGGTGCAGAGCTGGGCTCCAAACCCTGGTGTGTTAGATTCGTAAGCAGGTGCGCTTGCCATTGTGCCAGGCTGTCTGCTGCCTGGGCCGCCCCAGCCCAGTGTGGAGAGGTTCGGGTTGCTGGGGCCATATCCCTGCCGCTGTGGATTGGAGGTCTTCCAAGGGAGTCTCACAGGATTCCCTCCAGCTTCCCCGGTGATGGCCGCGCATAGGGAGACCGGGTGGGTCCTTGGCTGGAGGGGCCCTCAGAAGGCCAGAGTTACCGCCGGGGCACTGAGCAGTGCCTCTCCCCCATATAGCTCGTCTTGAGTGGAATGAGCTGACCCTCCAAGGCTCCCTTGGGCCTTTACCTTGTTCCAGGGCCAGAGAGTTGAGAAACTCCTCCCACCTTCACATCGATGCAGCTCTTCCCTGGGTTGTGCTGGTCTCAGTGCCTTCAGTAATAATAACAAACATCTATAGAACTCTTACCTGGAGTATTTATTGAGTGCTTGCTGTATACGAGTGCTGTGTTGGGCACTTTACATGCATTGTTTCACTGACCATGTTGGCCAAAGGAGGCACGGGTTCTGTTATTATTACTACTGTCCATTTTACAGATGATGAAACTGAGACACAGAGAGGGTTAGCCTCCTTACCCCAATTCTGTTAACTAGTGAGTGGTAGGGCTGGGGTTTAAAGGCAGAGTCAGACTTGTAACCATTCTTACACCTCTGTTCACGATACTGGATCGGGTCTTGCTTGCCTGTTGGCTTGGTTGTTTTACATTTCTAGGATGCTGAAAATCTTTGCTGTCCCCTCCCCACAGCCTCCAATCTCTGGTCTCCCCCATCCATCCTCTTCCTGTTCTCTGACTCCTTCCCTCTCCTTCGATCTTCCTTGGGATGGGCTGCTGGACACTTGTGGTCTCCTGCTCGGTGCCCTTCTGTCCCCCGTCACCTCCTCTCCAGTCACCTGTTCCCCTTGGGACCGAGGGCAATCCTCTGAAGTCCTTCTTCTATGCCTGGTTGGAATCAAGCCCTCTGTGCCCCTGACCCATACAGACGTGCTCCTGTCTTCATTCGGGTGTTGGTATGTTGCCGCCAGTTGGAACTGGCCCATTTCTGGAGAAGGAAGTCATGAAAACTTCTAAGGTGGAGAATTGAGAGTGCGCCCTGTGAGAGAGAGCAGGGGAGAGAGGCAGAGAGAGAATTAGGGGGCTGAGTCTTCCCAGAAACCTTGACAAAGCTCCTGATTAAAAGGGGTGTCCAGTAATTGTCTCCTTACCCGGGATAGGCTCAGAGCCTCCCCAGCCCCCAGGTCTACTTTGCCTCTTCAGTTGGGGGCCTGTTGGGAGCATCACATCTGGCCTGAAGCGTGCATTCATGTCCTGATAAAGTCTTCCAGCTAACGAATTGATTGCCTAACCAGTGGGACTCAGGCTGGCCTCTCGAGGGGAGGCCTTGGATGCTGGGCCAGTGGCAGGCAGAATGCGTGGTTGGCCAGGCCCAGCAGAGCCCCCGGTGGCCAAGTTTTCCCTTAAAGATGGCCTTTTTATACTTATTTCTTGTGTGATTGTGGTATTGTGGTTTTATGGGTGAATATTGTCATTGTCAGGTGCATGTTAAAAGTATTTGGGGGGCGCCTGGCTGGCTCAGTGGGTTAAAAAGCCTCTGCCTTCGGCTTGGGTCATGATCTCAGGGTCTTGGGATCGAGCCCCGCGTTGGGCTCTCTGCTTGGCGTGGAGCATGTTTCCCCCTCTGCCTGCCTCTCTGCCTGCCTCTCTGCCTGCTTGTGATCTCTCTCTCTCTGTCAAATAAATAAATAAAATCTTTAAAAAAAAAAGTTTTTGGGAGTAAAATGTCATGATGTCTGCCATCATTTTGAAATGGTACAGTAGAAAAAAGGGATATATATATCCATGTGTAGAGAGAGAGAGAAAGCGTTCAAGCACACGTGCCTGTTTATACAAAATGGCAAAATGTTAATGACTGAATCTAGGTCGAGGGTATGTGGGTGCTCATTGAAATGGTCTTTCAACTTCTCTGTATGTTTAGACACTTTCATGATCAAAAGCTGGAAAAAAGTAAAACATGGTTTATTCCCTAGTGGGCTCAGGGTTATTCAGCCAGGAGTGTACGTAAGTGTCCATCTGTGACCCTCGGCCAGCTGGGACACCGCGCCCCTGGCGGAAAGACTGGGTGGGCCGACAGGAGCCAGGCAGGCCTGGGATGCTGGGGTTTGGGGACCCTCTGGGTAGGGGCACACAGCCACAGTGACCCTTGCAGTAAAAAGGCCAGGGCCAGCCAGAGACAGTGAGCTTCCACAGTGTGGAGGCAGCCTCCCGGGTTATTTTGGGTGTGGTGACATTAATCAGACGGGGTCAGAGCAAGAGAGATGCTGGGCTCTGGTCAGAGTTTGGAGAGGGTTGCCTGGGTGGGATGCAGAGCAAGGCTTTGCAAAAGAATAGCCTCTGGGCAGCTGGAGCCTGGGGGAGGGGGTGGAATGCCAATTGCCTCACGTCACGAACCTCTTATCTGTGGCCAAAAGAACACCACTAGCCTGTGGGCAGCGTGGGCTAGAGTGGCCCCCGGGCTCCTGCTTGCGGCTCAGGGCTCGGGGTCTGGCCACTCAGTTCTCCAGCCTTCAGGACCCTTCTCCTGGAATCCCCACTCCCGGAGCCCTCTTGTCTTGTGTTGACTCAAAGCTTGGGCCACTTGGGCCTCCCATCTGTTTGGGAGACATGGCTGGGTTCTGGCACCAATGGCCCCCTTGGCTTTGAGGGCCCGGTGCCCACCAGGAACACGGTGGGCAGCCAGCAGGCTCTTTCTTGTAAGGGGAGCCCTTCCCTCGAGGGTCTCGTTTGAGACCCAGGCCTGTCAGCGTGCAAGGACGCGAGGCTGGCCACTTGCTAGGGCTCAAGGGAGCTTCTCTCTGCCTGTTTGAAACGCAGCACGATGTGTGTTTGGGGGGGAGGGGCGGTGCTGTGAGGAAGCTGTATGTAATTCTTGGCCGGGACTCAGGTAATTGTTTTAATGAAATGGAATGCAGCTTATTCAGAACTCACTTGGCAGAGACAGCCATGTTCTGTTCTGTTTTCTTGTTGGGGAGAGCAGGGCGCACATTTCCAGCTGTTTGGGATAGGAGAGCCCTGCGTGAGCACGAAGGTGGGCGGCAGGCTCGGGGGAGCCCTTTTCGGGTTAGCTCACCGATCCTCGGGGCTGCTCGAGCCGCCTGTGGACAGCCGTCTGTGTCTCCTTTTGAATAAGCCGTCGACGAGAGAGAAACCCTGTCGAACGAAAGCAGGCTGTCCGGTGGGCCTGCACCCTGCCTGCGGCGTCGCTGCGAGCGCAGGGGACCCTGGCACACTGCGGGGGGCCCTCCGCGGCCGGCTGTCCGCTCACCCTACTCGGCTCCCCCCGGCCCCGGCCCCCCCGTATACCCCATCAGCGTACACCTGACATGGCCCTCCGTCCCTTTTTCTTCTGGTTCCCTCTCTTTACCCATCGGCCCCTTCCAACCTCTTCGGCACGTCTTTATTTTGCTCCTTTTCTGCTGTTAACACAGCCTGGGCCCTTCTTCCACGTGACGTTTTTTGCTAAGAATGCACTCTTCGGCGGACATATTTCCCCCTCCCTCCCTGGAGATCTGCTTTACAGACACTGCCCCCCCCCCCTTCCCCACTTCCTTCCCCACTTCCTTCCTGAATCCCTTTGTGGGGGCCCACCTCTGTGTTATTCTAGAGATTTCTGCTGGCTCCCTGTTTTGCTTCTAGGTACCTAGGTCAGTTTATCTACTTGCGTGACCTCTTTTTTCACTCGTGTGCTGGCAACGCCTAAATTTATGTTTCCACCCCTGACGTGGATTCTATTGTCCAGTTTCTCCCGGCCCGCATGCCAGCAAAGACCCAGCGCGTTTCCTCCTCACTCTCTCTTCGGGGCCTCGGGCATTGTCTGCTCTCTCTGTGATTGTCCCTTGTCTTCTTCTCGCGTGGCCTGTGTGACATCATGGGCCTTTGCTCAACACCCTGAGATTTAGGCAACATTTTCGTGTGCTTCATCATTGTTGAAATGATTCTGACCACAATCCTTTGGGGTGGGTGCCAGTTCTGCCCATTTTGCAGAAGAGGAAGCTAAACCACAGCTCCAGGGACTCAGGGACACACCCAGTGTCACCCAGACCCTGAGGCAAGAGTTTGACCTGAGAGCATCACCTTAGGTCTCCTGGCCCCAAACCCGTTCTCTTTTTGGTTCTTCATACTGGAACCACAGGTTGGGTTTGGCCTTGTTGCTTGGCCTTCATAGTATTTAAAAATATTCCAAATTACCGTTGGAGCCTTAAACAACACAGTTTGAACTGCATGGGTCCGCTTATGTGTGTTTTTAAAAAAAATATAGACTACTTCTTTTTTTTTTTTTTAAAGATTTTATTTATTTGACAGAGAGAAACACAGCGAGAGAGGGAACACAAGCAGAGGGAATGGTAGCAGGAGAAGCAGGCTTCCTGCGGAGCAAGGAGCCCGATGCGGGGCTCGATCCCAGGACTCTGGGATCATGACCCGAGCCGAAGGCAGACGCTCAACGACTGAGCCACCCAGGCGCCCCAAATATAGACTACTTCTATCAATGCATTTTCTCTTCCTTATGATTTCCTTAACATTTTATTTTTTTTTAGCTTACTGTATTGTAAGAGGGTAGTATGTAGTATACAAAATAAGTGCATCAATTATAAATACATGCAAGATAAGTTTTCATCTACTGTATTATCAATAAGGCTTCTGGTCAGTAACAAGCTATCAGCCACTACATTTTGGGGGACTCAAAAGTTCTATATGGATTTTCATAACTGATTGACATAAACCACTTATTAAAATATTGACATTAATTAAAAAAAGAAGTTATATGTAGATTTTCTACTTCTCAGGGAGTTGCCCTTAACTGACTGTGATTGCCAGCATTTAAAACATTAAGAGTTAAACATAAAAATCCATATGTTGGGGCACCTGGGTGGCGCATTCGCTAAGCGTCTGCCTTCGGCTCAGGTCATGATTCCAGGGGCCTGGGGATCGAACCCTGCATCAGATTCCCTGCTCGGCGGGGAGCCTGCTTCTCCCTCTCCCTCTGCCCCTGCTTGTGTTCCTCTCTCGCTGTCTCTCTCTCTCTCTCTCTCTCTCTCTGTAAAATAAATAAATAAAATCTTTAAAAAAAAAAATCCATATGTTGTCTCTTTTGAAGAGTGAGTTGGCTGCAGTGGATGCCCGTCCTCCGCGGCACCACTGGCTTGGCCTCAGCAGCTCTGGTCCTTTCTTTGGTCCTCCCTGTTGCCTGCAGTGGACCTGCTTGGGGAGATTCTTAGAATGCTCTCTGCCCCATGTTTATGGCAAATACACACTTGCTAAATCTACGGGGTTTCTTTTCTTTTAAGATTTTAAAGATTTTATTTATTTGTTCGTTTATAAAAAAGTAATCTTTACACCCAATGTGGGGCCCGAACTCACAACCCTGAAAGCCAAGCAAGCATCATGTACTCCACTGGCTGAGCCAGTCAGGCATCCCATCTAGGGGTTTTCCTAAGCTTCATTCTCTGCATTAGATATGACTTCTGACCACTCCAAGCACTTAGCTTTGTCTGGAGTCTGGATCTTTGTCCAAGTTGTGGAAAATGGCCTCCTTACCTGTCTCCCCTCCCCCTCCTCCTTTAAGAATTGTGCAGCTGCTGCCTTGAGAAGGTTTTTTTCTGCTTCAAACTCAAACCAGCCAACCTCTTGACCCTCCCACTTCAGTATAACCTCACAGATTTAAGGTAAATTGGGCTTCTTTCCTTTTGTCTCCCCCTGTGCCCTGTAAGCCCCTTGAAGACAGGAATTTTTTTCTTTTTTTTTAAGATTTTATTTATTTGACAGAGAGAAAGCGATCACAAGTAGGCAGAGAGGCAGGCAGAGAGAGAGGGGGAAGCAGGCTCCCTGCTGAACAGAAAGCCCGGTGGGGCTCTCAATCTCAGGACCCCGAGATCATGACCTGAGCCAAAGGCAGAGGCTTAATGCGCTGAGCCACCCAGGCGCCCAAAGACAGGGATCTTATCTGCCTTTCAAGCATCTCTCAGTGCCAAGTTCAGCTCGGTTCTCCGCAGTTGCTTAATAAATATTTGATGGTGGTTGATGATTAAATGGGTATGAGCAGACACCCACTGTGATGCCAGACCTCCAGCAAACCTCTTCCTCCGCTGGAGAATCCCAGCAAGGGACCGCCGCATTCTTGGTTGGTGGGGAGGCCTCATAGTGCCGCAGCCAGAACACAGGCTCTCTGACATCAGCCCTCCGGGGTCTGTATCATTGCTGCCACTTGCTGACTGTGTGACCTCGGCAGGTCACCTTACACCCTCAGCCTCAGTGAAACAGGTACACTTCTTGAAGTGCTTTAGAGTACTCAGCAAGGGCTGGGGTGGGGGTGGGGGGCGCCCAGGTGGCTCAGTCAAGTGTCTGACTTTTGCTTTCGGCTCAAGTCATGATCTATCATGAGATCGATCCCTGTGTGAGTCTCCACGCTCAGCAGGGAATCTGCTTGAGATTCTCCCCCGACTCTCTCTCATTCTCAAATAAATCAATCTTAGGAAAAAAAAAATACCAATAAATGGTGATGGTTGTTATTATAATTCCTCCTTAGAATACTCTAGACGTTGCTTGTGGGCCTTGGCCTTCTTGACAGTTGACCTTCCCCAAAAGACTGAGAAACGATGACCTTGGCCTTCTCTGTCACCTCTCCACTTCACCAGTATGCTGCCTGTGTTTGCTGTGGCCTTGGTGGCAAACATTTGTTTATTTTTAATTTTTTAACTTTTTCCAGCGTTGAATGGTAGTGAGTAAAGAGGACAGTGGGTAAAGAGAGCTGGAGGGGGGGGGGGGGCGCAGCTCTGCAGATGAAATGGTTATCTCCTCGTGCTGGTGGTGCGAAGTTGGATTTTGGTTATGAGATCTTACATTTCCCCAGAGCCTCTTTGGTGGCTTTGGGGAGGAAGTGGCTGGGGAGGGAGGTCGGTCCATGGCTTGGTTTATACTAATTGCTCATCTAACACTAATATTTGAGAGCTGCCTCAGAGAACGGCCCTGGGATCCATTTCCGGCTCAGCACTGGACTTCTCCCAGAACCCACAGGCCTTCCTCTGGTCAAGGAAAGCCATGAAGGATGCTCCATGACATCTCTAAAGCCTCATGGGATGGGTCTAGGCCACCGAGGCTCCTCGTAGCCATAAAGAAAGGGAGACTTTGGTTTTGTGGACCATAAACTGAGGTTTTTGTCAGTTGAGTGAGCCCAGCTAATAGCAAGAAGCTGGCCGGGTGGCTGGGCCGCCCTGCCTGCCTCTGAGCCTTTTTAGGGGCAGTGGATCTGTTAGGTCAGCCCTGAGCCCCGTGGGGAGGTAGAAGTGGCTCAGAGAGTCCTGACTAGGCTTTTCCTTGCTCTTTGTTTCCGGGAACAGTCCTCTTCCTTAGGTGGAAATGGGAGCATCCCTTTGCCTGCACTTGGTTTCCTCTGGATTTGCGGTCCCCCACCCCTAGACTCCTGGCCTGGCTGCCCCACTAGGGTGGCTTCTCATCACTCCTGAGGTCCGGGACAGCCAGGTCCGGCTGGCTCTTCTGGGGTGGGCTCGAAGGAGAGGCCGTGCCTCAGAGACTCGACGTGCCTACCTTGCTGGCCTTGCTTGGTCACAGGTTGCCTGTCTTGGCCCCGTGAGTGGACTGTGGCTCCCTCATCCGTCCTTTGGGTGAGCTGCTGGGTAGCGGGGTGGCCTCATTTCCTCCCCACCTCACCAGCTCAGATGGCCTCTTCTCCCGTGTCCTGAACTTTCCAAGAATTTCTGCCCCCCTTCTCTCTTTGGAAGTCTGTACTTGAAGTCTTTTTGCCTGCCCGAGGTAGCTGTGCTGGAAACAAGCTGGGGAAAGGAGAGAAGTGTCACCTGGAGGCCGTCGTCACAGCTTCCTGTGGTCACTTGTGGTCATCTGCTTTCCAAACATCCTGTTTGCGCCCCGAGAGCAGCAAGAACGCTGACCTGGAGACAGCTCTTCTCTGTCTGACCTCGTTCGGAGGCCTGGGGCCCAGGCGAATCACAGTCCATCTGTCCCCTGGAACCCTGGGTTTGCTGGTCACTGGCTCTAGATAGTGTTGCTGGGAGCAGCTCCTTCTGCCGTCCCTGGCCTGGACGTCCCCTCTGCTCTGCCCTGCTTCTCCCCTGCTTCTCCTGCCGGTGAGATTTGTCCTCAGAAAGTTCTGTTGGGTGTGATGAGTCAGCGCTCCCCTCTCTGTGGTTCTGAACCCGTCCAGTCTCCCTCAGACGCCTCCCTACACTGACCGAGCTGGGAGAAGTCTTAGGATGTCCCCTAACGGGTATGGGTGGGGGATCTCTAGCTGACTGACCCTCCTCAGTCAGAGTGACGCCCTTCTTATCAGTTTATATATTGGACTTTTATCAAAGACTGCAATTGCACAAGTTTTGAGGCTTTTTAAAACATTGAAAAAACAGTGTAAAAACATTTGAAAATCACAGGGTTCAATCCACACGTGTTATAGGCAGACAAACTGAGGCCCTCTGAGGAGAAAGCCCTTGCCCTGAACACTTAAGGGCAGAGCAGAACTGTGCTTTTGCCTCTTTTTTTTACCCTTTTTGAGGAATAGGTAGGATCCTGGTTTTCTTTATTTCTAGAACTACATACCCACCACAGTGTAGTCTCAAGCTTGCCCTTCTCTAGGGACCTTTCTCCTGTCATTTTGTATCTGATACTGTTACTTTTATAAAAAGTTTTTTTGGGCCGCCTGGGTGGCTCAGTGGGTTAAAGCCTCTGCCTTCAGCTCAGGTCGTGGTCTCGGGGTCCTGGGATCAAGCCCCATATCGGGCTCTCTGCTCGGCGGGGAGCCTTCTTCCCCCTCTCTCTCTGCCTGCCTCTCTGCCTACTTGTGATCTCTCTCTCTGTCAAATAAATAAATAAAATCTTAAAAAAAAAAAAAAGTTTTTTTGTCAAAAAGATACAGGCTTATTACAAAAATTTTAAAAAGGCATAAGAGAAAATCCTTTGTCCTTTCCCCACCAGGGGTAACTAGTAACTATTGTTAACAGTTTGGTGTGCATTTATAAATAATTTTCTGTACGTTTATAAATAAGTAAGCACCCAAATGATTCACATAACATACAACTGACCATTTTATTATTTATTTTTTTAATTAAAGATTTTATTTATTTGAGGGGCACCTGGGTGGCTCAGTGGGTTAAAGCCTCTGCCTTCGGCTCAGGTCATGATCTCAGGGTCCTGGGATCGAGCCCCACATGGGGCTCTCTGCTCAGCAGGGAGCCTGCTTCCCCCTCTCTCTGCCTGCCTCTCTGCCTGCTTGTGATCTCTTTCTCTCTGTCAAATAAATAATTAAAATCTTAAAAAGAAAAAAAGTATTTATTTGAGAAGGAGACAGAGCACAAGTGGGGGGAGGCATGGCAGAGGGAGAGGGGGAAGCCGACTCCTCACTGAGCATGGAGCCCGATGGGGTCTTAAGCTCATGACCCTGAGATCAGGACCTGAGACCAAGAGTTAACCCCCAGAGTCACCCAGCTGCCCCTAGAATATTTTCATCACCCCTGGAGGAGTCCCCTAACCATTCAGTAGTCTTTCCCCCTCACCACCTCCCCAGCCCCTGGCCATCACTAATCCGCTTTCTGCCTCTATGGATTTGCTTATCCTGGATGTTTCCTATAAGTGGAATCTTATGGTATGTGGCCTTTTGTGATTGGCTTCTTGCATTCAGCATACTGGTTTTGAGGTCATCCATGTTGTAGCATGAATCCGTACTTCATTCCTTTTTATGGCTGAATAATATTGCGTTGTGTGGATATACTGAATCTTGTTTATTCATTTGTTAATGGATGGACATTTGGGTGGTTTCCACATTTTGGCTGTTGTGAATAGTCCTGCTATGACTGTGTGTTCAAATTTTTATTTGCACACCGGTTTTTAGTTCTTTTTGGTTTATGTCTGTTCACCACTTTTAAAATTTATTTTTCTCGGGCACCTGGGTGGCTCAGTTGGTTAAGTGACTGCCTTCAGCTCAGGTCATGATCCTGGAGTCCTGGGATCAAGTCTCACATCAGGCTTCCAGCTCTGTAGGGAGTCTGTTTCTCCCTCTGACTTCTCTCCTCTCTCTCATGCTCTTGCTCTCTTTCTCTCTCAAATAAATAAAAACAAAATCTTAAAAAAATAAATGAATAAAGTTTATTTTTCTCTATTGTTGTTAAGTGCCTAATAAAAGGATTATAATCATATTCTTGTTACTTTTTTTTTTTGAGAGGAGAGGGAGAAAATCTTTTTTTTTTTTTTTTGAGAGAGAGTGTGTGAGTCTGAGGGAGGGGCAGAGGGAGAGAGAGAATTTTAACAGGCTCTTCACCCAGGGCAGAGCCCCACACAGGCTCAGGTCTCAGAACTCTGAGATCATGATCTGAGTGGAAATCAAGAGTCAGCTGCTTAACCAACCAACCCAGGAGCCCCGTTTTACTTTTAATATTTAACTATCTTTTTCCTGATTATCAATTTCATACATGTTCATTGTAGAAAATTTGAAAACTACAGGGTTGCCTGGATGGCTCAGTCAATGGAGCATGTGACCCTTGATCTCAGTCAGGGTCGTGAGTTTGAGCCGCACATTGGGTGTGGAGCCTACTTAAAAAAAAAAAAAGGCTACAGAGATGCATAAAGAAGGAAATGATGAAAACTCACAGATATAATCAGAGAACCGCAGTTAATATTTTAGTGCATTTCTGTAAAATCTTCTCAGTGCATATATGTTTACATAATTTTTTTTATATGTTTACAGAATTGAATAATGGCCAGCATTACTGTAACATTTACCTTCTGCTAGCCCTTGTTCTGAGTGCCTTATTTGCTTCGTTTTCCCTTCACAGCAACCCTGTGAGGTACTATTCTTGTAGATGCCAATGCTAACACGTAGTGAGGGTAAGCGATTTGCCTGAGGGGAATTGTTGGTACAGGTGGAGTCAGGGCTGGAGGCAGCTTGGAGTCTGGAGGCTGCTTCAGCCCACTGTGTCCCTTCTAGCCCCTTTGATTAGATGATTAGACTTCCTTCTTTCTTCCTTTCTTCCTCCCCCCCCCCCCCAAGATTTATTTATCTTGATGCCTGGGTGGCTCAGTCGGTTTTAAGCATCTGCCTTCGGCTCAGGTCACAGGTCATGATCCCAGGGTCCTGGGATGGAGTCCACATCTGGCTCCCTGCTTAGTGGGGAGTCTGCTTCCCCCTCTGCCAGCCGTTCCCCTGCTTGTGTTCGCTCTCGGACAAATAAATAAATAAAATATTTAACAAACATTTCTAAAAAAAAAGAAGACTTATTTGCGAGAGAGAGAGAGAACGAGCAGGAGGGGCAGAGGGGGAGGGAGAGAATCTCAAGCAGGCTCCACGCTGAGTACAGAGCCCTGGGACTGAGCCCGACCTGGGGCTGGATACCGCATCCATGAGACCACGACCTGACCCTAAACTGAGAGTTGGAGGCTTAACTGAATGAGCCACCCTGCACCCCTAGACTCCCATTTGATTCCCCCTTAGTGATGCCACTGAGGGCCGCTAGAGAGGAAGGAGGAAGAGAGACTGGTGTGCATGTGTGGGTGCTTTCCAGCGCGTGCGCGCGTGTGTGTATCGTGTACGTGGATTGTGGTGTGCTTGGAAGTGTGGTAACTGAGAAAATGATCAACCACTTGCATGGGGGGGCTGCTGAACACATGACCCCATTGGATTTATCAGGGATTGAGAGCCACTGGGGAGTGTGTTGTGAGCTGAAGTGCCTCCCTCCCTCTGGGTAGGTTTGTGGACCCAGCAAAAGGAGGGGAACCTTTCCTGCTCCGTGGTCACCTCTCTGCCCCTTTGCTGCGGTGAGCAAAGGCCTAGGGTCTCTTGTGCTCCTCAGACCAGCCTCTGTTGGCTCTATGTCTTGTTGCTTTTCAGTTCTTGGATTACTTTCGTATGTCTTCCTCTGGCTTATGTTCTCTTATGTCTTCTTCTGGCTTCCTTTTGAAGGGCTTTTTCTCAATTACTGGTCTTTCTCAGTTAGAGAGGTGAAATCTCTGTGCAGGATTGTGGATTTGTTTTTGCTTCCTTTCAGTTCTTCTCTTTTTTTCTTCAGATTTTATGCATGTATATTTGTATGTATCTATTCATTTGTCAGAGAGAGGGAGAGAGAGACGCACAAGCAGGGGGAGCGGCAGGCAGGCGGAGGGAGCTGCTGAGCAAGGACCCCCGTGTGGAACTGGATCCCAGGACCCTGGGATCACGACCTGATATGAAGGCAGACGCCTGACCACTGAGCCACCCAGACATCCCCTTTTTGCTTTCCTTTCTGTCCAT
>CM053616.1:38416070-38453168 GCA_028646535.1 Procyon lotor | reverse complement strand
ATAGACACTCGGGCAGAAGGTTCTTACCAGTTGGATACATGCTCTCATAGGGGAAGTGCGCAATGCTTTGGGAACTCAAAGGAGAAGGGCCTTGAACCTTGTGCAGAGAATGTGGTCAGGGAGGGCTTCCTGGAGGAAATGGTACCCTAAGCTCACCCTTCGTTGTGTGTTTATTTTAACTGGACATATATAAATGGCCCAAACCTTCAGCCTTTAAGTAGGTACCATTCCATAATAAGAATTGGGAATTTCTTTTTTACTTTTTAAAGACTTTATTTATTTGACAGAGAGAAACACAGCTAGAGAGGGAACACAAGCAGAGGGAATGGTAGCGGGAGAAGCAGGCTCCCTGCTGAGCAAAGAGCCCGATGTGGGGTTCGATCCCAGGACCCTGGGATCATGACCTGAGCCGAAGGCAGACGCCCCACCCAGGCGCCCCAAGAATTGGGAATTTCTTAACAGGAGAGGAGCCCATCATAAAAACCACACATTCCTTTTTTTTAGGTAGGCAAAGCAGATCTTTTTTATCCTCATGTTGTAGAAGAAGAGACTGAAATGTGATGAATCTCAAGGGATATGAAAGGATTTAGCGTGGTGAAGAAGATAGGGGGTGGTCTAGGCTCAGGGAATAGCCTGTGCAGAGGGCCAGAGGGAGGAGGTGTGTGTGTGTGTGTGTGTGTGTGTGTGTATAAGTTTGCCGGCTATGATTTGGCACCCTGTGTTCTCCCAGCTGGTCTTACAAACTAATCAAACAGCCTGAGCTACAAGGCCCAGGACAGTCACCAGCCTTTGCTTCCTCAATGGGATGATCTTTCGGGGCGGCCTTGGTATGACAGCTGAGGTCAGGCCATCTCTGGGACTTTTATCCTCCGACAGAAGTTGAGCTCTGTCTGTGCTGGGGCCCCGGGCCAGTTCGGAAGGGCATTTCCTGGAGCGTTTGGGGCCCGAGATTTCATCCTGGGCCCACTGGCCCCAGTGGTGAGCCTACGTGCTCTCGTGTCAGGAAGGACCTGGTTCCTGTGATAACGCGCTTGGCCTGGTCCCTCTTCCGGAGGGAGGCTGTCGGGGGATGGAGCTACCTTTGTATTTGGATTTCAGGGCAGACTTCACCAAAAGAGTGGGAGCCCAGAGTATTACTGGGCACTGTGAGGACCCCCAGAGCAGACTGCCTGTAGTTTACAGCTCCCGCAAGGCCTGGCAAGAACTGCTTATTTTCAAAGGAAGAGTAACCTGGAGAGGCAGTACCGTATCCTTGCCTAAATAGCTACCTTTTGGGCCCTGCAGCATGCACAGGCGACGTGGCCAAGGGAAAAGAAAGTCCCTCGGGTCTGGCCCTGTGCGTGGCCCTGTGTCCCTCCTGTCCTCGGTTGCTGACCCTTCCACGCTCTTTCTTGCCCTCGGCCTGCTCCTGCTCCTCCTCCTCCTCCCATCCTGCAATCTCATCCGTTGTATGTTCCATCCTCCCACAGGAAACAAATGTGGGCCGCCTCTGTTCCTCCCTCTTTCTCCGTAGCCGCTCAGTTGCCAGGTCTCGTTGATTTTACCTAGTTTTATCTAGCACATTCCTCCAGTCGAGCCCCCCTCCCTGCCTTCTCTCCTGCACACACTGTCGGAGTGATCCAAAAGGCAAGCCTGGTCCTGCCTTCCCTGTTCTCTGCCCACAGCCTTGCGTGGCTTGCCCTTCTAAGTCCAGACTCTGCAACAGGCCCTGGGTCCTTGACTCCTCTTCCACCAAGCTGAGACTTGTACTCTGAGCTCCGGCCCCCTCTGTCTGCCAGGCTGTTTCTCACCTCTGCCTCTGCTCCTCCATCTGCCTAGAACGCCCCTCCTTCCTTCTCCTCTAGCCTCATTGCTGATGGTCTTCTGCTAGTTAGTGCTGCCTAGGGATAGACACTGTATCTTTGTCTCCCCAGTGCTCTGCATACACCTGTGCATAGTACCTGTTCGTGGACTTCGCTGGGGCCACCACTGGTAAAGATGAGTGGCCCCCAGGGAGGGGGATGGAGGGACTGGAGGAGGCAGGTGGGATAGGTATGTGGAACTCACCCATTTTCAAGGTTAGCCTTGGATACCCAAGTGGGGCTCCCCCTGCCCATTTTGTGCCTTCTGATTGGTTTTGCTGGAGAGGAGCGCGTGCACTGCCTGGGTCAAGGCCCAGCACCCTTCTGGTCCCCTAGGATCGAAGTAGAGGGGAGGCTGCTTCGGCCCTAGACAATCAGACTTGTCCTCCAGGGACTTGACCATGAGTTGCAGGTGCAGAGAGGCCACTGTTGGCCCTTGTTTCCTGCAGTGGTTTCACCTTTGTGGATTCCCCACCCCTTTGGACCATGAATATTATGCACCGTCTCCCAAGAGTAGTGCTGTGGGGACACGCGGAAGACATCCTGTGTGTAATTTCAGGTGGTCTGTGCATCCCCTAGAGGGTTGTCCGTGGGCGTCAGGTTCAGACCTCCGGGGTAAGGTTAAGCTCCTTTGCTGTGGGGGCTTTCTGCCTCTCTCGCCCTGGAAGAGGGAGCGAGGACTCCTCTTGCCCCATAGGTGGGGCGCTGAACCGAGTCAGCAGGAGGCGGGTGTGGGGCCAGGTGCAGGCCACACCAAGCAGCCAAGCACTTGCAATGCCTGACAGTCAGGGTCCCTGGAGTAAGTTCAGGGCAGGCTTGTGTTAGTGCTGCTCCAAAGGCTGAGCTCTCCGGCTGAGTTAGAAGTTAGAGCCCTTAGATGGCCATGTGCAGCAGGGACTACCTTGGCCCATCCTGGGCCTCCTTCCTCAGAGCTTGGATTGTTGGGGGCAGATGGCACTGTGGGCTGGCAGCTCGGACTGTGGACCAGACTCCCGGGAAGACCAGCAGTGAGTACCCTTCCTCCTGCTGGCTTTGTGCACTGAGCACATGGCCTGAGCACAGGGCACTCCAGATGCTCCCACTTGGCAAGTCTTTGACCTCCGGGATGGCTCTGAACTGGGGAGAGAGATCACAGTTTCGGTTGGGTCCTGCGTAAGCCTGTCCGCTTTTCAGCCAAGATCTCCTTGTTGGCAGAGACCAGCGATCGGTCCTGTGTATTAACAGCTGGGTCTGGGGGCGGGGAGCTGTGTGGTGGAGTTGGTCTGCCCACCTGACACTTTTCAGAGCAACTTCCTATGATCGCTTATGGCTTGTAGTGCTGGGTGCTGTCTCGCACCTGCTTGGGTGGGGCAGTCAGGGGTGTCCACTTTGTGGGTGGGACAGTCACTCGGCCCCCATCTGTCATCTGCTGTCCCCTGTGAGGTAGGCACGAAGGATGTGTACGGACTGTGTGCTTGTGATACGCCAGATAGGCTCTCTATTCATGCTCTGAGTTATTCCTCCAAATGGCTCGAGTGAGGCTTGGAGATGTGAGTTTTTCTGCCTGTTCTGTAGAAAAGGGAACCGGGCTCCAAATGGTGCCGAGCTAGCAAGGGGCAGAGCTGGGACTTGAACCGAAGTTGTTCAGCGGCAAAACCCACGCTACACTGTGTTGCAAACTCACCTGCCTGCTGAGGCCAGGCAGGTGCTGTGTGTGGAGGAAGTGGGCCAGAGGAGAAAGCTGGATTTCATGCAGCCCGTGGGGGCCCGCAGGAGAGGAGACCCATACTGCCTGCTCTTCTCACTGCTCCCAGAAAGCCAGAAATCTGGGCTTCCAAGTGAAGTCTCTCAATTTCTTAAGACAAACTCAGATTTCTTAAGACGTGTAACCGCATTCATCAGGGAGTGGGGCGCAGCCTGCAGGCCCGGGGCTGGTGGACTTTGCTGTATTCTGTGCTGTCTCCCTGGGCTCCCCTTCCCCCACATCCCGGAAGGAGAAGAATCAGAGTTCATTGCCGAAAGAGATCTTGGAAGATTTCTCTGGGCCAACCCTTAGGCATTTATGATGCCTGTTTTACCAGAAAGATAAGGAGGTGTGGAAAGGAAGGAACTGTGAAGTCTGCCCACACGGGCCGGAGCAGTTCGGGGTGCCTGTTTCCCACCTCTAGGCACTTGTCTGCTATTCCACACTGAGCTGCCCGTGGCTCCAAGGGTGGCACGGCCCCGAGATCTTCCCTCAGAGGACCTGGACATCAGGGGAGAGTGCTGTGGCTGCTGTTTGTGCCCGAGTTTTAAGATTTGTCCCGGTCACGGGGAAGCTGGAGTTACTGTTCAGAGTCGGTGAGATTTGACCCCTCTCATCTCTCTTCCTGCCTCAACTCGGTTTGGAGCAAGAACATGGGATGAGGCCGGCGTCCCCTTAGCTTGCAGGCAGCCTCCCCGCACCCCCAGCCAGCCAAGGGACGGAGCCCATGGAGGAAGACACCTGGGGGACAATAGGGCAGGGGAGGTGGAGACCGAAGCTTCCACTTTTGGAAAGGAGAAACAGTGGGGTGAGAGAGGGCGGTGAGATGGTGGTGTTTGATCGCTCGATGACTTGCTTGGTGACCACTTCCTTTCTGGTTGTAGAGGGAGACAGGAGAGACAGTGGCCTTCACTGGCAGGCTCGGTCTGATCAGAGGTCGTTAGGTCGACCGTGAGGTTTCCAGACACTTGTTCAGGTGCAGGAGCACGGGATTTCTCACCAGGCCGGTCCTCGGGAAGTTTGGGGCACAGCCCACTGCCAGGCGCAGAGCGGGAACGGCGAGTGAGGAGAGGCGGGGCTCGGTGCTCCTGGCTCGAGATGGCCTGCCTCCCGCCCGGGGCGGGCCTTCCCCGGGACCCCACAGAGTGAGCGGGCCTTCCCTGCCGACACAGGAGAGCCCAGCGTCCAGTGGAGTGAAGGGTACAAATGTCTACCCGAACAGTCACTCAGATCTGCACCTTAGAGCGTTGTTTCTATTAGAAGACATGCACCATGGTTCAAATCCAACGTCCAGGCACTGCTATTGCCATCTGTCCTGGCCCTGCCGGGTTGGACTCCCAGGGCCTCAGAGGGTCTCCTGCAATAAAATCCAAATCAGCACCGAGGTGGATACTTCCCCATCCTCCCCATTAATCTCCTGGCGTAAGCAGCTGGGCCTGGTGGAGGGAGGCCAGGCGCCGAGTCGGGCTGGGGCGCTGGGGCCCTCTCTGCCACAGCAGCCCCGGGCCACGGAGTCTTGGTGTCTCCTGCTCATCGTCTCCGCTCTGGGGTTGGCGGGCTTCTTGCAGTCAGAACACAGGGTCTTTCTTTGCTTTTTTCCCACCCTGTCCTCCTCCTCTGCACCTTCTGGCCCTGCACGTGGGCTCTGCCAGGGAGGCCAACAGCCCAGAGGTCTCCCTGGACGCTTTTTGTTTCTGGGAAGTCCGTCTTTCCCGCCCCCTTCTCTATTGTGGTTTCCCAGTGTGACTCTGGTTAGCCAGAGCTGCGAGGACTGTGGCGCGCAGCTGCTCCCTCCCTGCCCAGGGCGAGGCTGGTTTCCTAATGTGGACAGTGGGCAAGGATCTGGGCTTCCAGAGAAGTTTGTCACTCCTCATGACAGTGGCTAGAGGCATCCTTCCTCTGAAGATTAGTGACACCATCCCACCAAGGGCACACCACCTGCGAGCGTGGGGAGCTCTGGAGGGGCTGAGACAGGACTTAGGGCTTCTGTGGGTGTGACGGGCCCTCCCTCGACCATCTATCTTCTTACTTAGGACGTGCCAACCATCAGTTGTGACACCCGCTGGCAGATGGCCTCTGGAGAGCTTTGTCTTATCCAGAATGAAGCAGACGGCTTCCGAAATTTGCGAGACCATGAAGACTAGGGCTGGATGGCTTGATCCCTCTAGAGAAGTTAAAGTGTCATTGGGGGTCAGCTGGGGACCACGGGGGCAGCTGGCCCCATCTCTCTCTCTTTCCCCCCTCTGCCCCTTCTTCTCAGAGCTCTTGATCATCCCAGAGAGTGGTTCCCACTTTTGTTCCACCAGGACACACCCTACAGGCGACCTTAGGGCAGATGAGAATCACAGGCTGCCTGTCCTTCTTCCTGCAAGCGTGCCTGGGACTCTGTGCACTGCCCAGCTCTTTGTCTTAAGAAAGCAGATTGAGGGGCGCCTGGGTGGCTCAGTCGGTGAAGCCTCTGCCTTTGGCTCTGATGATCCTGGGGGCCTGGGATAGAGCCCGGCATCTGGTTCCCTGCTCAGCGGGGAGCCTGTTTTCCCCCTCTCCCTCTGCGCTCCCCCTGCATGTGCTCACTCTCTTCTCTCTCTCTGTCAAATAAAAAAATGAAATCTTAAGAGACAAAAAAGCAGATTGAACACATGTGGGTGGGACCGGCAGTCATGGAGTAGTCTTGAACCCATTTACGTTTATTTTCTAAAATTAAAAGCAAGTCAGTTGTGAATATCAGTAGTTTGTGAGGGTTGCCGAGGAGGGCTGGTGTCAGCCCTTCACAGCTGAGAGCCAGCTTGAGAACCCAGCGCGGGGCCGGCCCCCAACTTGGGCTTGCGTTTCCCTGGCCAGCTGGTGCACCTGCAGCCTCTTCCCCCAGTGGGAGGTGGGCACTGCATTTACAGAGGAAGCGGGGGCCCTGCCACTTTTTGCTGGGAAGAGTTAAGTTCCCGGCTGAGACGTGGGCCCTAGGAAGACCGAGGGGCCCCTGGGTGGCTCTGTTGATTAGGTGTCCGACTCTTGGTTTTGGGTCAGGTTGTGATCTCTGGGTCGTGAGATTGGGCCCTACCTGAGGCTCTGCGCTCAGTGCAGTCGGCTTGAGATTCTGTCCCTCTCTCTTTGCCCCTCTCCCCCACTTGCTCGCACTCTCTCTCTTTCAAATAAATAAACTTGTTATTTATTTATTTATTTATTTATTTATTTATATATTTTTAATAGATTTTATTTATTTGAAAGAGAGAGAACGAGAGAGAGACCACGAGAGGGGGAAGGATCAGAGGGAGAAGCAGACTCCTCATTGAGCAGGGAGCCCAATGCGGGACTCGATCCTGGAACTCCAGGATCATGACCCCAGCCAAAGGCAGTTGGTCAACCAACTGAGCCACCCAGGCGCCCTGATGAAATTTTTTTAAAAAGATCTTTTATTGGGGCCCCTGAGTGGCTCAGTCAGTTAAGCATCTGCTTTTGGCTCAGATCATGATCCCGGCTCTCTCTCCCTCTGCCTGCTGCTCTGCCTATTTGTACTCTCTCTGTCAAATAAAAATATAAAATCTTTTAAAAAATATTATTTATTTATTAGAGAGAGAAAAAAAATTAGCTGGGGGAGGGGCAGAGGGAGAAGCAGGCTCCCCACTGAGCCGGGAGCCTGATGACAGGGCTCCATCCCAGGACCCTGAGATCATGACCTGAGCCGAAGGCAGAGGCTTCACCGAGTGAGCCACCTAGGCACCCCTCAAATAAAATCTTAAAGGAAGATCTAGGTTGACTTTGGGTTGCAGAGTTTAGGCCAAATGCCTGTCCGCCCCTTAGTTGGCTGTTTAGCGAGTTCAGTGGAGTGCTGAGCAGCTGTCTCCTGATGATCCTCGTGCTGCCTTTGCCTGTTTCTGGTGGGGGCTGAAGAGCCACTGATCTGTGTGTACCCCCCAAACAAGTGGCCCTGTCCCTCTCATCCACGTAGGAGAGCTGCCTGCCCGTGATGTCAGAGGTCAGTGCTCAGACCAGCCCTGTCTTGCATCAGGTCACTCAGAACAGGTCAGCCCAGCAGCAGGTTAACCTAGACCTTGGCCCTCCAGCCTTCTCTGAGTTCTTGAGCTCTGAGGGCCTCCACCAGGGGCTCAGCAGTGGCTCAGGACCCTGCCTGAGACTGAGGACGGGGTGGGGAAGAGAACAGGGGGGACCAAGAGCAAGGGACCCATGAGGAGACACTGGTGGAGCAGCATCCCGTGGCCAGCCTTTTTGGATTGCAAGAGGGGCTCCGGAGACTGCTCTGGAAACGACCGTGGTGACAGGCGGAACGCGGGTTGGCTGCAGGAAGCGATGGCGTTCTCCTCTGGGAAGGAACGGGGATGAGCTCTTGGAGTCAGGCAGAGCTGCCCTCCCCGCGGACTCTGGTGGCCTGTAGAGTACTCTCACTAGACATCTCCCAGCCACTTCGTCCTTATCTGTAAGATGGGGTTGTGAGGCCAGTTAGGGTTACTCCTCTCCCCCTCCCCCTGTCTGAGCTTCTTCCTGTCCCTGCGGCCCTGTCTTTGGGTTCCTTTGTGGCACTCCGCCGGTGGCAGGAGCAGAGGCTGCTCTGTGCTGGGTTTGCTCCTCTGGGAGTTCAGAGGCCGAGGGCTTCTGTGGAGCTCAGGCAACCCCTTCTGTTGTCGCTCTTCCAGGTTCAAAGCCACAGGGCTCTCAGACAGCTGTGACTTCCCGGCAGGCAGCAGGGCTGGCGTGGTGTGTGTCGGAGGGGGGCGGGAGGGTGCTGGAGCCCTGCAGCTTCTCTCGCCTCTGTCCTTGCTAGGGAGTGAGTCGGAGACTTCTGGGCTCAGCTGATGTACTCTGAGGAGGACTTGGAATGAACCCCAGGCATGGAGGGGTGAGGTCAGTGGCTTGCTCGGCAAGGAGGCCTGAGTTAGGGACTGGCCTGTCATAGCTCCCAGGATTCCTGGCCACTGGCCCTGGCCCCACCTCCGCCCCTCCCGTCCCCAAGGGAGATGAAAACCAGTGATGTGGGTTTTTATCTATGGAGTGTCCCCTCTGTGTCACAGTGGGAGGGCAGAGGAGGGCCTCCCCAGCCACCAGGGTGGCTTTTGCATGCTTTGTCATGGATTCCTTACCACGTGTTCTCTGAGTTATCTGAGTCGCTGAAGCCCAGAATGATCTAGTTAAACTGCCACCCGGGCTGGTGAGTAGTGGAGACTCGAGGGGGTGGGGGGCTTCTTTCCCCTCTGCCGCACTGCCCGGCGTGGGGATGCCAGAGGGTGTACAAAAAGAGCTATGTGACTGTCCCCACTCCCAGTGCCACTAGAGCAGCCAAATTCGTGGTATGGACAGGGGTGGCTTTATGTGTGGACAGTGGTGGCTTTGTGGTCCTGCTTAAAATTGTTCCCCAAAGTCCCCAAGTGCATGTGCAAAAGAGTCTCCTTGAAGCCTCACTTTTTATCTTACAATTCATTTGCATTTTGCCTTTGGCTCCTTAAGGTAACCTTGTTTATTTTAGGGCAACGGTTTAAATTTCTTTCTCCTAAGTCAGTTCGATCCTCAGAATGTATTAATCCTGAGGTTCCTATGCCCCTGGCCTCCATGTGTCCCTTGGTGTGGGTGGGTGGCTATCCCGGTAGAAGATGAGGGGAGGCATGTTTAGTATTATGAATATTGGCACACAGCTGGGGAAAGGGAAGAGGGGGCCCAGTTTTGTTTAGAGAGGCAGGTTGCAGTGATATGCTCCAGGAGGAGGTAAAAGCTTGTTTGGGACCATGTTCTGAGAAGCTCAAGACCCGAATGCCAGCCCCGGGACCTCTGATCTTATCCTGCAGGCAGAGGGGGCTATCCATGGCTGAGCACTGTGACTCCCCCGTGCCCGGCACAATCCACTTGCTGTAGGAGAGGCCCATGAGGGTATTTGTGCTGTGGATCTAGTGAGAGGGAAGGGAGTTCCTGCCCCAGGAACACAGGCTGTATGGTCTAGTGGGCAAGGCGACACACACCAGAAAGGGGGTTCCAAGAAGTTCATACTGCTGGTGTCGCTGGAAGGGTCAGAGTTGGAGAACCTGGACAGGGGGCTGCAGGCAAGGCTGAGAGGGGCTGAGCCTGGATTTGGATGCTGGTCTAAGCCGTTGGTGAAAAGGAAGGAAGCCAGAAATGGAGAAGCACCCGGGAAGGAAGAATTAACTTGCCAGTGAAGTGTGAGAGCTGGGGACGGCCGCAGTTCTTAGGGCTGCCGTCAGAAAACCTGAAAGGCAGGAGGGAGAGAGCCGAATTCGGGAAATGGCCCAATTGCCCGAGATCAGGAAGCACTGGCCCGTCCTGTGGCCACCTCGGGCTGTGTTCATTGATCAGAACTTGACTGGCAAAGCATGGGTAACTACGGCTGTCAAATCCACAAACATTGCGAAGACTCTTGGCTCATCCCTGCAACAGGCAAACTTTTGAACTGTCTGTTCGGGTCTCTGCAGGGCAGATGACTCACTTGTGAGCCCCTCCTAACCTCTGGTGGTGATTAGCGGGACTGAGAGGCCCAGGGAGCCGCCCTGCCCTGCCACAGAAACGGACCGGCTGGCCTCCCAAAGACTGATTGCGGGAGCGGGTTGGAGTGGGTACGGAAGATCTGAGAAAACTTCCAGCACCTGAGCCCCCTGCGTTTGAGGCTCTTTTTGTATGTAAATCCGTGTTGGAGGAAATGTGGGAGGGGCCCGCAGTTGGGCCCTAGCTTGACCTTAAAAAGCGCAGTTTCTGGATGACCCGAAGAGGTGAATGAAATCTGACCAATGGAATGCGTCCACGGTGGTTCCGGGCCCTCTGGGGGAGGGCGGGGCTTACTGATCCCGGACCGGGATGAGTTACTGACAACAGAAGAGAGGCTGGAGTCTGGCCAGCCTGGTCCTGCTCCTGGGCCGGCATGGAGCTGTGCAGGGGAGATCTGGGTGACTCCTATTTGCTACTGCCTGGGAAGCCTCAGTAGCAGCCAGGGGCCTGACGGGGGTAGGGGGCTGTGTGGGTGCCTGGTGCAGATGAGGCCTGGCGCCGTCGGGCTTCTTCCTGAGCTCAGGGTGACTTCTGGAATTGCCTTTCTGCCTCTATTCTCTCCAGTCTCCCGTTACCTGTGCTCTGTGACCTTGGGCGCCAGCCAGGCACCCAGTAAAGGTGACCCAGCCGGCACACTCATGTTGTGTCAGCCCCTGCAAGGGAAGGACTCCTGGGCAGACAGGAAACCACCCTCCTCTGGTGCGTGGGAAGCCCAGGGTAGAAATGCCTCACCCAGAGGGCCACCTCCCAGCTTTCCCGGCAGCAGATTGGAAGACTCCCGGCCTGCCCCCCTCGTTTCCCGTGTGTCACCCCTAGCCCACACTTCCTCTAGGGCTGAGACAGTAAAATGGCAGTTCCTGTTGAGCTGGGGCATGAGTCAGCGAGGGAGAATGGTGGCTAAATCTTTATAGCCTCCAGGCCTGGCAATGAAATATTTAAATGACACTACAGTATTGATTGTTTCTCATCCATCCCCTTAGGGTGAGCAGTTCCTGTCTGGGATTCGGATGAGAGCAATGCCTTGGATTTAGACAAACTCCAAAGAGCCCAGAGATGCTATATAAGTCTTACCCGAAATTGTGTTCTCTCCTCCCCAGAGCTTGCTCCCACGAATTGGGTTCTGCCCATTTTACAGACAGAGAAGAGAGGATGACCCACGTAGGTGGTGTGACCTGCTGCCCCACACTCAGGCTGGGCCTGGAAGCCTTGCATCCTGGCTCTTACTCTGCACTAGCCGAATGCACGCCGCTCCCTCCCCGTCTTCCTCCTCCTCCAGCCCCTGTCATTCCAGCTTCTGGGGAGAGAGGCATCAAGCAAGATGGGCAAGTGCTCTCCAGGGCTTAATTCTTGGAGAGGAGACAGGTGGTGGACAAGGACCCAAACTGGCAGGGAAGATCCCTCCAGGAGATTGACCTCCTAGTCGGTGTCCAGGCCCTGGGTCCCTGGGCCTGGTGGGGGCAGAGTGGAGCTGGCCTAATTGTGGACTGGCCTTTACTGGTCACAGATCTGCCTTTCCTCCCAGGACAGTTATCAGGATAAATATACCCAGCTCCCCATTCCTGGGGAGTTACTCACTGAGTAAAAGTACCCCGCTGTGGATTAGATTACCTCTGCTCTGACTGTTCTTGTGCTCAGGGCTGGGGGAAGGGGGACCCGCCTTCCTGTCCTGCTTCCTTCCTAATCTGGAAGAGTCTCAGCAAAGGGGCTGAGATGAGACCGTCCCGGAAGAGCTGGTCCTGCTGTTTACATAGCTCCTTCCTTAAGGAAGGGCCGAGCCCACTCACTGCTTGGATCCCTGAGCTTGGGCAGCTTCTCCTCTGACACTTGAAGTCACGAGGCCCAGCAGGTGGTCAGCAGGGGGGCTGAAACTTCCCTTGCCCAGAATTCTGAACCTAGCAGGGTAGACGGGCGTAAGCGGGGGCCTCTCTAGGACTTGTGGGAAAAGGCCTTGCGGAGCCGCTGCTGTCTCTCTGAGAGTCCGATCTCGTATTAAATGGCAGGGATGGGGGCGCCTGGGTGGCTCAGTCGTTAAGCGTCTGCCTTCGGCTCAGGTCATGATCCCAGGGTCCTGGGATCAAGCCCCGCATCGGGCTTCCTGCTCGGCAGAAAGCCTGCTTCTCCCACTACCATTCCCTCTGCCTGTGTTCCCTCTCTCGCTGTGTTTCTCTCTGTAAAATAAATAAAATCTTTAAAAAAAAAAAAAAAGAGTAAATGGCAGGGATGGACAAGCTGGCTGCGGACTGCGGCGAAGGCCCTTGTGCTGTGGCAGCCGCTGGCCTCCCATGTTGTTGGAGCTCTCAGGGTGGTGCTGGCCACTCCTTCATTCTGCTTGTCAGCTCCTAAGGAGTCCGTGCCGACCCCCTGCCCGGGGGTCGCGAAAGCTGAGTTAAGGCCGGTGGAAAGAAGGTAGGGTGAGTGGAGTCTTGAGAAGATTGAGTTTTTTGTTTTTTTTTTTTTTTGAGAAGATTGAGTTCTAACTGCAGGCTCTCCTGGGCCAGGCCTCAAGAATACAAGGTATTTTGAGGTGGGGTCTTCCTGAAGGCTGAAGGAACCCACCTCTTCTAGTTGAGCCCAGCACTGCCAGTGGAGGAGTGGGAGTGCTGCCCCGTCCGTGGAGACCTGGTGGGGAGGCTTCTGCAGGGTGGCCTTCTGTTCCCCAAAATGGTGCCCCTGACTGCGCCTCTGGGATTGCAGCATCCTTTGCTTCGGGGACTGGGTAGGAAGGGGAGGTGCTTTCTCGTGCCCCTCTGGGGCTACCCATTTCTGGGAGCAGGCTCCCCTCAGGTTAGCATTTATTCAGAGTGTGCTCTCCTCCAGGGCAGTGCTAAGCCAGCACCCTGTATCCATTTTTTATGATATTCCTTGCTCCTGTGAGTAAAATGGTAGAACTCCCATCAGACAGACAAGGAAACTGAGGCACAAGCAGCTTGGCCACTGAGCAGAGTCTGTGTGACTCAGAATCCGCCTGTGCAAGTTCTCACCTCTGGTGTCTTTAGAGCCTGGGAGGAGAGAATGGAGCAGTCCTGCGTCCTCCCTCACTCCCCTTCCCCCAGGGAAGGTGATAGACCTTTATCTCTTGGCATCTGCCCAGCTCTGGACTTGACAGTCTTTATCACACACTCAGGAGTGGCCAGGCCTCGGGTAGGAGGAAGCCAGGCTTGTGAAAGGGTCTAACTTGTTTCTACACTTAATTGGGGGTAGAGGTGGAAGGGGTTCGTTGCCTGTCTTTAACCTATAGGGTGTCATGTGTCAGTGGATCAGCCTAGGTGCCCAGAGCTGCCATCTGGGGCACAGGAGGAGGGCCGGACCTGCCCCTGTCCTGCATCCTGGGGCTGGTTTGGGAATGTGAGGAGAGCAGCTACGGCTCGCATCCTGGAATGCAGGCAGACCGGCCCCTCTATCCCCTCCCTCCCTGGGCAGGCAGCCGGGACGTTTGCGTCTTAACCCTCTCAACGCCCTCCGGGCTGCAGACCCCAGGCTCCCGCCCCTCTCCCCCCACCGCCCGCCCAGCCCGCAGGATTACATTTGGCGGGTCGCTGGGGTCCGGGAAAGGGCTTTTTTTTTTAAGATTTTATTTATTTATTTATTTGACAGAGACGCAGCGACAGAGAGAGAGAGAGAGAGAGAGAGCGAGAGCGCACAAGCAGGGGGAGTGGGAGAGGGAGAAGCAGGCTTCCTGGGGAGCAGGGAGCCCGATGCCCCCCGAGCGGCCTGCGGGTCTGAAGGCGCCCCTGATCTTAGCGGCTGCTTGGGCCCAGGCCCTGCCGCGGGGTGGGTTCGGGGGCGCCCGCCGGCGCTGCGTCTGCGGAGGGGCGCGCGTCCCTGTGGGTCTCCGGAGCCCCGCGGGGCTGCGTCACCCTTCGGTCGTGCCTTCAAATGTTCGTGTGCCCCACGAACCGGTGGCAGGTTTGGCACCTCCTTGTGCTCCTCCCGTAGCTGCTCCATCTCCAGCTCACCGAGCTTTCTCGGGATCGAAACTTCCCCAGGGAGCCCATGGCCTGGGGGGTCCCGGGTCTTCCCCGGCTCGAAAATTCCGCGGTTGCGCGAGTTTACCTTGGGTTACTGTGCCCTCCGCCCGGAGCCGACGGGCCAACAGCGCCCTCTGGCGGGAAGCAGCGGATGGACTGCACCCCTTCCTCGCCGGGGCGGAGCTGGGTGTCTTTTGCCCCTAGTGGGCTGGAGACTTTGCACCCAGCCTGCTATCCCCTCCCCCACCTACCTGGAGAGGAGAACTCCTCCCCCTGGCACACGGACATCAGATGGTCTCACCTGGACACTTCCATTTCCCCTCTTGTGTGGGTGGAAGTGCCAGGACGTGCATCAGCTGGCCCAGAGAGGCAAAAAGCCCGCAGCGTTTAGGGTGGTTTCTTCCAGAAAAGGGTTGGGAAGCCCCAGGGAGAGCTTCCTTCCACAGGGTGGCTTGTGTGGTCTGGTTTTCAGGCTCGGACCCGAAACTTAGAGAAGTGCTCAGGATGTTTGGAGCCTTCCTTATCCTGGAGGAGGAGGCTCCTCCTCTGCCCCCCACTGCTTCCCGTCCTGCCTCTGTGTATCTGGAGTGGATCCTACAAACCTTAGGAAGGGGGTGGTATTCCACCTTCTTTGGGGTCTGGGTGGAAGGACTCTGAGCCCGGCTGTCAGGTGTCGAGAGCTAGGTACCAGGCAGTAGGTGTAGTTGAGACCTGGAGGACCCGCCTACGGGGTACGGCTGGCTGGTGGACTTCCTTGAGCAGTCTTCCTACTGCCTCTGTTGACTCAAGCAGGGGAGGAGTTTGCTAAGCTTGCAAGGAGACTTTGGCCTGGAACCATTTTGCGGGTTTTCGGAACATAGTGGCCTTCTGCACCCATAGGATTCCAAAGTAGAGGCCAGAGGCCTCCTTGACTGCCTTCTGTAGTCCTGGCTCCCTTCCCTGAGTCACTCGTGGGGGGCTTTGGGGAGATAGTAACACTGTGCAGTCAGAGCAAAGTCTAAGGGTGCAGAGAGGGAAGGAAGCTACACCAGAGGCCCGCTGGCTCGTGCACGTGCTCTCTCCCACTTGGGCAGACACATGTCTGATGTGCTTTTCCACTGGCGTCCACCTGTGCTTCCCTCTGAATGGTACTTTATGGCTTCGCTTTTCTCGTGAGGGTTGCCCTTGGCACATCTTGTCCTGATTCTGACCACAGAAGATGTAGGAGCCGTCGGTACCTTGCTTCCTACCCTGACCTTGGAGGAAGATGTTTTTCAGAATTTCACCAAAGAAGATCTGATGTTTGTACCTTCTCCTGGACTGTAGCATCTCGCTCCCATGTAGACCTCACACCAACACCGTGAGATAGGAGTAATGAACCCCAGCTTGCCGGGGCAGCTGAGGTTCAGGGACGCCAAGGGATTGGCTGTGTGGCCACAGAGAGTAGCTAGAGGAGCTAGGACTTGAACTCCTGGGATCTTTTGTTTCTGTCCCCCTGGGACTGCTCCTTCTGACCAACAGATGTATCAGTGTTTAAAAGACCCCAGTGGGGGGGCGCCTGGGTGGCTCAGTGGGTTAAAGCCTCTGCTTCAGCTCAGGTCATGATCTCAGGGTCCTGGGATCAAGCCCCGCATCCTGCTCTCTGCTCATCCTGCTTTGCCCTCTTTCCACCTGCCTCTCTGCCTGCTTGTGATCTCTCTCTCTCTCTGTCAAAAAAAATACAACCTTAAAAATAAATAAATAAATAAATAAATAACCCCAGTGAAATTGTAAGCCAGACTTTGAGTCAGGGGGAGGGCAGGGGATTCGAGGCAGTGAGCAGCGGAGGCCCTCACTTGGGGGGTCGGATGGGCTAGGATAACCATCTGCCTTCTACTGAGTGTTTGGAGCTTGAGACACCCGAGTGCACATCCTGGCTGTGTCCCGTCAGCCAGCGTTGGCAGCCTGGGCGCGTGGCTCTGCCTGTCTGCGCCTCACTTCTACCCTCCGCGCTGCTGTTGCTGCGAGGAGGGAGGGAGGGAACACGGGGTGAACGCCTGGTGGGCAGTCAAGCGTGGCGGCGGCTTCTGCTATTCCCACTGGGGCTGTATGTGGTGCCTGCTCTGGGGCCCCGTGGGGTTTTCCAGCTGGTTCTGCCTTTGATGGGTCTCCCTTTGATGGGAGACCCTGCCCCTGCTGAACTGGGCCCAGGGGAAGTGGGGATGCCCTTCCCAAGGAGGCAGGTGCGGCCGTTCAGAAGCCAAGGAGGCAGGTGCGGCCGTTCAGAAGCCACTGAAATTAGCCCCGGACACCGGTTCCTTTTCTGTCATTACCTAGGCACGCACCGACTGCCTCTAGTTCTGCTTTGCTAGACACAGGAAGCCAGATTCATTTAGGGGATCTGGCAGGGGAGGGGGCTGCAGGAACTGATTTTCCTCAGAAGTCGGGAGACCCTTGTGCCAGGGTCCTGGGCCTTGTGACAAGCTCCCCCTCTGATCAGCTGGGTAGGAGCTGGGGGTAGGTGTGGCCAGCTTTGGTAGTAGGGGGGCTGGGCAGGCACCTGGGAGGTGTGGGACCCCCTTGGTTCCCTCTACCGAGCAGGGGTAAGATTGGGGGCAGGCCCATAAGGAAGGATCAGCCTGGGCCCTGACATTCAGGAATTTGTACGGTTTAAATACGGCATCATGTTGTGATTTCAGCAGGCTTTTGCAGGCCAGATTTTTGGGGCTTGGGGCTACTGAAGAGCCACACAGCCCTCTCACTGGCTTTGTTATCTGGGCAGGTTCCACCACCTCTCGAAGCCCCTTTCCCTATCTGTAAAGGGAGAATCAGCATTCCAGCTTTATCCGGTATTAGGGTTAACCGAGAAACCCCATACCTGCAGTGCCTAGTGTGGTGCCTGTTACTAGTGATTGGCAGTAGATCCAGCCGTTGCTTTCTCATACATAATATCCTGATATCCTAAGGGCCGGGGACTGAGCCTTCCTGACCCCCAGCAGGTCGGCAGGAGAGTGAGGGTGAGCAAGTCCTTGAATATGGTAGGAATGAGGGTGTGGCATTGGGGCCAGGCTCTCTGGGCTGGGGGGCTGTTGAGGGTCCAGGAGGGGAGGATTGAAGTTGAGGGGCTGTCAGTAGTTCCTACTCCTGCCCCTCCTGCCAGGGGGAGATCCACGGCCCCCCACTTGGCCGCCCAGTGCCAGGGAAATGGAAGCTTAGCCTTGATCCGGCTCCCTTCTCCTGTTAAAAGCAGAGTAGCGGGGCCCTGGAGCCTCTGGGGCCAGGCGGCTTGCCAGGCTTCCGCAGAAACAGCCTACAGAGCAGTCCTGCCCCCTGCTCGGCTGAGGGGGTAGGGAACACTGCACCAGCCTCGACCCAGCCCCCACCTCCCCAAGTACCGCCCCCCGCAGCCCAGGGCCTCTGGAGGAGCAGGGAGCCTGCGGTTTTTCTTCTACCTGGTCAGAGAGGCAGGTACCATACCCTAGAGAGCGCTCCAGGTGGAGGGGGCGCGTCGCTGAGAAAGCTCAAGCTCCTGGAATTTCAGTGGGACCTGGCACTGCCTGGGCCCCTCCCCATGACGTGGGGCCCCTCCCGCCCGTTCTCCCCGCCTTGCCCTGTGGAGTCAGAGTGCCGAGTTCCAGGCAGGCATTTCTGACTTCCAGCCAGCCAGCCAGCCGCACAGCCCTGTCAGAGGGGACGCAGGTGCCCGAACGCCAGAGGTAGGAGAGCCCCAGGGGCAGCCCGGGAGCCTCCAGGCACCTTCAGCCTGGGGCGGGGGAGAAGAGGTCAGTTTCGAGCCCGTTCTTAGCCAGGCTGGTCTGGGCTGCGAGCTTCCTGCCCCGAGGCTGGTTATTTCTCCCAGGGGTGGGGCAGGTGCTCTTAGAAGTCGTTAACTCTTGGGTGCAGCAGGCAAGGAGGGCACTGCCACTGGCCAGCCTGTTGCCAGGATCCCTGGTTGTAACCGGCTCTCGGCGTGCTCTCTCTGCAGACGCCCTGCTGGCAGACTTGGAGTCCACCACCTCCCACATCTCCAAACGGCCCGTGTTCTTGTCGGAGGAGACCCCCTACTCGTACCCAACTGGAAACCACACGTACCAGGAGATTGCCGTGCCGCCCCCCGTCCCGCCACCCCCGTCCAGTGAGGCCCTCAATGGCACAATCCTTGACCCCTTAGACCAGTGGCAGTCCAGTGCCTCCCGATTCACCCACCAGCAGGTAAGGTGGAGACGGGGGCTGGGAAGACAGGGAACCGGGGCTTTGGGGCAATAGGATCTCCCCCGGCAACAGCTTGGGGAGCCCGGGGAGCAGTGGGATCAGGGCGATGGGGAGAGGGGCTGGGAAACGGCCGGGTCTCCCAGAGGCCACGTGAGGGGGCGAGTGACCAAGAGTTAATCACCTGTCTCCCGGCCGGAGTGTGGAAATTCCCTGGTGAGACTGTCTGTGAGCAGGAGCCTCCTGGGGGTGACTCGGGCTGTTCCTTTTCCTCCCCCTTGGGGGAGGCTCTGAGCATTCTGTCCCCTGCAGCCTCAGTCCCCATCACCCGTGTACGGCTCCAGTGCCAAAACTTCCAGCGCCTCCGTGCCCCAGGACGGTGCCGGCCCCCCGTGTTCCCGAGCCGGGGAGGAAGAGCACGTCTACAGGTACTGACGCTGCCCTCCGTGCGCCCCTTCCCCTCCTGCCTGGAAGGTCTGGGGCCAGGGATCGGCCTGGCAGCAGCCTGCTCCAGGCCCTGAGGCTCCTGGCCAGCTTGTACTGCCTTGAGCTGGCCCAGTGGCCGTGGCGCGGCTAGCGCCACACTAGCAGGGTTGGGTTGTCACGTCACCCTGTGCCGTTGAGGAACTGAGGCAAGACTTCCTTCCTCCCCTCTTCCCACATCCCTTCCCCACTCTCCACTCGGAGAGTGACTTCATACCCGCTCCACCTTATTCTCCTGGAGGTCTTGGGGCCACCCGGGGGGCCGCTTCTCACAGTGGCCTCCCCTCTGCCTCTCAGTTTCCCCAACAAGCAGAAGTCAGCCGAGCCTTCACCCACTGTGATGAGCTCCTCCCTGGGCAGCAACCTTTCTGAACTTGACCGCCTGCTGCTGGAACTGAACGCGGTGCAGCATAACCCCCCGGGCTTCCCTGCAGGTAGGACTGGCCCCCCGGGTCCCCTGGGCCCACCTGCTGGCCTCTGGATCCCTGGAGGGGTTAGGGCTGAGCAGCCTCTCTCTCTCACTCTTCCAAGATGAGGCCAACTCAAGCCCCCCGCTGCCTGGGGCTCTGAGCCCCCACTATGGCATCCCGGAGAATAATAGCCCACTGGGGGGCAAAGTCGGGCCCCTGACGAAAGAGAAGCCCAAGCGGAATGGGGGCCGCAGCTTGGAGGACGTGCGGCCCAGCGTGGAGAGTCTCTTGGATGAACTGGAGAGCTCCGTGCCCAGCCCCGTGTGAGTATCAGCGGGCTCCCCGGGCAGGGGAGGTCTCGCCCAGCCCACGCGGTGCTCCCGTGTCTGTCCACTTGGCCCAGTTGTCCCCCATTCCCTCTGTGAGGGCCTGTTGTTTGCTGGGCCCTGGACTAGGCTGTGTGTTGGGGGTGCCCCCGGCGTAGTGGCTGTCGCACAGGCTTCGGAGCCTCACTGTAAGGGTTCGGGTCTTGACCCTGTCCTTACTAAGTGTTGTCTCTCAAGCCTTAGTTTCCCTGTCTGTAAGGTGGGATAAAGGGATACAGAATAATGGTGAATAAGACCACCTGCCTTGATGGGAGGAGACCCAATAATCCACGTAAATATCTGGAATGGTTTCTGGCTCAGAGCACGTAATGCACGTGGTCGGTGGCTACTAAACGTTAGGCCTTCTTGGTGTCGCTGTGTTGTTGGAACAGTGTCACCGGTCCATACGGTGTTGTCGGGGGTTACACCCGGTGCCTGGGCTTGTTTAACAGGCGAAGAGGGCCAGAGATGTCCCCCTGAGAAAGGGGCCGGGCCAGCTGCCCTCTTGTCCCATGCCAGCAGCTCACCTCAGCTCTGTCCCCGCGGCCGAGACTGGGGGCTGGTGGGTTTCTCTGGAGTCGGGCGGGAGGGCCCCCGTGTGAGAGGGCCGCTCTCGGGGACCGCGGGGCTGGCCTCTGGGGTCCCCGCTGACGCCGTGCCCACCCCGCAGCCCTGCCATCACTGTGAACCAGGGCGAGATGAGCAGCCCTCAGCGAGTCACCCCCAGCCAGCAGCAGACACGCATCTCAGCCTCCTCTGCCACCAGGGAGCTGGACGAGCTGATGGCCTCCCTTTCGGATTTCAAGGTGCCCCAAGACCCCTCCTCTTCCCTGCCCCCTCATTCTTCCCCTCTACCTCAGTGTGAGTCGCTGGAGCGCAGGCCCTCAGTGTCTGGGTGCCTCGCCCCGAGCCAGGGGCCCTGCGGTGCTCGGGTCTCACCAGGATGCCAGGGAGGGAGGGTCACACCAGGCTTCACGGGGACGGGGCTGCCTCACAGCCGGTGAAGGCAGAGAAGCACTTAGCAGGGAAATTCCTTCTTCCCGGGTTGCTCCCAGCTCCCAGCCACCCAGACAAGGGGATCGGGAGGCTGAGACAAAGGCTTCTGTGTTGATGGTTGCTCTTGGTGGGGGAGGGCATTCTCTGCTGGGCCGTGTGGGACTGAGATCCTGTGCCTGAGAGAGGTCATTTGCCCCAGAGCCCCGTCTCCCACGCTGGCTGGTTGTCTTCAACACATCCTTCTTCCTTCTGCCCCTGGCTCCTGAATGCACAGGTCTCCTTTTCCTCCCTCCGTCCTTCCCCCCACCCTCCACAGGCCCGAGTCCCCACAGGTTGTGGGAAACCTAAACCCTTTAGGCTGCTGGTTCGGACCTACAGGAGGTATTTTCCCCTCCGGTCCTGGGCCTCCCGGGCCTGCCAGACCCGGGTGTTTTATTTAGAAGACGCAGTGCCTCAGTGGGGCTTGATACTGACTGATCTCCAGCAGTTGCTGACTTCACCCTTCCTCGTGGGTCTGCCCGAGACCTGTGGGGCAGGAAGTAGGGAATCTGAGAAGGGGAGCAGGCCTCCTGAGGGCCGTTGGCCCTGATGGTCCCTCCAAGAGGCCCTCCAGCTGGGGGTTCACCGTGGGGGATGGGAGCTGCCGGGCTTGTGACCCTCACGTGCCAGTGGTTGTGGGTGGTGAGTGGCTACCATCAGAAGCAAGTCCCCTGGACTTCGGTGTGGGCCTTGGGGAACCCTGCGCTACCAGCCGTTAAGCTGTTTTTACCTTTTTTTTTTTTCCTTAAGATTATTTGAGAGAGAGAGAGAGAGTGAGTATGAGCAGGGGGAGGGGCAGAAGGAGAGAGAAAGAGACTCAAGCAGACTGCCTGCTGAGTGGGAGCCTGATGTGGAGCTCGATCCCAGGACCCTGAGGTCGTGACTTGATCCGAAATCAGGAGTCGGATGCTTAACCGACTGAGCCACCCAGGCGCCCCAGTTTTTATGTTCTGAGACAGACAGCCAGCGCTGTAGTGCCCACAGGAGGCTCGCTGGTTCTAGCTGTGCCCCGAGATGAAGGTCTTGGGGGACACGGGAAGGCTAGGGTTTTCTGGGGGAGTCAGCCAGCTTGAACCAGGTTTGGGGGAAGCAGAGCAGCTGCCTGCCGCTGACTCTCCCTTGATCGGTGCTTGGCTGACCTTCTTGGTCACCGGTCTCCTGTGGTCCCCTCTCTGGAGCCTTTTCTCCCTTGTTCCTACCCTGGGGTGGCCCTGCAGGCATGGCTCAGCGGTGGCTCTCTGCTGCCTGGGTTTGATGGGGGCCAGGGACATGGAGCCCAGGAAAACCTTTGTGGGGTCTGGGTCTTTTTCTCAGGCCAGTCCCCATGCTTCCGCTTCTCAGCCACCTCGGTCTGGTCTTGGTCAGTGTGGTTGAGCCCTCAGGCCAGGCCTGCCCCTTGCGGAGAGCACCTTTCTGCACCTCTCCTCACCTCTCCCGTCTCTCTCCCCTCTCCTTTCTGCCTTTTGTCTTTCTCCTCTTCCAGACCAGCTCCTCTGCTGTGGCCTTGAGCTCCTCGGGGCTGCTGCCCAAACCGGCTCCATCCCCACACCACGTACCGTCCCCTTCCCCTCCTCCTCCTGGGCCCTCTCTGTTCTTACCATCCACTCCTAAGCTGTCCTCTGGAGGTCGCGCTCCCTCCCAGGAGGTCCTCTGCTTGGAGGACCCCGATAGCAGGCAGGGCCTTCGGCCTCCTGTGGCTCCCAGCTGGCTTGCTTTGCCTGCCCTCCAGGCGACACCTGACGCTCCCAACACAAGGTCTCCCCCTGTGGAGGGGCCTCTGGGGCCGTTTGGTGCAGAGAGCCAGGCTCAGGTCTGGAGAGACCTACTGAACCTCGCAGAGGAGCTTTCCAGGGCACCCCCCTGCCACACACCACCCCGCCAGGCTGGGTGCACAGGTCCCCAGGAGCCTGGAGACCCCCATGGGCTGTTGGCCAACCCTTTGTGCCCAGAGGAAGCCATGGCTGCTGCTCGGGAGCAGCCGTGGGCTTTGGAGGCGCTCAGGCCTGAGATCCCCCACGGAGCCACACCCAGCTTCCGGGCAGGGACTGAGCCAGCTGTCGTGGCCGTGGACCGTCAGGCTATCTTCCCAGATACCTGGAGTGTCACAGAGGAATGTGGACAGCGGAAGCAGAGGGCAGAGCCAGAGCCGGGGGAGCCGGCAAGCAGCCGCCCGGCCCCAGTTGACGAGGAGCAGTTAGGTGGACAGACACCCACGAGGGGAAGCCTGGTCAGGCCAACCCAGGGACCTGAGACCCCCAGGCGGCCGGGGGGCACCACCGGAGCTGCTGTGGAGGCCCAGAGGGAACAGCCGGAGCTTCCGCCTGCCGTGGTCCCGGACACGCCCAACACCGCTGAGAGGATTTCCACCTCCGGCCAGGCAGGCGCAAGCTCGCACAGCTGCTCGGCATGGCCCTCGGCCGGCCTGAGTGTGGGCCGCTCCCGGCTAACCCGCATGTGGCCTCCCACTCCGTGCATGTCTGCTTGGGCAGCAAATCCCAAGAGCGCGCAGCCTCGTCGGACCCTGATGACCAGGATTCAGCAGTGGGTTCTGTGGGGCCAGTGGAGCCTCTGGGCCCCGGAAATTCTCTCAGTGACAATCCGCCTCTTGCTTGTTTGAAGGCTCTTTCCTCTAGATGGGCTACCCCTGACCTCCTGACGTGATGTGTGCAAAATGGCTAAAAGCATGGGCCTTGGAACCAGATAGTCCTGAATACAAACCACGCTTCCAGTACCTGCTACCCTGTGTGACCTTGGGCAAACCCCCACCAGCCTCAGCTTTCTCGTCTTTAAAATGGGGGTAATAGTGATGGGGGCCTCGCTGGCTCAGGCCAGTACAGCGTGCGACTCTAGATCTCAGGACCATGAGTTCGGGCTCCACGTTGGCTGTGGAGCCTGCTTGAAAAAAAAAAAATAGAAAATGGGGGTTATAATAGACCGTTTCCCCCACTGTTGTCCAAGGACTAAATGAGGTAATGCCTGTAAAGTGCTGGGAACACAGCACGTGGTCCTCCGTAAGCCGTGGCTGACGTTACTGTTCTTATTCGCTTCTTGCTTAATGAAAATTTTATGTCCTTTCCAAAAACAGATTAGAGCAACAGCAAAAAAATCCAAACCACTATAAACAAGCAGATTATAATATACAACAGGAAAGAAAACTAATTAAAAGACTCACTGGCAGGGAAGATCACATTTTTCTATTACCGATCAAGAAAAAGAAAGAGCCTTATGCCTTTTCAAGAATGTCCACTTATATACTTCCAAATAATCTTGGAATAACCCCACAAGGCAGCCGAGAAAATACTCTAAACCCATTTCAAGGATAGAGAAGCTGAGACCCCCGGAAGTGAAGTCTTGCCCAAGGTCATTGCTGACTTGGAGGTGCCTTCACCTCACCTCTGCTTGGCTTCTCTCTGGTAGTTGAGTTCTGCCCTCTCCTGCCCGGGGTACCTGAGTGTGGACTGAGCAGCCTCAGCTGAGCCCAGAGTGGGACAGTGACAGCTTCCCCCTCCCCCCTCAGATCCGCTCTGTGATCAGGAGGAGCCGGGAGACGGGCCACGCACACCCCATGTCCCGGGAGCCCTCCCCTCGCCGCCGGCTGGACCCCGCCACCCTGAGCAGGACCCCATCCCAGGAGCAGCTCATCGCAGAGCTGCAGGGTCGGCTGGGCATCCGGCCGGAGGCAGAGGAGGCAGCGGGGGCAGTGGGGGCCTCTGCCGAGGACTGGCTGACCGAGGGCGTCGTCATCACTGTGCAGCCTCGCGGGAGGCGGGCTGGGGGGCAGCTGGTAGAGAAGGTAGCGAAGCGAGGAGGTTGCTGGGGCTGGGCCAGGGCCAGGCTAGTAGGCGTCCTGATTCTTGCCCAGGAGGGCTGGAGGGAAGATGTGGTGTGGGAGGAAGGGAGGGAGGGGGGAGGGGTCCCGCAGCCTGTGCCCCGTGAGGCGGGGAAGGCCCGGGGGGACCCCGTGAGGGTGGGAAGGCCCAGGGGGACCCTGGGGATGGTGGGCTCCCCGCTCCTCTATTCTGCTTCATCTCTCCTTCCTTTCTTCTTCCCAGGTCATCTTCCCTCCTGGCTCCCCCGTTCCCCTAAGAAGAACCTTCTCTGTTCTGGCTTCTCCTCCTCCTCCTGTCCCTTCACTCCAGCAGCACAAAGACGCCTCCGCCAGCAGCCCTTGTCCCTCGCCCGGCCTGCCCGCCCCCTCCTCCCCGGGGCCCTCCGCTCTTGGCCGAGGTTCCCTTGGGGTCCTGAGCGCTGCGGCAGGGCTTCGGGAAGAGGGTGTGCAGGGCCCCGCCCCGCCCCCTCCCGCACCCCACACTTGGAGGTCCGTGGGCTGCCAGACCGACGAGGACCCGCTCTTCCCCCCGATGCAGGCAGGCCTCCCTGTCCCCATCCCGCTGCCCAGGCCGTTTCCCTGCCCTGCACACTTGCGGGCACACACACACACACTCTCACACCCCCTCTGGCCGTCCATCGCCGAGTCAGGACGGTGCCACAGTCCTTCCTTAGACACTGCCTTGACCCTGGGCCCTCTCAACCTGCTGTCCGTGCTCCCAGCCCCTTGATGTCAGCTGTCCTCTTGCTTCCTAGGGGGGCTTCTCTCCGCCCGCCCCTTCCCCATGTCCCTTGGTCCTGCCCCGGGCTCCTCTGAGGAAGCCATTCCCGGAAGGGAAACCAAACCTGCTCCTCCCCCTCCAGCCCCCAGGCCAGTACCTGGAAGGCCTCAGTGCTCCCAGCCCGTTACTTTCCTTTCTCATGTCCATGGCTCACCTTCTTCCCCTTCTTCATCTCTCCCTGGGCCTCTCTCTCTGGATCATTTTTCTCTAGACTCTTCCTTCTAATTCTGGTGCTGCCAGCGGTGGGGGTGGGGTGGGATCCTCTTTTCTCATCCCTGATTCCCTTTTGTGAAACGGTCCGATAGTGAGGTCTCTTTTTCTTTCTTCCTCAGTTAAAAACAATTTCCTTGTCCTCGTTTCCTCCCCTATCCAAGATCCAAGGCCTGGAACAAATGGCGGATGGAGAAGCGTGGGCGGCCAGCCGGCCTCCGAGCGACAGGCAGAGCAGTCCTGAAGGGCAGGACGAGGGAGGGGTCAGTGCTGAGCCGGGGGGCCTAGGGTCCTGCTTGCCTGTTTTCTGGGCCTTGGTCGGGCCAGTGGGGTGCCTCAAGCCCCTCCGATCCCCAGGATGTCTTATGGATGCCATTCCCACCCTTGGGGCTTGGGACTCTGGGCCCCCAGACGAGGTTGTACTGTTTGCCTCCCTCAGCCTGTCTGTCCAGGAGGGAGAAAAGCCCCCGGTGCCGCGGTGCTTCGAGGCCTCCTCTCCAAGTCTGGAAGTCCTGACCATCTCTCTCCCTGTCTCCGCAGTTCATGGCCCAGGGGAAGACGGGGAGCAGCTCTCCCCCTGGGGGGCCCTCAAAGCCTGGGAGCCAGCTGGATAGTATGCTGGGGAGCCTGCAGTCTGACCTGAACAAGCTGGGGGTTGCCACAGTTGCCAAAGGGGTCTGCGGGGCCTGCAAGAAGCCCATCGCTGGGCAGGTGATAGAGGGGGAGGGGGAGCGGGGGGAGAGAGCCGCATGCGGCCGGAACTTGGCTCCCTTGGGGAGGGTGCTCCACGGCGGGCCAGGACCCTGAGCCTGGTCCTGCCTCCTTCCCCAGGTGGTGACTGCCATGGGAAAGACGTGGCATCCGGAGCACTTTGTCTGCACCCATTGCCAAGAGGAGATAGGGTCCCGGAACTTCTTTGAGCGGGACGGACAGCCCTACTGTGAAAAGGACTATCACAACCTCTTCTCTCCGCGCTGCTACTACTGCAACGGTCCCATCCTGGATGTGAGTCCTGGCGGGAGGGCAGGAAGATCTGCCCAGATCTTCCCCGTTGCTCCTGCCATCTGATGCTCAGAGGGGTCACTCATACGCTCGACCTTACACAGCTAGGAGATGGTGGGGCTGGGATCCAAGCCCAGTCCAGATGCAGGGCCCTTCTACCTCCCTTCCATCTCCCATCCCAGGTTCCCTGCTGCAGATACTCCAGGGCTTCGAAACCCTCCCCTATAAGTATAGTAGAGTGCCGATCCCTTCCTCTCCTGCTGTGTCATGTGAAGAGAAATGCTCAGCCTCTTGGAGCCTGTTTCTCCACTTATCAGATGGGAGTCGCAAGAGAACCTATGACCTTCGGGCACCTGGGTGGCTCAGTCATTAAGCGTCTGCCTTCTGCTCAGGTCATGAGCCCAGGGTCCTGGGATCGAGCCCTGCATCAGGCTCCCTGTTCAACTGAGAAGCCTGCTTCTCCTACTCCACCTCCTTGTGTTCCCTTTCTTGCTCTGTCTCTTATCTGTCAAATAAATAAAATCTTAAAAAAAAAAAAGCAGCAGCAGCAGCAGCTATGACCTTAACTGCATGGGAAGATTCAGGAGAGAGAGAGTGTCTGGCATGTCACATCCTTCCGTAAATTGGAATTCCCAGTGGTAATCAGAGCACAGTGAGCAGAGACTTGATCTCTGAGGGGGTGTGGGTGGGAAGGACAGTCCTGCCTGTGAGCCTCTGCCACGGGGTCTATCCGGTGCGTCGGCACCTGGGCTCTCATCCCACACTTTGCTCCCACACTTTGCTCTCACAGAAAGTGGTGACAGCCCTTGACCGAACGTGGCACCCGGAGCACTTCTTCTGCGCCCAGTGTGGAGCCTTCTTTGGTCCTGAAGGTATGACCGGCAGGCAGACCACCTTGCTGGATGGTCTCCTCCCCATCCTGTGTCGCGCGCCCCCCCGCCCCCATGCTTGGGAGGCAGGAGCAGGAGACTTCGCTGCTGTTAGAGTCAGGATGACTCCATCTCTAGAGGCCCTCACTCGGCCCCGCAAACCTCTATTTCTCAGGGTTCCATGAGAAAGACGGCAAGGCCTACTGCCGGAAGGATTACTTTGACATGTTTGCGCCCAAGTGTGGCGGCTGTGCCCGGGCCATCTTGGAGAACTACATCTCGGCCCTCAACACTCTCTGGCATCCTGAATGCTTTGTGTGTCGGGTAAGGAGCCCCCTCATCTGGGGGAGCTGAGAGTGGGCAGCTGGGAGAGAAGGTCCCCACCCTCCACCCCCTGTGCTCTCTGGATCCAACTTAGGGGTTATTAAAGGGATGAGCAGGTAGGGAGTGCGGTTCTTCAAGTTCAATGTGTCCTGGGCCAGGGCTTACAGTGAGGCTGGGAGAAACCAAGAGGAAGGGAGACAATGTCCTCCAGCCCTGTCCTGTGTGATGGTCCTGGGACTGGTCATGTTCAGCAGAAGGGCACTTGTGAGAATGAAATGAAATAACATAGTACCAGCTCCAGTGGAAACAGGCAGTGGTCTCCAAACTGTATTCTGGTGGTAATGGGAGATGTTAGGGATCCAACAAGGGCTCTTAGATCAGATACGTTTGGGAAACACTGCTCACTGCGGGACTTCTCAGTGCCTTTTATACCCAAATATGCAGGTTGGTTTCTGGACACAGTGTTCCAGCCACCTGCCCAGGGGTCAGACCTCTGTTTGAATCCAGGCTGTGCCACTTAGCTGTGTGACCTCAGGCAAGTCACTGAACTTCTAGGCCTCAGTTGCCTCTGTTGGGAGAATGCAGTAAGTGTTTAGTGCAGCACTTTGGCACATAGGAAGTGCTCAGCCAGCGGGAGTCATGAGCGTGACTGTCTTCTGCCCATCCCAGTGGTGGCTGTCCCGCCCCGAGCCCCAGCCTGAGCCTCCTGCCCTCCGCCCCGCCCCCTCTTCTGCTTGGTAGGAGTGCTTCACACCCTTCGTCAATGGCAGCTTCTTTGAGCACGATGGGCAGCCCTACTGTGAGGTGCACTACCACGAGCGGCGAGGCTCTCTCTGCTCCGGCTGCCAGAAGCCCATCACAGGCCGCTGCATCACCGCCATGGCCAAGAAGTTCCACCCGGAGCACTTCGTCTGTGCCTTCTGCCTCAAGCAGCTCAACAAGGGCACCTTCAAGGAGCAGAATGACAAGCCTTACTGTCAGAACTGCTTCCTCAAGCTCTTCTGCTAGGCGCCCTTCCCGGCCCCTCTGCCCCGGCCCAGCCTCCCCAACTGCTACTGTGACCCAGAGGCCTCGCCCAGGGGTCAAGGGGGAACCCCGACTGAAACTGGAATGCGTATCCTGGGCTGGTGCAGGATGGTGAGAGGGCCTGCTCTTCTTTCCCCCGCCGCCGGAGCCTCTGGGCCTTCCTCCTCCTGCAGCCCTCCGCAGGCTGTCCGCTCCTCGTGTTCCCTGGAGCTGGAGGCTGGGGGGCCCTGCCCTGCACCACGTGTGTCCCCATGACCCCGCCTGGCCTGGCCGGCACCCCACACTGGAGCCATCTCTTACTCATACTTTGGCAGTGGAGCCAAGGGGAAGGGCAGGCAGGGTCAAATGGGGTCTTTTTTTATCCTTCTTCCCCCCATAACGACCTAATTATCCTTGTCCTGAGAGTATTGGGGGATTCCGGCTCCCTTCAGACAATGCCAGCATAAATCCATCTGTCCAAGGGTGGAAGTGTTCCAGGGGCCGCGGAAGGTTTCTTGCGTTCCGCCTGCCCTTCCGGTCTCCCCAGGCCTGGGCCACTGTCCCCCCCGACCCCCCATAACTGCTCTGGTTCTACTGAGAAAGGCCTCTCCAGCAATAATGTTTTATATGTCACTTCCTCCGTCCTGGGGACGGTGTGAGGTGGGGAGTTTCCCCCCCGTGCCTGGACACTGTACCGACTTTGATAGATTTCTACACTGAGGTTTGAATTCATATCGTCTGAGTTGCTTTTACTTCTCCATACAACATGATTTTGAAGAGATTTTAAAGATGTCCCCTTTTGTACTCTCCCCGTCCATGGCCACTGGTTCTGCTGGCAACGATGGCTGTGGTAGGGGCTTTGCCTTGTACTGAGGGCTTGGGGTGGGGAAGCAATTTGTATTTTGTTTGTTTTCTTAGCACAAGCAGGTGAACTGGGAGCAGCTCTATGACTCCCCTTCCTTAACTTCGCGGCTCACCAGGACTGTTTTATAAACTGCTGTATTTTAAAACCCCCTCTTGGATACGACCCGGGCCAGCAATCTCTTAACTGAAACTGGCCTCAGGGTGTCTTGCCCTTTGGGGCCTAGAATTCTGAACCTCATCCGTCCTGTTCCTGAGGGAGGAGAAGGGGAAAGTACACTTTGGGGGTGCTGATTCCTGTCTTGAGTAAGCCGTCAGGAGCATTTGCTCCCCTGTGAACTTTTTGGCAACAAAGAGAACCCACCAAACATTCTTGGCCTCCTCACCACTTCTCTGTGGCTCTTCTGCCTTCTCAGGAAAGCTGGTATCTGGTCTTGTTGATTCCACTGGACCCATCATTACCCCAAATTTCCTGCCCTCCCTGGAGACTGGAGGTCTGGGGAAAAGGGCCCAGGTGGTTGCAGGGGGGTCCGGTAGGACTCTGGGCAGTGGGACAGGATCCTGCTAAAGTAGTGGGATTCCCCCCAGAGCTCTGGCCCTCACAGATGAAACAGGAGCAGGCAGGCCTGGGGTTCTGGGTCAGCAGAAAGGGGCCCCTGTGGGGTCTAAAGTGAGGAAGATCCAGACCACTCCACTAGCCTCATAGCAGAGGCTGAGTGTGTGGGGGGTCTCAGAAGAGGGTCCTCTCCTTTGAGGCAGGACTGGGAGCAGCCCCGGTCTGAGGAGGTCAGCCAGGCCCCTCCAAAGGTCTGATGTCTCCACTTCCACCCATAGGCCTTATTGCTCTGTTTACAGTGACCTGCCCCAGGCCCCTCCCCTAGGGGGACTCGGGTTTCTGGGGTCCACCCTCTGGGTCAATGGTTATTTGATGATTTTATTTTATTTTTTTTTCTCTGTAAACTTCTAACCTGGCTTTTCCCCATATCATTTCCTGTGATTTATGCCAATAAAGTTTGCCATTATTTTCACCATGCCTAGTTCCTTTTCTTGGTGGTCTGAGGTGACAACGTAGTACCAGAAGAGAGACCAAACCCTCCCCAGACTCATGGGGACCATATTGAAGGTAACTCAGTGATGTTCCCTTACTTGAGGCAGAAAGCCCCCCGGGGATGGGATCCCTGCGTGAGCTTTGCTCTTCCCTCAGCAGTTGGTGAGGAAAAGCAGGGGGACCAGTGTTGGGCCCTGTGTGGGTCAGGCCCTGCCCTGGTGCTTGGCCATAGATTCGCTGAGGACATCCTCATGTGGGCCTATGGGTGGCCTCACACAGAACCAGAAGGAGGTTCAGAGAAGAGAACTGACATGCACAACACTGTCCTCTTAGAGAGCTCAGAGGCAGGATGTGAACCCAGGACTTGCCTCTGCCTGTGTTCCTGCTGTGACCAGACACCACCCACCACCACGTGTTGGCACCACACCTTGGGTGTGGAACCTTCCCAGCGGAAGTTGGGGAACTTAGCGGGGAGGATGGCTCTGTACTGCCCTCTAGTGGTCGTGTCCCTATTTGCATGCTTCTGTCTTGTCTGAGCCAGAACTCCAGTCCTGGGCCCCAGGAGCTTCCTGGACAGCATTGTTCCCCTTTGAGATGCTTCACAATTTCCCTGTTATCCGGAGTGGTTTTCCAAAAGCAGCATGTTGAATAGTTAGAATCTTGGCCATTTCACAGTGAGCTCAAGTGGAAATTACCTTCAACCCTCACCCAAAGGTGATGATGGTTTATCCTTCCTGACCATGTTGAATTTATTTTATTTATAGACGTGGATATGGCACATTTCACTATAGTTTGCTTTTGCACTCAGCTGTACTTTATGAGTATTTTCCCATGTCAATAAATATAGATCTGCATCATTTTTTAATGGCTTCGTGATATTCCATTATATTGATGTACTACAATTAGAGATGGTATTTATATCATCAGGGCCTTGGAAAGGTACCATGTGAGTGTGTGTATGCTTGGAAAAGTGCATTTGGGGAGAGAGAGTCTCAGAGTTTAGAAGGCACTGTATAGCATTGGGAGGCCCAGGGCTTTGATCTTGCTTCTAGATTTCAGTTCCGAAGCCATTGTTTATTAGGGCTTGAGCAAACTGTTTAACCTGTGAATTTTTTCGTTGATAAACAGAAATGCTAATACTTTACCTCCTCAGGGAATTGTTGCAAAGATTCACAGCAGTAATGTGTACAAAGTACTTAGCATAATGCTGAGCATGCAGTAATACACTATCATTAAAAAGAGATCTTAGCAGTAACCAACCCCAACAGTTCCCTAAACATCTGGTCATCAGAGGCACTAGGAGGCCTTGAAACAAATTTCTAACTTGAAAGGGTGAAAACAGAAACACCCTTTCTGCCCTAGGATCTACCTCAGTCATTACCAGGAAAAAAAATTATTGATCTAGCACAAGTGTTCAAATAAGCGTTGAATGAATGCATAATAAAATAAACTAGAATATAGTGACTTCCTCCTACATTCCAGGGACTGTGTTAAGACTTAACACGTATCTCATTTTATGCTTATAGTAACTCTAGGATATGCATACTTCATTATCCCTATTTTACAGTTAAGGAAAGGGAAACAGAGGATTAGCAAGGTGAAATCACTTCCTAATATGACATAGTTAGCAAGTGGTAGAAGAAGGATATGGATCCAGGTCTTCTCACTGCAAACCTTGCATTCATTCAGTCAACAAATATTTATTATATGCCTGCTATGTGCCAGGCACAAGACAAAGGTCTTTGCTCTTTGCTTTGTGGAGCTTGCTTTCTTGCAGGGAGAGACAGATGACCAACAACACAGTAAGTTATATAGTGTGTTAGAAGGTGAAAGTGCGAAGGAAGGAAGGGAGGGAGGGAGGGAGGGAGGAAGGTGTAAGTGCTACCGAAAAGATGTGAGTGCTACCCCCACTTACTTATAGAGCAAGAGGGGGAGTGGTAGTGGGTTTTTTGGGTAATTTTAAATAGGGCGATCAGGGTAGTCCTCCTTGAGCACACGATATTTGAACCAAGACCTGATGGAGTTAATTCCGTGGATATCAGCAAGGAGCCTTCTGGGAAGAGGGACTAGCTATTGCACGACCCCTCAAGTGGGAGCATGTTTTGGAAAAAACGGCAAAGACCATCGTCTGGCTGGAAGGCAGAGTCAGTAGGAAAAGAATGAGATTATAGAGATGGAGTTCCAGAGCAGATCCTGTAGGGTCTCGTAGGCAGTTTAAGTTTTAGGCTTTTACTCTCTGGAAATGCGAAATCTTTGAGGAATTTGGAGCAGATAATGATCGGACTTAAGTTTTAGAGGGTTCCTCTGTTTTGGTAGGGGAAGAACAAACTATAGAGCAGACAAGAGACCACGCTGTTTCTAATGCATGTGCAATTATTCCTCAGCTCCACATAGTACTCTTTAGTTTGCGATTTGACCAGCAGGCAGGAGAAAACTTGAACGCTCAACGCCCAAGCTCTAGCTCCTGAACGCGAGCGGCTCCAGGCCAGCAGAGGGAAGCAGCTTTGAGACAGCTGCTCCAACAGGAAGCGGCGCCTTCCTTAACTGCTTTATCTAAAGGCGGCTTCCCGTTGGCTGGAGTGGCAGCAATATTATCCAATGGCTGCCTAAATCAGTTTAGCGTCACTAGACAGGCGTCGGCGCCAGCCAATAGGTGGGGATGCTGTCCTCGTCTTCTGATTGGCTGCTTCATTCATATATAAAGGGTCTTCGCCGGCGCACCGCCCTTCTCTCTCCAGGCGTCCTCGTGAGAGGTTCGTGTTGCTGCTGCAGTAGCTCCGGGAACCGGCGGCGGGAGAGATGGGTGGGGTGTTATTCGTGAGATCTTGGGAGGGGGCGGGCCCGGGCCTGTCCGACCTGGGGTCTCGGCGGTGGCTTGCGCTCCCGGAGTGGCGGCGATGGCGACTGCGGCAGCCCCAACCCGGACTGGCGGGCGCTCACGCGTGGCCTGCCATGCTTAGGCCTCGGGCTTGGAGCCCGGCGGGGCCGTGGTGATGAGTGTCGGCGGGTATCCGGGTTCTTTTTCTCTCCGCAGTGACATCGTCTTTAAACCCTGCGTGGCAATCCCTGACGCACCGCCGTGATGCCCAGGGAAGACAGGGCGACCTGGAAGTCCAACTACTTCCTTAAGATTATCGTAAGTGCGGGGATGGGTCGCGATCGCCCATTATGCTGCTTGGGCCCTGGGCACTAATAGGAATCATGAACTGCCGTATGTTGAGCACGTTTTGGGTGCCAGCTACTGAACGACCATTTTAGGCAAATCTCGTTCATTTTCACAGTCTGCGGAGATCTGCGCACCCGCCCCCCCCCATCCTCTTTGGCAGATAAATAGGTTCAGGCAGTTTAAGTGGCTCCTGAGATGACACCATTTATACTCTGGTCTGTCTGGTTTCCAAATAGCACTCATCATACTTTTGCTCTTTTGTCTCCCATTTTGGGAAGGCCTGCGCCAAGGTGTGACTTATTACAAAGTGGCAACTTGTTGCATATTTAGATGTCCTCAAGATACCAAATATCCTGTGAATGTGTTCTCTTGGATGGTCTGGTGGGGGTTCTTCTCTGGGCAGAAGTGTAGACCCTGCTTTTCTTTAGGCATTAGGCTGCCTTGTGGAGCTTAGTCTGTTCTCCCCTATTTATCATGAAGGTTTTCAGACACACAGACAACTTAAAAAACAATTCAGATTCTGCAAGTAACGTTTTGTTGTATTTGTTTTACCTCGTGCTTAAAATGCTGTAAACCTAACCTTGTTTGGAATAGTTATTTTTTTCTGTTGATGCAGCCATTTAATGAATCAGAAACATGCCTTATATTTGGGAAAAATGAATGTTACAGTAAAAAAACTGGGAGGTTGAATGTAGAAACTTAATTTTCACCATTCATACGCAGGATACAAATCTTCGATAAATCTGTCAATTTTACAACTCAGGTGGCTCGCAGTGGGAGGAATTGTCCCAATTTCTGAGTCACTTCAAAAGCCTAGAAGAAAGGGAGTGAGATGGAAACCAGTGATTATGGGATTTGGTTTCTTTTGATATTTTCTCTTTCCTCCTGCTAACCATTGTTTGTTTCTGGCTTGATTTTGTAGCAACTTTTGGATGATTATCCAAAATGCTTCATTGTGGGAGCAGACAATGTGGGTTCAAAGCAGATGCAGCAGATCCGCATGTCCCTCCGTGGGAAGGCTGTCGTGCTGATGGGCAAGAACACCATGATGCGCAAGGCCATCCGAGGGCATCTGGAGAACAACCCAGCTCTGGAAAAGTCAGTTAATTCTCTTGGGCATCTTTGTCCTCCTTTCCCAGTGTCCTTCTCCCCTTTCCTGGAGGAGAATGGAGCCGAGAGGTGACTGTCTCTTGTCAACTTTTCTTTGCAGACTGTTACCTCATATCCGGGGGAATGTGGGCTTTGTGTTCACCAAGGAGGACCTCACTGAGATCAGGGACATGCTGCTGGCCAATAAGGTAAGGAGAGAATTAGGTTGGCTAACAAGATCTTATCGTTAGTTTTGGCTCCTTAAAAGCAAAACTGATCATTTTCAACTTATGTCTGTTGAGTGAAGATTTCTCACTGTTTTCATTTAGGTGCCAGCTGCCGCCCGTGCTGGTGCCATAGCCCCATGTGAGGTCACTGTGCCAGCCCAGAACACTGGTCTGGGGCCGGAGAAGACCTCCTTCTTTCAGGCTTTAGGCATCACCACTAAAATCTCCAGAGGCACCATTGAAATCCTGGTGAGTGGACTTGGTTTGCCAGTGCTAGCCAGGCAAGTGGTGGGGACTTGGTTTCTGTGGACCTGCTGGCTGTCCTGGTGTTGACTGCCAACTGTGACCTTGTTTTTCAGAGTGATGTGCAGCTGATTAAGACCGGAGACAAAGTGGGAGCCAGCGAAGCCACACTGCTGAACATGCTGAACATCTCCCCCTTCTCCTTTGGGCTGATCATCCAGCAGGTGTTTGACAATGGCAGCATCTACAACCCTGAAGTGCTTGACATCACAGAGGAAACTCTGCATTCTCGCTTCCTGGAGGTACAAGCTGTCCATTTCAGGCCCTTGGTTAACGGTTGAGAGCATGGCTTAGTGTCAGACTGAATCCTGTCTATGCACCTGAAATTGGCCACATAACCAAAGATAATTATTTAATCTGTTCACTTCAGTTTTCTCATTTGTAACACAGCAGTAATCATATAAGGTTGTTGAGGGATTTAATGAATTAATGAGTATAAAGCCTTCTAACAGCACTGGACATGTAGTGAGGGCCATTGTTATGCTAGCCTGTAGTAAAACATATTTTGAGTAGTGTCCTGAGTCAAAGGAGAAATGAGAAAAATGAGGAACGTGTAACACGTAAATGTAATACATACCCTGTTTGGGGGAGGATTGACTTTTCCTGAGCCTAGCTGGCTTAGTTTTTGCCATTAAAATACCTTTTAATTGATGAAATAAAGTGATAGAAAATACAATTCCTTTTTTGTGTTGGACAAATGAAAAATTGTGGCTAATATATATAGTGTTAACTATCTGAAAATCTCACCAGTGGATGAAATTCACATCTGGAATTAGCTTTTTTTTCCCCTCACAACTGAATGATTAGCTAAGTTTACATTTTCACAAAATGGTGACTTTTGAAGTAAGTGCCATCATTATGGTATAGGAAATAATCATGTTGGGAATAAGGGCAAAAAGCATTTATAAATTTCTGGGTCTGAATTGCCCTGCCAGAAGCATTTGGTGTGAGGTAAGTATCCTGTGAGACAGAGCAAATCAGTCTTGAAGTCTTGTCTGCTGTTGAACTTTGCTTGGACTTCACGGTCTTGACTGTAAGATACCTACCTCAGCTGACATGGAATTTTTCCCTCCCCTCCTAGGGTGTCCGCAATGTTGCCAGCGTGTGTCTGCAGATAGGTTACCCGACTGTTGCATCAGTGCCTCATTCTATCATCAATGGATACAAGCGGGTCCTGGCTTTGTCTGTGGAGACCGATTATACCTTCCCACTTGCTGAAAAGGTAAAAAACCTATTAGGACCACAGTGGCCCTGATGGGATAAATAGAGGGCAGCGTGCTCAGTTGCTCTTTAACAATCCTATTGTACAAAGCGTATACATTTTTAAGAGTTTTCTTAAGTTGGGGGGTAGCGGGGTGTGTCCTTGACTTTAGAGATTATAAGAAACCAGAAGAGGGGTTAATTGATGGGTAAGAGCTGGGTCTAAGCTTACCAGGCCACACCCAAGCTCTCTTGCCTGATCATCTCCAAGGAAGGCTCCAGGAAAGGCTTTAGTGGCCGAGAAGTTGTTGGCCATTGAACTAGAGCTGAGGGGTTGTGGGTAGCAGGGGTTGTGGGTGACCATTTTCATCATGAACTTTTCCCCTTGCTTCAGGTCAAGGCCTTCTTGGCTGATCCATCTGCATTTGTGGCTGCCGCCCCCGTGGCCGCGGCCACCACTGCTGCACCTGCTGCCGCCGCAGCCCCAGCCAAGGTTGAAGCAAAGGAAGAGTCGGAGGAGTCGGATGAGGATATGGGATTTGGTCTTTTTGACTAATCACCAAAAAGCAGCCAATTCAGCCAAGTTTATTTGTGAAACATGGAAATAAAGGCTTACTTCTCTTAAAAATCTCTGGACTCTTCATTTTGTGCATTTTGAGGTGTACAGTGCTGTGTACTAGAAACTAGAGCC
>CM053616.1:38376808-38415970 GCA_028646535.1 Procyon lotor | reverse complement strand
AATACCACCCAGCTTAATTGTGTGTGTGTGTGTGTGTATAAATAAATTTTTTTTTAAGATTTTATTTATTTGACAAGAGAGAGATCACAAGTAGGCAGAGGCAGGCAGAGAGGAGGGGAAGCAGGCTCCCCGCTGAGCAGAGAGCCCGATGTGGGACCCGATCCCAGGACCCTGAGATCATGACCTGAGCCGAAGGCAGAGGCTTTAATCCACTGAGCCACCCAGGTGCCCTCTTTTAAGATTTTTTAAAGTAATTTCTACCCAATTCTGGGCTTAAACTCACAACCCAGAAATTAAGACTTGCATGCTCCACGGACTGCCAGCCGGTTCCCCTAACTGAATTTTTATTATACCAGAATTCTTATTTCCGTGGCCATCTGGCCACTAGCCTAGGTCCCTCAGATATTTTGAGTAGGTATAAAACAAGGTAGATGTTTCCTTGCGGTTGTTCCAAATCTGTAGTGGGTTCTGATGGAAAGGTACTTGTAACTAAGTTGACTACAGTTTGAAGGCCATTGTTGAAAGAGGGCCAACAGCTAAGCCGCACAGAGCCCCTTCTCTACACCGCCGTCTATAGAGTTAGCCCATCCGCACACTGAAAATTAAGACAATGCCCCATGGACTGTGAGGCCCTTTACCGCCCTCAGGCTCCCACCCTGTGGCCTTGCCTAGCTCCCAGTCTGGAACATTTCCGCCTGTGCAGCCCCCTCTCAGCTCCAGAATCCTTCCCTGGCAGCCAGCCCTCGCCTTTGTTTTCTAACTCCTACACGTTGTCCGTTGTCCGCCGCAGGTTACAAGCTCAGGAGAAGATGCTGGTTGGCTGTCTCCCTTTTACCTAGGTCAGTTCTGCCATTTAAAAATCTTTCTTTAAAGAATGTGGTCTTTGCTCGGCGACGGCCACGTGGGGGAGTCCGGGCCGGACCCTGCGAAGCGGGTCGAAGTTTACGGGGTGGTCTCACCGCATTACAAACCCTCAGAGACTTTCGTCTTCCACGAGGCCAGGCTGGGAAGGGCCCCGGGGCTGAAGAGCAGGCCCGGAGAGGGAGACCTTGTCCGCCCCCGGCGCCGGCCCGGGGACTCCATCCAGCTGCCCGTCTCCCCGCCCGGGGGCGCCAGGCCCGGCCCCCGCGGGCTTCTGGCCTCGCCCTGCCGCGTGGGCCCGCGCTGTGACCCGGAAGCGCTCCGGAAGCGGTTCCGGAGTCAGCGCCGGCAGGATGGCGGCGGACACGCAGGTGAGGCGGGCGGCTGCGGGGCCAACGCGGCCAGTGACTGGGCGTGGACGGTGGCCGTCGAGCCAGACCGTTCTTGCCGCTGACCTAGGGGTATTGGGGGGCAGTGGCTGCGGAGGGCGCGGCCCCGGGGCCGTCTCGGGCCGGCCTCTCGCGGCTCCTGGTCCGGCCCGGCCCGCGCCGCGCAGACCGATCCCGGACTGGAGCAGTCAGGAGATCCGGCCTGGGCTTCGGCAGCTGGCGCCCGGCGGGGCCCTCCCTGACCCTGGAGTTGCAGAAGTTCACCTTTACGAGTCTCTGCTGCATTTCCCCGAGTCCTCCGGCAGTGAGCCCCTGCCAACGCCGGCTCGTCCTTAAACTTTAGGTTCAGCAAACGTTTCTCGAGCACCTACTGTGTGCAGGGACTTAGAGCACAGCCTTTGGATTTATACACATCCGACTTGGAGCCCCAGCTCGTTGGTTCCCACGAGTCGCCGGGCAAGTCTCTTAGCTCTGCCAAGCCTCAGTCTTTTCGTCTATAAAATGGGGCCAAGGTAGTACCGCCAGTAGAGGCTTGTGAGGATTCAGTGAGGTAAAGTAGGGCACTTTATACGTTGATGGTTGTTACTAGGGCCAGGGTTGGAAGTAAAAGAACCGTTACTGCCTTGGAAGAGCATGATCATTCTTGAGTGTTATCACCTGTGAGTATCTTGTAGTTCGGGAAGGACTTGGGAAAAACTTTTTCCATCACCTTAGCCTCGATTGTAGTTATGAGTGTTTTATAGTGGAAAGACAATAATAAGGGAAAAAGAAACCCGTGTCTAAGGGACAGCTTCGCTTACTTGGATCTCCCAGGAGAGGAGACTAATTTTGATAGGGAGGCCCTGAGGCTAGAGAGTGAGCACTTAGGGAACATTTGGGAGTTGTGTATTGAGAATTTCCTGTGCAGGGGGCTTGTAATTTGTTTCAGGTTGTGTTATACTGAATCCTGGAATGAAAAGCTTACTCTCTTGGGTATTTTGGAAGGGGTTAGGGAACATATACTGAATGTTTAACATTAATACTCAGGTGCAGAAACACCTTTCAAGAGCTGTGTTGTTCATTATGGTGGCCACTGGCCATGTGGGTATTTAATGGCTAGTTAAGTTAGTTAAAGGTAAATGAAATGAAAAATTTAGTTCTTCAATTGCTCTAGCCACATTTCAGTGTGTGGATAGCTCCATGAGGCTGCTGGCCACTGTACAGGACATTGCAGAAGAACAATTTACATCATCACAAGGTTCTTTTGGACAGTGCCACTCTAGAGAGAAACCTGTGAATTCTACAGCTGTTTGCATCTAGTCACACTAACAAAAGACTTCTCTAAAAGATCTTGGTGTGCATTTCTTCAGTTTTCTGATGGGGTCTCAATTCATTTTCTGATTAAGAGAAAGAAGAGCCTTGGACCTAAAAAGTTCTTTCAACTTTGTGAGAGAAACCATAGCCAAGAATCTAATATTATCCTGGAAAGACAGCTATGTGGGAATTCTAGGTAAAGAGTGGGTTGTATTCATGCATCTATTTTTGATGTCTCTTCATCCCTCACTAAAACTAGTAAAAGGCTTTAAAAAAAAGTAATCCCACAAGGATTGGGAGAATGGGGAGCAGACAACAGCAGCAAACTTTTGGAAACTACAAAGTGATGAATGGCAAGGATTTAGCAGACCCAAGGGAAATGAATCCTAGGCCAACAGTTGGGAAAGCGGAGAAGGAACCTGATTCACATGGCAGAATCTCTGACAGATGGAAGCTGGGGGTTAACAGCTAACCTCTGGAAGTGAGGGTGAGTGGGAGAGGTAAGTTAGGAGGATTGGGTGAAAGTCCTTTTCAGATGCAGTCAGATCCCCAGCTGTCTTTCTCCACCTTGGCAAAAACCTGAACTTTTTTTTCTCTGGAGAGTGTAAAACGGGATCGCTGTGAAGACTAGTGTAGGAGGCCCAATATCCAAGGAGGTCATCTGCAGAGTAATTCAAGAAACTTAACATGAACTGAAGGGTGTGTTTCCAGACCAAAAATGCTCAGCACAGTAGATGACAATAGACTCGCAACAAAGCACAGTAGTGTGAAATTTTAGAACCTTGGACACAAAGAGAAGATCCTTGAAGTTTGCCGGTGGGGGGTGGGGGAGGTAGAAATTCAGGTCTCATACAAAGGATCAAAAATCAGAATGGCACTGGACTTTGTAACAACGCTAAAAGCTGGAGCTCCTTGAGAAATGTCTTCAGTAGTCTGAGGGAAAGTGATTTCAACCTAGTATGCCGTATCCAAACAAACTTCAGTCAACTGTGAAGCTAGAACATTTTCCAATTTGCAAGGACTTCAAAAAATGGAAGATGTGCTCCATCTAAACATAAGAGAGAGTACATTTTCAGGGTGATAAACTGTGTCCCATCTGTAGAGGATCACCTGCCAAATTGGGCAGGTCACCAAGTTCTGGGAGAGACTTCTTCAGGAAGATGGAATTTGGTAGAATGCCTGATCTGCCCAAATGTACAGAGATGCAGACAAGTGGCAAAAAGTTTGGGATCGAAATGCAAATTAGACCAGATAAAACAAGGCAAACTGAGGCAAGGTGGCAAAGGGCATTTATTAACTCCAGGGTTAATAAGGCTGTGTAGTATAGTAAACATAGTGTATTAAATGGAGGTTGAGGGATGCCTGGGTGGCTCAGTTAGTTAAGTGAGCCTTTGGCTCAGGTCATGATCCCAGGGTCCTGGGATTGAGTCCTGTATTAGGCTCCTTGCTCAGCAGGGAGCTTATATCTCTATCTCTCTCTCTGCCTCCCTCTCTCTCTCTTTCTCTCTTTTGACAAATACCTAAAATCTTTAAGTGGAGGTTGAATGGGGCGCCTGGGTGGCTCGGTTGGGTGTCCAACTCTTGATTTTGGCTCCAGTTATGATCTCGGGGTTGTGGGGTCGGGCTCCACACTCAGCTGGGAGCCTGCTTGAGATTCTCTCTTTCACTCTGCTCCTCCTTCCGCTTGCTCAGCTACGTGTGCATGTGCTCTCTCTCAAGAAATAAGTAAGTAAATAAATAAAATCTTAAAAAAAAAATTAGAGATTGAATGCCTACCATTTACATATAGTGTAAACACTGCCTACTGAGCTAGCCCATATTATGAACCTGAGGAATTATGTTGGGGAAGAGGGGAGGGTATGAGGTGAGGTTGGAGAAAGAGGGCTACTATAAAAGTAAAAGGCAACAAAACTGAAAAATCAAGTGGTAGTGGCCAGATCATGAGCCAGAATTGGTGAAAGAGGATGCCCTTGGGGAGTGAAGGCAAGAGACTGGTTTTTCTAGCAGACTTCCCAAAACTCTTCAGCTTTTTTTTTTTTTGAAGTATAGTTGACATGACATTGACTAATTATCTGCATGTAAAACTATAAAAACAAAAGACGGTATTAAAACAATCACTTATGTGAAAGAGTTTTGGCATGAGTTTACTCATTGCCAGTAGAATTATATCAGGGATTTAAATATAAGAAATACTTAGCATAATTTTGTTTCTCCATACACCCTTGAATCTTATTTTACTAAGACCTGCCTCCGAAATAGCCTTAGAAGAAAAAGATGAGGGCACCAGTGTGTTAGTTATTTGGGTCTTAACATGGCCTCTTCTAGGGCTCATGTATCCTGACTTGTGTGTTCTGTAGCTTGGAGAATATTGCTCAGGAGCAGATTTTCAGGAATATTTGCAAACTGCACCCCCTCTTCCTCTCCCCCCACTCCGCCCCAGTGCAGGGAATGCAGCTGTGCTAACGTGGATGGTGGTTGAAATCCAAGGGCTGGTTGGCGGTGGTTTATAGACCTCTCGGTTTCAGGCTTAGTTTCAAAAATGCAGGTGCTATGGCTCTCAAGTCCAGTCTGAGCAATGGCTTCCCCTTTGGGAGTCTGCTCTTTCATCATATGGAAAGTGGGGGTACTGATGCCTACTGCAAAGGCTTGTTGGTAGTAGTAGCTGGCCTTGTGCTTAGAGAAGAGTAAGTGCTCTACACAGGCTCTCTCCCTTAGCCTCTAACCGTCCTGCGATGTGGGTGCTATTACCTGCATGGTATAGATGGGGAACTGGTGGTCAAATGACCTAATCTTTTTTTTTCTTATTTATTTATTTATTAGAGAGAGAGGGAGAGAGTGTGCAGGGGAGAGGGGAAGAGGGAGAGACTTAAGCAGACTCCACAGTCAGCACCGTGCCCAGTGCAGGGCTCAATCCTGTGACCCTGAGATCATGACCTGAGCCGAAATCAAGAGTTGACCGCCTAACTGACTGAGCCACCCAGGGGCTCCAAGGAGATGACATAATTTGACTGAATTTCCACAGCTGGTAAAAGACAGAGCTGGGATTAAGTCTCTTTACTTTCCGACCTTCAGCCACTGTGCCCTCACTAGATTTTACATGATTCTGAAAGGGTATTTTCTGTCCTAAGGTTTTGGCCTTTTGCTTTGCCTCTTTTTGCCTAAACTTAAGGGGTATTGACTGGTTGACTGGGTTAAAGTAGTACGTGTCACCTGGGGGTGATTTTGCCCTCCCAGAGACATTTCACAATGTCTGGAGACAGTTCAGACTGTCAGCCGAGGCAGGAGGAGTGGAGGGTTGTTATTGGCATTTAGTGGGTAGAGGCCAGGAGTGCCATTCAGAATCCTACAACATAGGAAGACGGCCTCACAGCAAGAATTACCCAGCCCCAAATGTCTGCAGTGTGGAGGTCGAGAAACTCTGGGTTAGAGAGAACCCCACTGAACTCTGTACCCCCTTCCTTAGCGCGCGTGCGTGTACACACACACACACACACACACACACACACGTTGTTTTGTAGTTTGCTGAAATTTCTGCTGTGGGTTTGGTCTTCACAGGTTTCCGAGACACTAAAGCGTTTTGCGGGGAAGGTGACAACAGCCAGTGTGAAGGAACGGAGAGAAATCCTCAATGAACTGGGGAAATGTGTTGCCGGAAAAGGTATTTATTTGCCATCCATGTGGCTGAGAGCTGATTCCATTTCAGAGTAAATTGTGCTCTCTGTTTAGAAACACGGCTGCCTCTTCCCCTCGAAGCACCTTCCACCTTCCCTTGCTGTATTTGCTTGTTGTACTGTACGTTGAAACAGTTGGGTTAGCAGAGAGCTGATCCATTTAGGTACCAGAGGGTTTTTACAGTTTTAACCATTTTGATTGGAAATATTCCTTTTTTTTTTTTTTTTAAATAAAGATTTTATTTATTTGTGAGAGAAGAGGAGAGAGAGCACGAGAACGGGGGAGGGTCAGAGGGAGAAGCAAACTTCCTGCTGAGCAGGGAGCTCAATGCTGGACTGAATCCCAGGACTTCAGGAGGGTGACCTGAGCTGAAGACAGTTGCCTAACCAACTGAGCCACCTAGGTGCCTGATTGGAAATACTTCTAAAAGATACCAACAGTCTTAATAATTTATTAGATGCAAAAACATTTTCTTTATGACTTGGGGCCCCATTTTTCCCAGTCTGTTCCATGGAGGTCAGCAAGATGGTAATGGGTGATTTGACCAGTGAAGATTCCAAGGTCAAATTAAATTTGGAAGATGTCGCATTTTCTACTTCCCTCTGGGAGATTCACAGCTTATTTCAGGAGGGTGTTCTAACTTTATGAAGCTTTCTTTAGTTCCAACTTTCTAAAGTTCTAACTTTATTAAGCTTTAAATCTAGTGTTTTCCTTGAACCTTTTTTTTGCTGAAAACCTGCTCAGGTTCTGGGGAACAGATTTTGAGAAATACTGAGCATGTGTAGTTATCCTGAGTCTACCATAACCGAGGGCTGTCCCTACAACCCACTGGGGTGTGTAAGAATCATTTGCCTTCATATAACACTCTGTGTTAACTATACTGGAACTGAAAAAAAAAAGGGGGGCTAATGTGCTTTTTCTTTTTTTAAAAAATTTTATTTATTTGAGAGAGTGAGCGAAAGAGAGAGCACACAAGCAGGGGCAGAGGGAGAGAGAGAAGCAGACTCCCCCTGCTGAGCTGGGAACCCAACATGGGGCTCAATCATGACCTGAGCCGAGGGCAGATGCTTAACTAATTGAGCCCCCCAGACGCCTCTTGGACTAGTTTGCTTTCATCCAATAAATCCTGATAAGCTTTTGAGTTACCCTTTGGTGTGTTTTTACTGTATAGCATTGGTTCTCAAAGTGTGGTCCCTGAACCAGCAGCATCAGCATCATGGCAGAGCTTGTTTGCGAAACAGATTCTCAGCTCCATCCCAGAAATTCAGATTCAGAAACCACTGGGGCCGAGCCCAGCATCTGTGTTTGCTGGAGTCTGAGAATCACGGCTCTGTGGAGTTGGGTCTCTCTCCCCCTCAGCTTTCACTTCCTGTGAGTAAAGAGCCTGCTTCACCCGAGTGCTCATTTGCTGCTTCTGATCCCCTGCCGCCTGGTTACATACCCAAGCCTTTTAAAGTTGCTTATAAATCCAGTACATTCCTGTTTGTCAGCTTCTAAGAGATTCTCCTCTGTGTTAACGCCTCAGTCTCTGAGTTTTATGGCAGCTTCAGAAGTCTCTCTGGTCACTTTGCGCAGCAGGGTTGTAGTTAGAAAAGGCTGCCGTGTGACAAGGTCCTAGCTATACACCTTCCAAGCCACAACGGTTGACCCTCCTGTGACGTAGCTGCTGAATGCTACACTTTTCCCATTTGATGGAGGAAGGCATTTAACATGTATACGTGAAGTTTATGTACTCCTCAAGACCTTTTTAGAGTGACTTTACTCTTCAGCTGCCCTGAAGTTCTGCCACTCAGGATGAATAATGTTTGGAAGATGTTTAGTCATCTTTGATGTGAAAGTTGATGGTGGGAATTTAACTGCCCTGCATGAAATCTTTAGTTCTTGGGGTGCCTGGGTGGCTTAGTCGGTTAAGTGTCTGCCTTTGGCTCAGGTCGTGATCCCAGGGTCCTGGGATCAAGCCCCGTATCAGGCTCCCTGCTCGGCGGGGAGTCTGCTTCTCCCTCTCCCTCTGTGCTCTCTCTCTCTCAAGTAAATAAATAAAATCTTGTAAAAAAAATCTTTAATTCTCGATTTTCTAATTTTCTGTGTCTAAGGAGGAGCCACTGGGTAGCAATAATCATTCTGGCCTCTCCTTTGTTAGGGTAGTAGACAGCTAAGTGAGGTAGGCAAAGGTGGGGGAGGTATTTTCTGTCGGACTGGGAGTTGGAGACTTTCTCAAAGCTGCCTAGCCCTGGATACAGACGGTCAGCGTGGGTCAGCCCATGGGGCCCTGAGTTCCCTCTGATGCTCTCCTCAGTCCTGCCTTCGTGTACTTGAACCCTGAGGCTCACTGATAGAGTGTTTACTGTGCCCACTCTTTCTAGTCGCCAGCCTCTAGTGTTGCGGTCACTGATGAAGGGCTCGGCTTGGGTCAGACAGGCTCTGTGTTCTAGCCGTGGCCCTGCCGCTTCCAGGCTGTGTGACCTGGTTCAAGTTACGTAAGCCGTCTGAGCGTCCCTCCTTGCTTCAAGCATGGAGATAGCAACAGTGGCCCCTTCCGAGGGTTGGTGTGAGGAGTAAATGAGGACATGCTTAGACGGTGCTTAACACCGTGCCCGGGGCCGGTGAGCACCCAGTGTCTGTTAACTCAGCCACGGCCTGTTTTCTGGCCCCGGTCACTCTTTTCCTTGGTCACCGAAGTAGCCCCCAGTCCAGGGAACCAGTTAGTGTTCAGGGCCCTGGGAGGGACGAGGTCCCTGCCCCTCCGTTTGTCCCCATCACTGGGGTACCTGAAGTGTGAGGTGCCGTGCGAGCCCTTGGCTCTCGGTGCTTCCCGTGGGCGTCTGCCCTGCCCTGCGGCTTGCGTTCTGCCACTCACACCCTCTCCCGTCCGTCTGCATGTTCGGTCTGGCGGGCAGAGCCGGCCTCAGCTTGGTCTTCCATTCCTGACCCCGGTTGTCAGAACCAGAGTTTCTCTTTCACGCCGCTGGCCTGCATGGTTTCTTGGGCTTCTGTTTCTTCATCCAAAAGTGGCCTTAGTCACATACCCACCTTACAGGGATTAAATGAGGAACCGTGTGTCAGTGCTTAGAGCAGGGCCTGGCACCTTGTGAGTGCTAATGAAGTCCTCCTCCTCTTCCTGGTCACGTGTCCTGTTGGGCATTACGCATTCCCACACCTGTGCTTGTGCTCCTGTGGTTAACACCACTCAGCGTGTACATCTCTCTCTTTCCATTTTTCCATAGCCTACGAATCTATTAGGCCGAGCTATGTGTCCTTAGAACCTTCGGAAGCCACTCCAGTTAGAGGTGCTCTGCCTTTCTCTGATCCCTCAGAGTACATTAATTTTGTCTTATTATTTATTATTTTTTTTTAAAAAGATGTTATTTGTCAGAGAGCGAGAGAGCACAAACAGTGGGAGCAGCAGGCAGAGGGAGAAGCAGACTCCCCACTGAGCCAGGAGCCCAACATGGGACTTGATCCCAGGACTCTGAGATCATGACCTCAGCTGAAGGCAGACACTTTACTGACTGAGCCACCCAGGTGTCCCAATTTTGTCCTGTTTTTTAAAAAACATTTTTTAGAAGAAACATAAGGAGTTCACATACCGTAGGCGGACAGCCCACTGAATCTTCACAAACTAGACACACCTCTGGAACCAGCCCCCAGGTCTAAGCTGCAGGATCATCCCAGCGCCCCAGAAGCACCACTTGCCAGCGTATTAGGTCTTGAGGCCACATAATCATCAAATGAACACAACTAAGATGTGTTCGTTTAACACATGTCCACCTGTGACCAGCTATTTCTGTACCAGCTACTTTCCTGGAGTCTGATTTTCCTGTGGATTTTTCCTCCAGGGAATTCCATCTCTAACCTACAGGAAGTGTCCAATGGTTAGAGATCACGTCTGGAAAATGCCTGGCTCAAGCAGGTGCTCACAAAGTAGTTTTTATTCACTAATCTCTGTGTGATCTTTGGTTTCAGATCTGCCAGAGGGAGCAGTTAAAGGGCTCTGCAAATTATTCTGCTTGACTCTGCACCGGTACAGGTGAGTCCCAGCGGAAGGCCCTCTGCCTGCAGCCCTTTGCACAGAGAGGTGGTACAGGAGAACAGCTAGAGCCCAGGCTTTGGAGCTGTGTCCCATCCTAGCGGTTGGCTCCTGGCCAAGTTACTTAACCTCCCTGTGCCTCTGTTTTCCCTATCTGCGGAATGGGGATGGTGCTATTATTATCTGCCTCATAGGTGATGGTTGGTAAGTGTAGAGCTCCTGGAACGGTGCCTGCACGTCCTGAGTGTGTGCGCTGTCAACAGTCATGTGGCTGAAAGCACTTGATCTAGTTTGAGGCCCATAGTTGGTGTTCCATAAATGTCGGTGTTGCCCTCACAGCCTTGATGGCTCATTTGCCCTTACTAGCTGCTTCTAGAACTCCAGAAGGAGGCAGATTTCTCTAGTTATTTCCTCATCCTGTCATCTGTGACCCCCTGGAATCCAGTACAATCCAACTTTCCAGAGAAAGACCAGCGCTTGGCCTAAGCCACCTTGCCCCTACCCCCAGTGATCACCTTTCCTCTTCATTCTTGCGTCTAGAGACGCAGCCTCCCGCAGGGCCCTGCAGGCAGCCATCCAGCAATTGGCTGAGGCCCAGCCAGAAGCCACTGCTAAGAACCTTCTGCACTCTCTGCAGTCTTCAGGCATTGGCTCCAAAGCTGGTGTCCCCAGGTAAGAGAGGAAGGTGCGGCCTACCAGGGCTTGGTGGAGTCCTATTCGGAGAAGCTGGTTCAGATGAGTTCCACCGAGCAGGTGTGAGCGTGTCTGTCTGTCCTCTCTGAAACGCTGAGTGGCGCCAGCAGTCTGCCTGCTGCAGTGGAGGGAGGAGCCAGCATGTCAGGCTCAGTGGACAAACCACTTTTCTGAAGAATAGGGTTGGGAAACCAGTGGAAGCAAACGGCCACCGGACCCTGAATAGGGGAAACCGTTTTTTTGCTTCTGTAGTTGTGAGTGCTAAGAGGTGGGAATTTGGCTGATCAGGCCTGTATTCCTTGTCCTGAGTGGTTACAGATGATCTACGAGGAACCAGTTTTAAGTTCTGCCCAGTTGCAGGTCAAGGGCGGGTCCTGTATACCAGGCAAAGGCTTGCGTTGAGCATTTGTCCTCAAGATGGAGGCTACTTCTCTGCACTTACCCTTTGCCTCCCCACGCCCCCCTCTGCAGTAAGAGTAGCGGCTCTGCCGCCTTGCTGGCCCTGTCCTGGACCTGCTCACTGGTGCGCATTGTCTTTCACTCGAGAGCCAAGCGGCAAGGAGACATCTGGAACAAACTGGTAGGTTCCCTGGGTCTTTGGAGGGGTGATGGTCATGTCTCTGCATAGAGTTGGGACATGTTTCAGCACCTTCTCTGGCAAGTGCTCTTCTTGGTGCTGGGGAACGGAGCACTTTGAACTGTCCTGAGGTATGTGGTTTTGGTGGATGGTCATGAGTGCGACCTAATAACATTCATCTGTTTATCACATATGTTGAAGCTTCTCTGTGAGGCTTGGTGCTAGGCCCTGGGAGTACACTGATGAGCAAGAGAAAGGCAGTTCCTGCCTTCATGGCACACGTGGAAGACATGGCAGGCCAGGGTGGGGAAAACAGTGAGAGAGCAAGTCAATCAGAAAATGCAATAATGTAAATCATTTGGGTTTTTTTCTGGCTAATCATTCCTTCCCCCGTGTTTGGATTTCAATGTTGAACTGGCTAATGGAATAGAATTCTTGTCATGTGTTTCGATCCTTTAATTCCCTCCTCCTGTTCTGTGCCTGCTTCTTCCACATCCCCTGCTCGCCTTTCATCATGTCTGCTAACCAGAGATAGCCCCAAAGGCCAGATTGGGAGGTTCATTTGAATATCTGGATATGCTTAGTGGAGGGCAAGGGGAATGGCCTTACGGTTCATTGAAAAGGAGCTGGAGGTATGGCTCTGATTCTCGGCCATGATATTTGGCCATGTAGTAACTTCTGAGCCTGTTGTCCGTTTCTGCAAAATGGGAAGAAGTGCCACCTACCCCATTCCCCCTCCACAAGTTGTCGTGAAGAGGGGCTAAAGATGAGTGTGAGCAGCCTGCTAGTAAGACAGTGATGGCCCTGTCCCTGGGAGCTTCCCCAGCATGGTGCTGGGGATGACCATGGAGTGGCCATTGGTGATTGACTGGAGGATAAGAACACTGAAACCTGGCAGGTAATAGAGGAATTGGACTCCCTTCAGAATATGGGTTTCATTGCTACCAGGGCCTCTTTATAAGATGCTTTATCCTGGCTCCCTCATTGGCTTATCTCCAGTGATCTCTCACAGCCATTACCCTAGGTGAATAAGCCTGCTTGCAGGTTAGGGAGTGGCAGGGGTCATCCCTGGAGTGTTGTGTTTATAGGGCAGAACACATCAAGAGTGTGAGACCATGTTTGTTTTTCCTGTGTCTTGAATCTGGGTTTTTCCTTTACTTGTTGCCAACGTTGCCTGTACATGTGGGTCAGAATGCATTCAGTGGCTCAAGTTACCTGTTGAGGGCCTCTACGTGCTGGGCACTGTTCTAGGAGCTGGGGCAAAAGCTGGGAACAAGAAAGAGCACCTTGCCCTCTTGGACTTACACCTATTTTTTAAGAAAAAAAAATTTTTTTTAGAGAATTTTTTTTTTAAGATTTTTTTTTTTATTTGAGAGAGAGAGAATGAGAGAAAGAGAGAGAGCACGAGAAGGGGAGGGTCAGAGGGAGAAGAAGCAGACTCCCTTCTGAGCAGGGAGCCTGATATGGGACTCGATTCTGGGACTCCAGGATCATGACCTGAGCCAAAGGCAGTCACTTAATAAACTGAGCCACCAAGGCGCCCAAGAAATTTTTTTTTTTTTTTAATTTTTTTTTAAGTTTTAGTATTTTATTTCAGAGAGAAATAGAGTGAGAGGATGAGGGGGAGAGAGAGAAGCAGACTCCCCGCGGAGCTGGGAGCCCGATGTGGGACTCGATCCTGGGACTCCAGGATCGTGACCTGAGCCGAAGGCAGTTGCTCAACCAACTGAGCCACCCAGGAGCCCCAGAAATTTTTTTTTTTTAAGATTTATTTATTTGAGAGAGAGAGAATGCATGTACTCAGGAAGGGGTAGAGGGGGAGGGAGAGGGACAAGTCAACTCTGTGATGAGTGTGGAGCCCAATGTGGGGCTTGATCTCAAGACCCTGAGATGATGACTGAGGTCAAACCAAGAGTTGGATGTTTAACCGACTGCGCCACCCAGTCCCTCTGGAGCTTACACTCTGGTGGTGAAGGTAGCCATCATATAGGTCTGCTCATAAGTGGCGAGATGAAGGTCACACAGCAGAAAGGCAGGTAGGAAGATGGAGAGAGTGAGGTACACGGTGATCGTGGGAGGTCTCAGGAGGCATTGTTTGAGCAGAGACCTGAAGGATGTGAGCAAATTGTGTTCAGATCAGGGGTTAGAACATTCTAGGAAGAGAGAACAGCAGTATAGTTTTGAATGTGGTTTCAACAAGCGTAGAAGGCTATACCTGTTTCCCTGTCTAGCCATCTTAGATCCTCTATTACTAATTCCTTATGTGTGTAGTTATAACCTCATATATATGACTGAACAGGATTTCTCAAACAAGCACTAGTGTATCGAAAGTACTTTTTTCTTTCACTTTGGTTTTTTTTTTCTTTTCTTAATGAAGATTTTTTTAATTTTAAAGTTAGCACTCTTGGGGGTCGGCAGAGGGGACCGGAGAGGGACAAGCAGGCTCCACACTAAGCGCAGAGCCTGATGCGGGCCTTGATCTTGACCCTGAGATCATAACCTGAGCTGCAGCCAGGAGTTGGCTGCTTAACTAACTGAGCCATCCAGGTTGCCCCCTCTTTTTTTTCTTTCACCAGATTTAGGAATTGTTCCAGAGTAGTGCATAAAGAGTTTCTCATTCTTGGTGCGCCTGGGTGGCTCAGTGAGTTAAAGCCTCTGCCTTCGGCTCAGGTCATGGTCTCAGGGTCCTGGGATCGAGCCCCACATCGAGCTCTCTACCCAGCAGGGAGCCTGCTTCCCCCTCTCTCTCTGCCTGCCTCTCTGCCTACTTGTGATCTCTCTGTCTCTGTCAAATAAATAAATAAAATCTTTAAAAAAAAAAAAAAAAAAGAGTTTCTCATTCTCAAAAAAAAAAGTTTTTCTCATTCTCAATGACTGTTTACTAATCCTGAGTGGATGTCCTGCAGTATATATAACTAGTCCCAGTTAATGGCCATTTATTTATTTATTTAAAAAGAGTTTGTTTATTTATTTATTAGAGAGAGAGAGAGAGAGAGATGGCAAGTAGGCAGAGAGGCAGGTGGGGGTGGGGGGGGGAAGCAGGCTCCCTGCTGAGCAGAGAGCCTGATGCGGGGCTTGATCCCAGGACCTTGACATCATGACCTGAGCCGAAGGCAGAGGTTTTAAGCCACTGAGCCACCCAGGTGCCCTACTGATGGCCATTTATGTTGTTTACAATCTTTTACTGTGAAAAGAGTGCTGTAGTGGATAACCTTGTTCATTGTCATTTTGTATACATGCAAATGGAGTGCAGCAGACTTCTCAATAAGCATCCCCTTTTGCTCAGGGTGATTATTTGCACTGTTCCCCAGTGACTGTGGGTGTTTGTGGCATATAAAGTCTCTGCGATTTTTCAGTTGAGCACCTATGATGTGTTTCACTCTGGGTTGGACGGGGAGCTCCTCAGAGGCTGGGATCATCCAATTGGCCTTCACTTCCATGACTAAAGTGCCTAGTGTAGTGCCTGCCGTTTAGACAGTATTCATCAGGTGTTTGTGGAATTGATGAAGGGAAAGTGAAGGCAGGCATGAAACAAGATGCTTATCCGTTTCCTGCATGGCCCTCACCTCACTGGAATTACATATTCATCTGTATGTTTATCTTGTAGTATCTTTTCTCCGTCTCAACTATGAAGTGCATGAAAGCAGGGCCCACGTCTGTCTCCTTCTCCATGTGTTTTCTCTGTCTGACTCATAGGTGCTCAGCATATATTTATTAATGAAGTGAACAGATGTTATTCTGGGACAGGGCCAAGTGTCGGGGGTGGAGGGAAGAGATCTGGCCGGAGTTGAGTGGACTGATGAGGGTCTGGGGCCGGCTGTGAGGCTCACGGCACCTCCACTCACATTTCACGTCCCGACAGGTGGAGGTGCAGTGCCTGCTCCTGTTGGAGGTGCTGGGCGGCTCCCACAGGCATGCCGTGGACAGTGCTGTGAAGAAGCTCAGCAGGCTGTGGAAAGAGGTGACGGGGGCAGAGGGCGTGGTGGGCATCGCTGCTCTTGTGCCACCCCCACTGCTGTGTGACACACCTGCTTTACACCTTCCTCCTCAGAGCCCCGGACTGGTGGAACAGTACTTGTCAGCCATTCTTGGCCTGGAACCCAGCCAGAGCTATGCAGGCATGCTGGGGCTGCTGGTGCAGTTCTGCACGAGCCACAAGGAGACAGACGTGGTCAACCAGCACAAGGCAGGTGGACTCGCTGGAGGCGAGGGGGCGCTGCTTTTGCCCTGGGAGCCCCGGCTCCTGGCCTCATCTGACGCTCGCTGGTTTTCTCATATGGGACCCTGGCCTTTCTCCATTACAGATGACGTTTGAGGAGCTGGGGGGTTTTCCCTCCGGCTCTGGCTGGGGGAGAATCCGGCAATTATTGTGATGGTAATATGCCTGTTGGTGCAGTGATTTATTCTCCCACAGCTGAGCAGCTGCCGTGTGCCAAGCACTATGCCAGCTGTTTGGGTTACAGCAGTGAGCCAGGGAGCTGTGATCCCTGCCCTCGGGAAACTGAGTCTGAAGAGTCTGCCATCAGATGAAGAGTCATCTAATTATGTCTCTGATAAAGAGCTACAAAGGAAAAGGGCAGGGAGTGGGAATACTCTTTAGCGGGGGACCTGACAGAGGCCATGGATCGGGGGTGCATCTCTAATGAAGGAATTTAAAGGGTGAATAGGTATTAGCAAGGTCAGGAGGTGAAGTGGGGTATTTTGGGCGGAGAAAGCAGCCCACAAGAGGCCAGGCAGGGGAGGCAAGTGGGGCTGGAGAGGTGTGAGAGGCAGCACAGTCTAGCGGGCAGCTTGGGAGTCAGGCCAAGGATTTTGGACTGAATCCCAGCAGCTCTGGAAAGCTGTAGAAGGTTTTCAAATGATGAGTGTCATGATCAGTGGGCCCTCCGTGCGTGACACTGAAATTTGGGCTCTGATTTGTATTTTATTTGTGTGTGAATGTGTATATATTTATTTTTTACTGATATGTAAATTTTTAGAGGCACTCCCACAAAAGGGATCTTTTAGGTCAGTGATGAGATACTCAGAATGTTGGTCTAAACAGTTTTTGTATTCCCCTAGAGTGCCCTGCTGGATTTTTATATAAAGAACATCCTGATGAGCAAAGTAAAGCCTCAGAAATATCTGTTGGTGAGTGAGAAGTGGACCTTAGCTAGACAAGCAAAATCCAGTTTAAATTCTGATTCCAAGCTGTTTTTTATTCTTTATCTGTTCCCACGAGGTCTGGGTGTCTGATTCCTTTCTCTTTCTAGGATAACTGTGCCCCTCTGCTCCGATACATGTCCCACTCGGAATTTAAGGATCTGATACTTCCCACCATACAGAAGTCTTTACTTAGGAGTCCAGAGAATGTTATTGAAAGTAGGTCACCACCAGACAGGATGGTGGGAGGGAGGTGTGTTGCCTGGTGAGTTGCCTCTCTGATCCTTGGCAGCAGAAACAGCGAGGGTGGAGTGAAGTATGTATTCACTGTTTTACCTCATTGGGACCTTGGGAGAGAGATCAGGGACCCTTTAAAGAATATGTTGAAAGTCATGGACCCTTTTGCTAAAAGGATGCACAGAAGTATATGTGCTTAGAATATTGCAAACAATCTTAGAGGTCCAAGAACCTTTTGGAAACCAGGTTAAGAGCCTCTGCTCTAGGGGGGGGCGTCTGGGTGGCTCAGTCATTAAGCATCTGCCTTCGGCTCAGGTCATGGTCCCAGGGTCCTGGGATCAAGCCCCGTGTTGGGCTCCCTGCTTGGCGGGAAGCCTGCTTCTCCCTGTCCCACTCCTCCTCTTATGTTCCCTCTCGCTGTGTCTCTGTCAAATAAATAAATAAAATCTTAAAAAAAAAAAAAAAAAACCTCTGCTCTAGACAGTTTGAACTTGGTGTGGAGGTGGCACTTGAAAGGAGGGACAAAGGTGTGACTATTGATGGGACCACATGAAGATGAAGAGTGGTCCGGGTTCTGTGCAGTTGCATAGCAGTCCTGACAGCCTTGGCTGGGGAGTAGGGCAGAAATGGGCATTTATACCTGAGACAGACGTGTTGTGTACTTTCTGTCCCCCTTAGCAATCTCCAGTCTGCTGGCATCGGTGACTCTCGATCTCAGCCAGTATGCCCTGGACATCGTGAAAGGACTGGCCAGTGAGTACCATGACCCCTCTCCTGCCCCTAGAATGGCACCTTGGGTTTTGGATGCATTTTCCCAAGTATTTTAGGAAAAAGGGCAGGGGACAGTTCAGTTTAGAAAGAACCTTCACTCACAGTTTCTTGAGATCCTTTCTAAGGAGAGCACCTCGCTGGGGTGGGAGAGTTGGGAATGTGGAAAAGACCGAGCTGAAAGCCCAGGTGCTCAGCTCTCGGCAGCTTCTGAGCTGCGACTGTCTGTGTCCAGGTCAGCTCAAGTCCAACAGTCCCCGCCTGATGGACGAAGCTGTGCTGGCGCTGCGGAACCTGGCCCGCCAGTGCAGCGACTCTGCGGCGATGGAAGCCCTGACCAGGCACCTGTTCGCGATCCTCGGCGGTGAGCAAGCGTTCCTGGCCAGGGAGACAGCTGGGGTGTGGGTGCTGGGACCTGCCTGGGACGTGGGGCTCCCGAGGCAGCTTGTGTCAAGGCCGTGTGGCCAGGAGAACGCTCGCAGTAGAATGTGAATGTGTGAAGTGAACAGAAGCATGTGCAGGGCAATGTAGACGGGGGTGATCTCAGTTGTTTTATTTATTTAAAAATTTTTTTTAAAGATTTTATTTATTTATTTGACACAGAGAGAGATCACAAGTAGGCAGAGAGGCTGGCAGAGGGAGAGGGAGAAGCAGGCTACCCGCTGAGCAGAGAGCCCGATGTGGGGCTCGATCCCAGGACCCTGAAATCATGACCTGAGCCGAAGGCAGAGGCTTTAACCCACTGGGCCACCCAGGCGCCCTTCTTTATATTTTTGTTTCTCACGTTTTCTGTGAGAACATTCTACTGTTTTAGTAAAAAAAAAAAAAAAAAATCTAGTGAATGTTATTTTAAAGGCAGCTTCACAGTACAAAGGCTGCTTCTGGAATCAGAAACTGTATCTTGGTGTCAGACACATGACCACATTAATCACCCCCTTGGGAAATGTGGCAGATGTGAATTTTGAATCTTTGCTGTCTCTCCTCTCAGGCTCTGAGGGAAAACTGACTATCGTAGCCCAGAAGATCAGCGTCCTCTCAGGTACCGAATCTCCCCTGGGGTAGTGGAAAGTGTGGTAGTAGATGAGGGTAACGTAACTGGTGGGTAAGGCAGGTCCTTTATTAGATCTTGACTGCTCTGACAGTCCTGGGCATTCCAGCCTGGCTCCCAGGACTCTGCTGCCTGCCTGTGTGGCTGGTGGAGGCCTAGCTTCTGTGAAAGGCGGGGTCATCTGGAGGGGGGATTGAGGAAAGGGCAGTGATGGCCAGAGGAGAGACATGGCTATTAGGGAAGTGGGCAGCGGCAAGAAGACTCTCGTGTTTGTGGTTTTGTGCTGAGCAGGAAATCCCCTGCCTTCCAGGGATTGGGAGTGTCAGTCATCACGTGGTGTCTGGGCCTTCTAGTCAAGTCCTGAATGGGACCGTGGCTGAGCTGTTCATCCCATTCCTCCAGCAAGAAGGTAACTGTGTGGCTTGGGGAGCATGCAGTCTGGACTCGCGCTGACTCTGGTTTTTACCTTCAGAGCTGCCATGAACCCCTTCTCAAGGCAGACCTCCCCAGAAGCGTTACTGCTTCCAACCCCTTGTGCTCTTGCTTGCTTTGGGGCACTGCTGGTGGCGATTGGACGTGAGGTTAAGACACTGAACTGACCGGACTTCTGCTTCCTGCCCTAGTTCACGAAGGCACCTTGGTGCACGCGGTCTCCGTCCTGGCTCTCTGGTGTAACCGGTTCACCACAGAGGTGCCCAAGAAGCTCACCGAATGGTTCAAGAAAGCCTTCAGCCTTAAGACCTCCACCTCCGCAGTGAGGCATGCCTACCTGCAGTGCATGTTGGCCTGCTTCCGAGGTGAGATGCCTCTCCTGCAGGGGTGACCGAGTCTTCTGGGCGTCCTCACTGTCCCGGGCTCTCCCTTGCCGTCCAGCTTACTCGGCATCACTTCTGTTTAAGCCTCCGGGAGCACTGGGCTTAGTCATCGACAAAGCCTGGAATCAGTGCCCAATTCTTACAACAGATTCTGGCTTTCCCCCTTTATCAGACCTTCAAGTTACAAAGCTTTTTTCAGGGAGGGCCTGGGTCTAAAACCTGTCACTGTATTATCTGAAGTCAGGGAAGTGATCGTGAGAGGCCTGGTTCAAAAAGTCCAGCTTCATAGAAACATTACGTTGGGCTTAGTAAAAACCAACCACTGCCTTTTCTGCGGTGCTGACAAACCTGTCATTTGGACGTGGGCATCCACCTCTTTCCTAAGCGAAGCTAGAGGAAACGTTCCAGTCTGCATAAGAACTTCATCTCCGAGGTAAAAATCACCACCTATGAGATAGGCTTGTATTTCCTTTAAAATAAGTTTTCAGTTCTGATGAACTGTGTTTAAAGAAACATCTAGGAGATTCCAGAGTTGCTGATGCCACAGAAGGGTGTCCCTTCTCTGTAGTGCCCATACTCCTCTGTCAGTTTGCAGTTCTGCTGCATTGGTCAATATTTTATTTTATTTTTATTTATTTTATTTTTTATTTTTAAATTATTTTATTTATTTTATTATTTATTTTAAATTTTATTTATTATTTGTTACAGATTTTATTTATTTATTTGTCAAAGAGAGAGTACAAGCAGTGAGAGCGGCAGGCAGAGGGAGAAGCAGGCTCCCCGATGACCAGGGAGCCTGATGCGGAACTCAATCCCAGGACCCTGGGATCATGACCTGAGCTGAAGGCAGACGTTTAACCAACTATGCCACTCAGGCGTCCCTCAGTCTTTTTTTTTTTTTTTTTTTTTTTAAAGATTTTATTTATTTGACAGAGAAACACAGCGCGAGAGGGAACACAAGCAGAGGAAATGCTAGCAGGAGAAGCAGGCTTCCTGCCGAGCAAGGAGCCCGATGCGGGGCTTGATCTCAGGACTCTGGGATCATGACCTGAGCTGAAGGCAGACGCTTAATGACTGAGCCACCTAGGCGCCCCTAGGCATCCCTCAGTCTTAATGTTAGATTGAGTTCTAGAGCAGAGACTTGGTTTAAACCGGTTTCTTCAGCTTGAGCTGTTTCTACTTGGTGCTTTTAAAATACATAAGTCTTTAAACATTTTTTGGATTTGAATCCATGATGTCTTCCAAATGAAATACGATTTTTTAAAAAAAAGATTTTATTTATTTATTTGACAGAGAGATCACAAGTAGGCAGAGAGGCAGGCAGAGAGAGGGGAGGAAGCAGGCTCCCCACTGAGCAGAGAGCTGGATGCGGAGCTCAATCCTAGGACCCTGAGATCATGACCTGAGCTGAAGGCAGAGGCTTTAATCCAGTGAGCCAGCCAGGCGCCCCTGAAATATGTTTAGTAGTTAAGAAAACATTGGTTTAGCTGTAATTTTAACAGATTTCCACTTTATTTATTTAATTAATTTATTTATTAAGTGGGTTTAGTTCATAGGTCAGTGTATTGGTATTGGTTTTGGTTTTGGAATTTGGGTTGGGAGCTTGTGTGGTATCGGGGTAGAGCCCCAGAAAGAAATTGGTGGGTTTGCAGTGGCCCTGGCTCTCCCCGAACCAGCTCTGTGGCCTTGGGCATCTTATGTAACCTGTCTCGGTCTGTTTCCTTACCGATCGAATGAATACCTGGACTATTGGGTTTATGAGGATCCTTCTAGCTGTGACATTACGGTTGTAGAGTTTGGTTCTAGTTCCCCTACTTCACAGCATTTGACAAGGTAACTGTAGAGTTGGAGTCAGCGGTTCAGACCTGAGTATCCGGATGGTGCCCTTCCTGAGTGATCTTGTCACCCCTGGCAGAGTGTTCTGTAAGGTGCTTGTCCTCTCTCCACAGGTGATACGCTATTGCAGGCCCTGGACTTGCTGCCTTTGCTCATCCAGACAGTGGAGAAGGCAGCCTCCCAAAGCACTCAGGTTCCCACAGTCACTGAAGGGGTCGCTGCAGCCTTGCTGCTCTCGAAGCTTTCTGTGGCTGACTCGCAGGCTGGTAAGGGTCTAGACTTACTCCCCACAGTAGCAGATGAGGCCTCATTCAGAGTCCCCGCGAGGAGTGACTTGATGTTGAGGATTTCACAGGATCAGCTTGGTCGCTACCACACGGGGTCAGCCACAGGGCTCCTTGTCATCTGCAGGGATGAACCTCAGGGTTACACTGGCAGATGGGAATACAGCCAGGGGACTCCGTCACTATACTCCTTTGCCCTGTTGTTCTGGGTTGGGGGCTTGTATATAATGCCCAGACTGACCTGGGTTTAGTACAGTGGGGCATTTCTTAATTGGTCATACATTTCTAGAGTGTAACTTGAAAAGCTTCCCCTTAGCTGGTCTTCTAGCCACTAAGTTCCCTTCCCTGGACAGTTTACCACATCCAGAGGTGGCCAATATGTAATTGACCAAACACACCAGGTAGCATACTGTGTACATGCCATATTACATACTGAACACACCTTGGAAAGGATTCCAGATCGGGACCACCAGAAGTGCTTTCTCTTTCTTTTTGTGGCTACCTGGTATTCCATGCTTGCTTTAGTCCCACTATGCCTGCAGATATAAGTGAACTTATTCCTGCTATTGGAAGTGGAGTTTAGCCCTTCTCATATTTCGTTGGGTGCCTTGGCGGGGAGGCAGAGATGAACATGACCGCACTTCCGCATGTTTGCAGCTGCTTTACTGTAGTGGGAGAGAGGAGATGCAAAAAATGTGTTTGTAGTTGAAGACTACAAAATGTGGCATTAGGGCAGTTTTGAAGGAGGGATTGCTTTTAGTTTAGGTGTTGGCTGTCAGGAAAGGCTTCATGAAAGAGGGAGCCTTTGGACTAGGGCCCTGAAGGCTGGGAAGGATTTCACCTTCCCAGCTGGAAGGGAAGAGCTCACTGTGAGTTCAAACCTGCCTTAGTCAGGGAAGGCACCATGTGTGAATGTCAAGTATTTCAGCCTGGCACCTGGAGTAGGTGGGAATTCCAGGTGGGAAATGGTTACCTGCGCTCCTATGGGCAGCAGAGAACCACTGAAGCTTTTCACAGAGGCGGTGATACCAAAAGGACTGGTTAGTTCTCAGGAGGTGGAGGGGGAGACAGTGAGCCTAGGAGTGACCCAGCCTTGTTGGGGGAGCCCTGCTGCAGGAGAGGGTCTGTCTGTGCAGCCAGCCCCAGCAGCTTCAGGCAGGAGGGGGCCAGCTGTGGCGGACGGAGTGGGTTATGTCGTGTAGTGACCTTTGGTTTCTTGCAGAGGCCAAACTGAGTGGTTTCTGGCAGCTGATCGTAGATGAGAAGAAGCAGATTTTCACTTCTGAGAAATTTCTGCTCATGGCTTCTGAGGATGGTGAGTTATTTAGTTGAACTTTCGTGAACTTGGGGTTGGGCTTGAGCGTCTCCAGTGGGTCTTCAGAGAGGACCCTTCCCTGATTGTCTGGGAGTCAGGCATTCCTGACTTGACATTCCATATTTGACATTCAATGTCCATACTTGACATTCACAGGGAGGAGTCCTCCCTTCCCAGGATTTCCCTGTTGTCCTGACCAGTCAGCTCACCAAAAACCTGGATCAGAGTGCTGGGTCAGCAGCCGTGCCGTTGGCTGCTTTGGGCGTAAAAGCACCCCGTTGGGGCCTGGAAGGCTGGGGAATGGGGGAGTGGGTTGATTTGTGGAGACACGGCACTAATGGTTGTGGGGCTGTGATATTAGGTGTAATTATAGCTGATTGGGTAATTGGTGCTGTCTCGGAGGTGTTCTTACGTTACCCGGCAGCTGAGAAGCTCTGCCGGAGTGTGGCTGGCTGCCGTCGCCCACCAGGAGACACAAACTACTGGTTTCTCTCCCGGGAGAGAAGGAACAGTTGATCTTTAAGTGTCTGTTTAAAATTCTAGGTTGCCTTAGGGGTGTCTGCTGCTAATCGGTTATTTGAAAAATCTTTTGACTCACAAATCACAACATCCTATTAATGAGCTAAGACTGTTAGTTACTTCCTGATGTTAAAAAAAATCAGTTCTTCTATAGGAAATACAATCACATAATTCAAAAATAAAAGATCCAAGAGGGCCTATGGTGACACTCATACCCTTGCTTTGACCTCCGGCCAGGGACAACCAGTTGTATTATCTTCTCTCTATCCTTGGCATTTTATATTTATACCAGGAGATACCTTCCTGTATTAGTTCTCTACCTTTTTTACCCAGGTAGCATGTCTGCCATACTTGTGTTATGCAGACTTGGCAGTCAGTCCACTCCGGTATGCGTATGTCTTTGTCTTTTTTTTTTTTAGAACTGCACAGTAATTTTTAATTAATTAGAATAGAGCATATATTTTTCATTAGTTCAAAATATATGTGAGCATTGTCAGCAAAAACAACTTCAAATGAGCTGTAATTTTACATTAATAAATGATAGTCATTTACATTTTAGTGTTCATTTTCCAAGTCTTTCCAGTTCTTTCTGGATGTGTTCTATATATTTTTTTAAAAAATTTTATTTATAATTTGAGAGAGTGAGAGAGAGAGCACGCACATGCGTGCACGGTGGGGATGAGCAGAGGGAAAGGGAGAGAGAATCTTAGGCAGACTCACCACTAAGTGCGGAGCCCAACGTGGGGCTTGATCCCATGACCCTGAGATCATGACCTGAGCTGAAATCAATAGCCAGACGCTTAACGGACTGAGCCACCCAGGCACCGTGGATGTGTTTGATATTTTAAAAGCACTTCTGTTTGTCTCCTCTCCCAGCCCTGTGTACCGTGTTGCATCTGACAGAGAGGCTTTTCCTTGACCACCCGCACAGACTCACAGGCGGCAAAGTTCAGTATGTGAAGCTTGTTTACCTTTCCCCATTGGGTCAAGGGGGTGAACTGTGGCGGGAGCCTGAGAAATGGTGGTGCGTGCATTGCAGGAGGGCTGGCCTCGGAGAGGCCTGCGTCCGCCCTCCCCAGAATGCCGTGTCCCTGTGCTTGCAGGCAGTACCATCGGGCGCTGGTGGCAGTGCTCCTGAGCCGCACCTGGCGCGTGCGCAGGCAGGCCCAGCACACGGTCCGGAAGCTGCTGTCCTCTCTTGGGGGCTTTAAGCTGGCGTTCGGGCTCCTGGAGGAGCTGAAGGCTGTCCTCAGTTCTCACAAGGTGAGGGCATCTGGGGTCAGAACTGGGGCTTGCTGACCCACTCGGCCCACACTGGTTATGCTGAGGGAGTTCGGTCTCTTCCCGGGCTTTTCTCACTTAGACACTGTATCGCCAGAATCTTCGGCCCTGCTCTTGAGTTCTGATAACACCTCATTTATTGTAATTCTTTTTTCTTTTCAGAGATGCTTTTCTTTCTTCCCATGTATCATGACATGTAGTTCAACCTTTTTTTTTTTTTAAAGATTTTATTTATTTATTTGTCCGAGAGAGAGAGAGAGCACAAGCAGACAAAGGCTGAGGGAGAAGCAGGCTCCCTGCTGAGCAAGGAGCCTGATGTGGGACTCGATCCCAGGACCCTGGGATCATGACCTGAGCCGAAGGCAGCTGCTTAACCAACTGAGCCACCCAGGCACCCCAAGTTCAACGTTTTTATTCCTTTTTTCTTTTTTTTAAAGATTTTATTTATTTATTTGACAGATGACAAGTAGGAAGAGCAGCAGGCAGAGCGAGAGGGGGAAGCAAGCTCCCCACTGAGCAGAGAGCCCGATGCGGGGCTCAATCCCAGGACCCTGAGATCATGATCTGAGCCGAAGGCAGAGGCTTTAACCCATTGAGCCACCCAGGCGCCCCCAACCTTTTTATTCTTGAGTAATGGAGAAACGCTTTGTTTTTAAAGGATTTTATAATTTTTAGAGCATTTGCTACCTATTCTCTCTTTTGCTTTTTTTATATTGCTCTTAAAAGGCGGACAGGCTAAATACCCTTATTTTCTATGAGTCGTCCAGGGTTCTGGAGCTGAAATGACTTGCTGTGGGTCACCCAGCCAGTGGGTGACAGAAGTAACGCCAAAGACCTAGTCCCGTCTCAGTGTTCTTTGTGCCCTCTTTTTCTCCCTCCCTAATCCCTCATGAGGGTTATGGGCCAGTGACAGACTTGTGGTCTCTGGCTGGATCTCATGGCCCAGTGTCTGTGGCTGCCCTTCCCCCCAATGGGCTTCTTAGGTCCAAAGTCATGTGTGCTTCCTCCTTCCAGGCACATCTTGCAGCCTGCGGGTCCCCTGCAGGGAGCTGGGCATCGGTCTTCACTCTAGCAGGAGCTCCAGAGAGCAACACATGTGGAAGGCAGCTGTGTCCTTGGCATTTTTGTCTCCTGTGTGCCAGGCTGGCCCAGGCCTTAGAGCAGTAGGGGCTCATGAATTGTTTCCTTGTAGGTGCTACCCTTAGAGGCTCTGGTGACTGACGCTGGTGAGGTGACTGAGGCGGGCAAGGCATATGTACCCCCGAGGGTCCTGCAGGAGGCTCTTTGTGTGATCTCCGGGGTACCAGGACTGGAGGGTGACATCACCAGCACCGAACAGCTGGCCCAGGAGATGCTGATCATCTCACATCACCCATCCTTAGGTCTGTGCCAGGGGCGGCTACAGGAGGGGCAGGGACGCCTTTGGGCAGGATAAGGGCAGGCGGCAGAAGGCTTCATATTGCTCCCCTTCCCTCCAGTGGCAGTGCAGTCTGGACTCTGGCCAGCGCTCCTTGCCAGGATGAAGATTGACCTGGAAGCCTTCATCACCAGGCACTTGGATCAGATCATCCCTAGGATCACCACGCAGAGTCCCCTGAACCAGGTGATTGGCCTATGGACTAATTCTGGCCTCAGGTCAGAGCGTCAGAGGGAGGCTTCGGTGAAATAGGTGCAGGTGTGGTGAAATGGGGGCCTTGGACCCCTCGGGTTGCAAGTGACAGAAAATGCAGAGTGGTTTAAGCATGGGAGGAGGGATCTTCCTGCTGCTTCTGACTCCTGAGTCACAGGGTATGGCTGGTCCCCGTGATGCTGGCTACAGGGACTTAGATGTTATCTTCAGGACACTGTAGGTGGCAGCTCTCTTGCTCCCTGTCTCTCTGTCTCTTCTGAGTCTCATCTCTGCTCTCCATGAGGTGGGGCTTCATTCCCCAGCAGTTTCCCTTTCTCTCGTAGCGGAGCAGTTGGTACACTTCCAGATGTACAGCTTGTTCCCCATCAGCTCCCGTGGAAAAAGCTCGAGTTTTCCAGTCATTTCAACTAGTATGGGGTCTCACTGCCCCTGGGTGGCCTGGCCCTGTCTTTTTGGGCTAGGTCACATGTCCACCTCTGGGAGAGGTAGGGGTGGCTCCACCCGCGGTATGGAGATTGAGAGTGGAGGGGGAATGGGACACCCGGTCAGGGTGCAGGTACCGAGAAGGCAGGCTTGCACCGCAGCTGTCTACTCTGGTGGGCGGTGCTCAGAGAGAACAGGCATGGGTAAGAAGAAGAGGAGCCGGGGACATTTAGGCATGGCAGGACCCCTCTCCAGTGCCAGCCTTGGTACACTGCAGCCGTGTCTGTGTTTGTCTGGCAGTCTTCCATGAATGCCATGGGCTCCCTGTCCATCCTGTCCCCGGACCGGGTCCTCCCGCAGCTCATCAGCACCATCACTGCCTCCGTGCAGAACCCCGCGCTGCGCCAGGTGACGCGGGAGGAGTTTGCCATCATGCAGACCCCTGCTGGGGAGCTGTATGACAAGTCTATTATCCAGAGGTGAGTCCCCACCCGTGGGCTCAGTTGCCCCAAGCCTTGATTTTCTTACCTGTAAGAGAGAGAGGCCTCCTTTATAGGGTTAAGGAGTGAGTGTTTCAAGGGATAAATGAAATCGCTTATCCGTTCATTGGACAAGTACTGCTCTATTCCAGGCGCATGCTTAGGCCTGGGATACAAGAGCGTGTCAGGTAGCCCGCACACTGCTGGTGCATGTAGCTTCAAGGCTAGCTGGGGTCTCACGGCCGGCAAGAGGCTGGAGGACCTATCAGCTGTTTTGAAGCTGGCTGATCACCTGCTTTGATGTTTCAGTGCCCAGCAGGACAGCATAAAGAAGGCTAACATGAAGCGAGAGAACAAAGCTTATTCCTTCAAGGAGCAGATCATCGAGCTGGAGCTCAAGGAGGTGAGTGCTCGAAGCATTACCTGTGGGGCGGCTGCTAAGCTTGGTGGCCTCAGCCTGGCGACTTTCCCGGCTTCGTGTATACTGTTCCCTGGGGTCATCCTGCGGCCTGTGCACACTCTTTGGAGCCCTCCCCCAGTCCCATGTTCCCCTACCAATAATGCTTGTTGAAAGAATGAATGATTTCTTGGCCTTTTCCGGGCTGCAGTTTATACTGGGGGAGAGCGTCTGTAGGAGGGAGGCGAAGGTTTAGATTCTGAGGCCGCATGATTAGAATACTCTTTCCAGCACACTGAGGGACTTTTCATTTTTCTAACCTATAAAAGGCTCTTCTTGCCTTTGTCAATAGAGAATCCAGTAAGAAATTACTTCTCTACTGCTGTCTCCATCCTCTGGAAACCAGGTGGCTGTGGACCTTGTGGGAGGTTGGGGGGGGCCACATGGTGGGTTTGGGGGCCCAGGTCACAGACTTAAGAGCTGGCATGGTGCTGACTGTGGGACTGATCTCTCCCTGCTCTGTGGCGGGGAGGGAGGTGCGTTTCCTGGAGACAGAATTGGTTTGCTCGTTGCTTTTAGGAGATAAAGAAGAAGAAAGGCATAAAAGAGGAGGTGCAGCTGACCAGTAAGCAGAAGGAGATGCTGCAGGCCCAGCTGGACAAGGAGGCACAGATCCGGAGACGGCTGCAGGAGGTGAGTGGCCGCTGCCCCCACAGGCCAAACCCGCCCCTTGATGTCTGGAGCAGGCCCTGCTGACCTGCCTCCTGGGCCAACTCTGCTTGCAGCTGGACGGTGAACTGGAGGCGGCGCTGGGCCTGCTGGACACCATCCTGGCCAAGAACCCCTCTGGCCTGACCCAGTATATCCCTGTTTTGGTCGACTCTTTCCTGCCCTTGCTGAAATCTCCCCTGGCCGCTCCCAGGATCAAGAACCCTTTCCTGTCCTTGGCAGCCTGCGTCATGCCCCCGAGGCTCAAGGCTTTGGGTTAGTTCTTGTTTGCTGGCTGCGGGCATGGCCCAGAGCAGGTTGGGAGGGGGGCGGGGTTGCTCCTGGGCACTTATGGGGAGGCATGTGGTGGTCTGGGCTACCGACTTCTGTTTCTATACGGAAGCAGCCTTGGAATCCCAAGCTGCATGCCCTCAGTATCGACATAGAGCTGCCTCCTCTCTCCTGTTTTACGTCTGCTGTGCCTTCACTCTTGAGTACGAGGTTTTAGGCACTAATCAGTGTGATCTTTCTGTAACGGTTTTAAGACTAAGTCAGAAATTCAGTGGTAATGATTTGGTTTGGTGTCCTGTGGTCAGGAGGTACAGGCCAGAGCTCCCAAGCAGCCCCATGTCCCTGATGAGAAGTCTCTGTGACCCTTAGCTTTTTGTTAGCTGTGGGGATACGAAGACCAGGTAGGGGGGCTGGGCATTATGGTGACTTCACTGTTGGGGGTTAAGCAGACTGCCTAGCTTACAGGGGATGATCCTGTGGGTGAAACTAGAATCTGGGAACGGTTCTGAGTGGGAAAGAGTTGGCACCTATGAAGCCTGCTGAAACTTACCGGCTGCCTGGGCTCATTACCTAGAAGGTGGGAGCTTCAGATGGGTAGAGCTTTACCCTTGGCTGAACAACCCCTGGTGGCTCACACGTGTATCTTCTTAGTGTCAGAGGCACAGCTCCTGCTTGCCTACTTGTGTTCTTTCCCCTACCAGTGCTGTCATGAAGATGAAATGAGAAATTAGGTTGAGGACATTTTGGCACGGCAGCGTTGATTACTTTTAAGTAAGAGCATGAGGCATCTGTGCCTGGGATCCCTGGTTTGTGCCCGGGACAGATCCCCTGTTTCCGTATTGGTCATCCTCTTTGGGTTCCTTCTCTTGGACACAGGCACTTTGGTGAGCCACGTGACTCTACGCCTGCTGAAGCCAGAATGTGCCCTGGATAAGTCATGGTGCCAGGAAGAGCTGTCGGTGGCGGTGAAGAGGGCGGTGACCCTGCTGCATAGCCACACCATCACCAGCAGGGTGGGCAAGGGTGAGCCAGGTAAGGAACAGGGCAGGGAAGGGCAGCGGGCACCGGGCCGTATGTGCTGGTACAGTAAGTACATGAGCCTCAGTGTCCCCACCAGGGTTTCCTGAGGCTGTGGCCTTGGGCAGGTCACTTCTGTTCCTGGCCTCCGTTTCCTTCTCGGAAAAGTGGGGGTTTGGACCAGATGGAGAACTTCTGAGTCCTGATATTCTGTGAGTCTCTGTGACCTCCACTGGGAGTTTGCTTCTCGTTACTGGAATCTACTTGTGGGTTTTAACGCTGTCTTCCTGGAACTGGGCAGTGTTTGGGGTAGGAGCAGGATTCAAAACGGGGCTACCAGCGGTCTTCCCTGTCGTCATATTCTGTGCTTCTGGGCATCAAAAAGGACCTCCATCGTCCTTCACCCGCTGCCCCACACCCTTTGAGGATGGAAACTGAGGCAGAAGCTCTGTAGATGTCTGCAAGATTGGATCCTCTTTTTGCTCTCGCAGATGCTGCGCCCCTGTCTGCACCAGCCTTCTCCTTAGTCTTCCCATTTCTAAAGATGGTGCTGACTGAGATGCCCCACCATAGCGAAGAGGAGGAGGAGCGCATGGCCCAGATTCTTCAGATCCTCACCGTCCATGCCCAGCTGAGGGCCTCACCCAGCAACCCCCCTGGACGCGTGGATGAGGTTGGCAGGGGAGTTTGGCTCTGCCCTTGGCTTGAGGGGGTCAGCGAGGCAGGGGCTCTCCGCACTGGCCTGTCAGCCGTGCAGGTGGGGTCGTCGAGGGTGGGCGTGAACGTGCAGCAGCAGGCAAGTGTTCTAGTGCTGCGCTCACGGCCTCAAAGAAGCTCACAGGTCTTCTGAGAGTTTCTGACCTGGAGAAATTGAAGGATTTTGTAGCAATTTATTGTGTTACGTTTTTTTTCTAACTCAGAAGATAATGCTGACCACTCTGCCTTTGACTTGCTTGTGATTATGAGGTTGGATCTTATTCACTGAAGGGTTTCCTTCTTAATAGATTATGTTTTTTTTTTTTTAAGATTTTATTTGTTTATTTGACAGAGAAATCACAAGTAGGCAGAGGCAGGTAGAGAGTGAGGGGGAAGCAGGCTCCCTGCTGAGCAGAGAGCCCAATGCAGGGCCCGATTCCAGGACCCTGAGATCATGACCTGAGCCGAAGGCAGAGGCTTTAACCCACTGAGCCACCCAGGCGCCCCAATAGATTATGTTCTGAAAATGTAATAAATTAATGCCGCATGTGTTTAAAAATTCTAAGAACACAGAAACAAATAACAAAATACCACCCCGCACAGTAAGGCAAAAACAGATCACCCTGCTTCTTTCATATGATCTTACACTCTGGTCTCTCATGGCCGTGGCTTCACAGGCTGTGTAGGGTTCTCTGCTGTGGGGGCACCATGTTTCACCCAGAGGATGGCGGCTGACCGGGGTTGACTCCTGTGGAGTTAGTAGTAAACCTGACAGACTTTCCCTGTGGGTGAGAGGATGCCGCTGCTCGTGCTGCCAGGCCTGGTTGCAGACCTTCCCTAGAGCCTCACCCTCACTTACCTGCTGTTCTCTCTTAGAATGGCCCAGAGCTGCTGCCTCGAGTGGCCATGCTGCGCCTTCTGACTTGGGTGATCGGGACAGGCTCTCCCCGCCTGCAGGTGATCTGGTTTTTAGCTGGCTATCGCTACACCTCCATTTGTGACCGTGAGCTCAGCTCCCGGTGCTCATGGTTGAGTCCCAGTTCTCTTTCTCAGCCCTCATTTGGATTTGGGCTAAAGGGCTGTTTTTGAGAGAGCCAGCTGAGCATTCTCAGCTACTGAGGGGTTCTTCCTGGGGCCGGCCTGCCACTGGCCTAGGCTGGGCGGGGGGGTGGGGCTTGGCCCCACTGGGCTTCTGGGATGGGCGCTGTCAGTTCAGGTCCCTCTCTGGGCCCCTCAGCCCATTGTCAGGCCCCCTATCTGACTCCATAGAAGTAAATGATTTGCTGAACTGAGCCCGGCGCATCCATGTCCTCTTTAGGTTCTGGCTTCAGACACCCTGACAACCCTGTGTGCCAGCAGCAGTGGCGAGGATGGCTGTGCCTTTGCAGAGCAGGAGGAGGTGGACGTGCTGCTCTGTGCCTTGCAGTCCCCTTGTGCCAGCGTGCGGGACACTGCACTCCGGGTAGGCGCCCACACCCTCGAGGGGCCACTGTGGTATTCCTTGTACCTCAGTGCAAGTGTTTGAATCTCACGAGGGACATTCTTTCAAATGACCCCATCAGATGAAGATGCAAGATGCCTCACATCGGCACTTGTGTGTCCTGGAGACAGAGAGGAGGTCACGGGGTGGGTCAGGATCATTCTAGGAAGGGGAACAACAAATCAATCGTCACAGTGTATCACTGGCTATTTTTGTCTTTACTCTGGAAGCCTTCACCTGGGGGGTGTGTGTGTGTGTGTGTGTGTGTGTGTTTATTTTAGAGAAACAGAGTGAGTGGAGAGGGCCAGAGGGAGAGGGGGAGAGAGAGGCATAAGCAGGCTTCATGCGCAGCATAGAGCCGGATGCAGAGCTCAGTCTCACAACCTTGAAATCATGACCTTGGCTGAAACCAAGAGTCAGATGCTAACTGACTGAGACACCCAGGTGCCCCAACTGTACCGGTTTTCTAAAATGGAATGTGGATCTCTTGATACTTCTATAGGTTGATAAAATTCAGAAGATAAGTTTGTTTTTTCAACCCATCACCTTGTACTTGGCTTTTCTTGATGCTTTTGGATCAAAAACTAAAGGATCCTCTTGGAGTATGAGACAGGGCTTCCTGAATGCCAGTGTAGCCCCTTGTTATTGAATTGTGACAGTTTTCACCGGCTCTTAGCAAAATGTGGGAAACAGTGGCAGTGTGGCAAATTTGTCTTCAAGACAGACAGATGGACTATCCCTTGTCTAAAGTTTTGTCCTGCACATTGAGAGTTAAATTTTTAAATTTTATGTTAAAAAAGATTCCACCCCCATCTGCCCATCACCTCCCAAAGGAAAAGCTGTGCGAAGAGCCAGAGTAGCTAACGAGTTGAACTGTCGTGAGGCTCTCCCTAGCACTGGTTGTGCTGTCCAGTGGCGCTTTGTGCAGTGATGGGAGTATTTTGTATCTGTGCTGTCCGGTGTGGTAGCCACAACCCAACGTGTGTGGCTCTTGAGCATTTAAAATGTGGCTGCTGTGACTGAGGAACTTAGAGTTCATTTTAATTGATTTAACTTTAAAGACGTGCATGCGGCTGGTGGTTAGGTCTTAGAGAGTACTGCCTTAGCGGGAGGTGCAGAGGCAGGTCAGGAGCTCTTGCGAAAAGTCAGACCTCACTCAGTGCCATCCCACCCCCTCTCAGGGGCTGATGGAACTCCACATGGTGTTGCCAGCGCCTGACACCGATGAGAAGAACGGCCTGAACCTTCTGCGGAGGCTCTGGGTGGTCAAGTTTGACAAGGAGGAGGAGATCCGGAAGCTGGCTGAGAGGTGAAAACCCCTGGAAGATTGTTTTTTTTTTCCCCCTACTCTCTTGTCTTTCCCCTTAGGAAAAAACTGGACCCAGAGTGCTCAGCCTACAGCAAGAGAAGGGCTGGGTGCTCGGGTTTGGCGGGGCAGGTGCTACAGATCCTTGTCTGACTAGTCCCGCTTTTGGTCGGCTACAGGCTCTGGTCGATGATGGGCCTGGATCTGCAGCCAGACCTCTGCTCCTTGCTGATCGATGATGTCATCTATCACGAGGCAGCTGTGAGGCAGGCTGGGGCCGAAGCCCTCTCCCAAGCTGTGGCTCGGTACCAGCGGCAGGCGGCAGAGGTTATGGGCAGACTCATGGAGATCTACCAGGAGAAGCTCTACGTGAGTGGCCCTGCTGCGGTCTGGGCCAGGGGAGGGTGGGTTGGACTCTGCTCGGCTTTGGACCTGCTCCGGAGAGGAGTCTCGAAGCTCACTGTGGCCCAGGGTGGCTGTGACTGATCTCCCACCTCACAGCTGGCTGGCTGGCTCGGCCCGCTCGGGGTACATTTGTCACCGCAGTGCGTTTATCAGCCTGTCTGTTGCAGCGGCCACCCCCAGTGCTGGATGCCTTGGGACGCGTCATCTCCGAATCTCCTCCAGATCAGTGGGAGGCCAGGTATGACAGCCATTGTGGTCTTGTTCTGCTCGGAGCTTTCGAGATACCACAGGCTGGCTGGGCTGGGTGCCAAGAGGAAGTAGAGTGGAGTCATGGGACAGTGGAAGGAAAGGGACAGACCTCCCTCTGAGTCAGAAAGACCTGAGTTCAAGTCCTGGATCCTCCTGGGCTAGCTGAGTGACTTTGGGCATGTTTCTCCTTTTCTCCCAGCCACTGTTTCCTCAGAGGTCCCTGGGGACCTTTTTACTATTCTGTAGCTGGAAAGGATAGTAGCAGTTTGCCTTTGTAGTGTAGGTTTACTTCTGGGTACTTTCACATTTGATTCTTTTATCTCGCCCTTCCTGCAGCCTGCTTTAGAGGTAAAAGGGTAGGCATTGCCCTCATGTGGGGAAACGGAGGCGGAGCTGGTCCCTGCCCAGGGTCACCCTGTAGGAGGTAAACTCTGGGCAGATGGCAGGGTCTCCATTTGATAAATGGGTTGTTGAGACTGTTGTGTAGACTGCTGGGTAAGCACCGGGCGGTGGGCTCCACGCTGTTCTCTGCACCCTAGAGGGAGCCGCTGCAAGCTCCCTTCCCCTTGTGGCCTCCTGGGATAGAGTCCAGCAGCAGAGGAGGCCCCTGACCAGCCCTGGCCTCTGACTAGCCCTCGCCCCTGACACGCTCTCCCTTCTTCCCAGGTGTGGCTTGGCTTTGGCCCTGAACAAGCTCTCCCAGTGTTTGGACAGCTCTCAGGTGAAGCCCCTCTTCCAGTTTTTTGTCCCTGATGCTCTCAACGACCGAAACCCAGATGTCCGGAAGTGTATGTTAGATGCGGCCCTTGCGACGCTCAATGCCCACGGGAAGGTGAGTGCTCTCAGCCAGTGGAGAGGGTGTGGAGCAGGCTGAGCCGGGGCAGGAGGCAGCACTGAGCAATGTGACACACGGAGGCTGAGTGCCAGGAGATCTGGCGGGGTACTGGCACCCATGGAAAATTTCATTTCTCTTTCTTTTGAGCCAAAAGGACCCCCAAGGGTGTTAAATTCTTTTAAGTCTGCTGCATTCCTGCCAGCAAACTGGGAAACCTGCTGTCATTGCTGGCTGGCTTGTCAGGATGCGGTCCTCAGGGTGGAGACGGTCATCTCCAGATGCAGCCTGCAGGGTGGACGTGAGGCTCTGGGTGGGCTTGGCTTTCCAGGAGAATGTCAACTCGCTGCTGCCAGTGTTCGAGGAGTTCCTGAAGAACGCACCCAACGATGCCAGCTATGATGCCGTGCGGCAGAGCGTGGTGGTCCTCATGGGATCTCTGGCCAAGCACCTGGACAAGAGCGACCCCAAAGTGAAGCCCATTGTTGCCAAACTCATCGCTGCCCTCTCGACCCCCTCCCAGCAGGTACCCGCCTCCTGGCCGGGGGCGCACAAGCCAGCTGGGGAATTGGGACCGACTGCAGGTGTGCAGTGGGGTGCTGGGGCCAAGCTGGGGATCAGGGACCTGAAGGCCTACTTCTCCGCGAGGAGTCATCTCTCTTGGGCCAGCCTGGTTTGTAGTAAAGAGTACTCTGAGAGGGAGTTATTTTGTTCCAATAAATTTTCTAGATATTTTCATTTTTTCTACTTATTTATTAGTAGTCTTTTTTTACACTTAGTATAAACCTAGCACTTAGAGATACCAAGATTAAAAAAAAATATATGGCTACCCCTGCTGAGCTTTCCCTGATCCTCTTTGTATTCCTTACACACTTCAGGGGACTTTTAATGCAGGCTCCAAACTGGAGTGCAAGGATTATTATTTTCTTTTTGGAAAAGCATATATATACTTCTCTCCTCTCCCCTCCCAGAGTGACTTGCATTTTGGATCACCCAGAGTGTGTCAAATGCAGGTTTACAAAACTGGTCAAATACTTTGAAAACTCCCCTGCAAGGGGTTGGCCTGGGCCTCTGGCAGACAGCACTTTGCTATACTCTCTCATTGGGCTTCATGAGCTGTGGCTGGAGGGCAGAACCAGTCGGTTTGAGTCTGGCCCTATAAGGCAAGGCTGAATCCCCCGTGCCTCTGATGAGTTAGAGATACTTGGGCCATTTTTAAGAAGGTGCAGTAACGCACTTCTCTCTAGATCTTTCCACGGGAGTGGGTCTTGCTAGAGTTTTCTCTCACCTGACCAGTCCTCACAGATGTAGCGTGCTCCCTGACAGCCCGTGTCATCCACAGGCATGTAACACTGTTCGCTCCTCTGACCCCCTGTGTGGTCTGACGGGCAGTGGCTGAGGGCGCTGGGGGACTCCTAGTGGTGAGGCGCTGCGTCGGGCTGTGGCGGCCCCCGGAAACTGGCACTGACGTGGCAGGCCTCTCCCGTAGGTCCAGGAATCCGTGGCCAGCTGCTTGCCACCTCTCGTACCAGCCATCAAAGAGGACGCGGGAGGGATGATCCAGAGGCTGATGCAGCAGCTGCTGGAGTCAGACAAGTACGCAGAGCGCAAAGGGGCCGCCTATGGGCTGGCAGGCCTGGTGAAGGGCCTGGGCATCCTCTCGCTAAAGCAGCAGGAGATGATGGCTGCACTTACCGATGCCATCCAGGACAAGAAGAACTTCCGCCGGCGAGAGGGTGAGTGAGCTTGGGGCTGCCCGGGGTGGGAAGTCAGGCCCCACATCTGCTAGAGGCAGGAATCTGGCCTTTCCTTCCCCACTGAAGGCCGGGCGTTTGTGTGTGTGCTGTGGAGGGGGCAGATCGGGGAACGCATTCCATCCTGTGCTTGCTGCCGTGGCCTGGACTTTCTCATTTCTCACTCAGCGCAGAGACCATCAGCTGAGAGAGAATTGGCCTTACTAGCTGTTAGTGCCCGGAAGTGACAGACACTGCCCGGTTCTCTCCTCCTTTCTGCACAACCACATCCACACCCTCGGGAAGGTAGAGGGTGCTGCTCCCTCACGGGGCAGCCACTGTAGTCCCACCACTGCCTTGAGTGTTTCCAGAGGGTGAGGAGATGGCAGGGAGGTGTTCCTGTGGCTGCCTCCGGAGCACAGTCTTTCCAGCTGTCCCGCCTTCTCCCCCAGGAGCCCTCTTTGCCTTCGAGATGCTCTGCACCATGCTGGGGAAGCTCTTCGAGCCGTACGTGGTTCACGTGTTGCCCCATCTGCTGCTGTGCTTCGGGGACGGGAACCAGTATGTGCGTGAGGTAAGTCCTGAGGCTGCACGTGGGATCGCCGCCAGCTGAGGCTGCCCCTGGCTGTGCTTCTCGGCCCCGGGGAGCCAAGGGGGTGGAAGGGCCCTGTGCCGGAACCCCCCTGCCTGTACCTTGGGCACCGGTTACTGGTACGGACTCCTCTGATTCCCAGTAAAGCATCGCAGCTCTGTGAGAGGAGAAACTCTCCTCAGCTGTGTTGGTAGGCCCCGGCACAGGGTCTGACGCAGGCGACCCCCAGTAAGTGTTGGTCAGCATGAGGAACATTCGGGCTAGCATCGGGCCTTGACCCTTGCTTGGGCAAGGAGGCCCCTGAACGCCTTTTCTCCTCCCTTGAGGCTGCAGATGATTGTGCCAAGGCTGTGATGAGCAACTTGAGTGCTCATGGGGTGAAGCTGGTGCTCCCCTCCTTACTGGCCGCCCTGGAGGAGGAATCCTGGAGGACCAAAGCTGGTAAGGCTGCTTCATTCAGTGTCTCTGTCCCAGCCTCCTTTTCTGAAGACTGCCCTGGCAGGGATCCAGGGAGCCATCCGGGGATCTGGTCCCGTGTGTGTGTGCTCACCAGCCCACGGACAAGGCCAAGACTCTCGGAGCCATCAGGCAGCTCAGTCCTTCTGTCATTTGTGTGTGTTTGTGCAAAGAACAGGCCTCTGGTGGGAGCTATAGCCCTAAGTGAGGAAGTCCCAGACCTTTAAAGTTAATTTGTGACAACTTCTGTGACTTTAAAGCATTCTCCCCCCCCCCCCCCCGGATTAAACCTCTTTTTAAAAATAAAATCTCTGGCACCCTAATATGCAAAACGATTCAGGCCGAGCAGGGTCGAGATCTGGGGCCTCGAAGGGCCCTCCGCCCCCTCAGTCCTCGGGCTCCGCCCTGCAGTTTGAAAAGTCACAGACCTAAGTGAGCTGCTTCATCTACGGATAAAGAAACTAGGCCAGAGAAATTCAATGAATTGGCCTTGGTTCACTGCCAGGGCTCAGCCAGTTCTTCCCCCATCCTGGTCTTGCCTCTTTTCCCCACACCACCTTGCATCACCCCCAGATGCCATGGCTCAACAGGCCTCAGCAGCATTGTGCTCGTTCTGCTGGAGCCACCCCCCATCCTCTTCCTGGGGACTGCTTCAGCACAGTCTGCAGAGGGGGCAGCCTGGTTGTCCCTTCCCCGGGCAGCTGGCACAAGCGGCTCCCTGGCCTGTGCTCAGTGACTCCATGCCGGGCCTGTGTCTGCCATCCGCAGGGTCCGTGGAGCTGCTCGGGGCAATGGCATACTGTGCTCCCAAGCAGCTGTCATCCTGCCTGCCCAACATCGTGCCCAAGCTTACGGAGGTGCTCACTGACTCCCACGTCAAAGTGCAGAAGGCCGGACAGCAGGCGCTGAGGCAGATCGGCTCCGTCATCAGGAATCCGGAGATCCTGGGTACATGTCTCCCCTGAGGGCCCCGGCCCTGCCTCCTCCTCCTCCCATCCCTGGACACTGCGGGGAACCTGCATTCAGCAAAGACTTTTGCCCTATGAGGACAGATATATTCATGTTGAAATAACCTCTAAATTCTGGGAGGCCTTTTTTCTAGGATAATTAGCGGGAAGTAGTTTGGAAGCAATCAGTTTTGCCACTGGTCTAGAGCAGTCATCATTGACTGCACAGAGAGGGAAATGGAGTCAGAAGCAGCCTGACTCTGAGAGAGCCCTGTGCACTAAGCTGGGCCCCAAGGTCGACAGAATCGAATCACACACTCTGGACCACATCGGCGTCATACATTCTTTGGGAACTTTCTGTTCTGTCTCATTCCAGAAGACGCGTGATAGAGGGGAAGCTTAGGGAAGGGTTAGTCCCCTTGATTGTCCTCTTTAGTGTGGTTCTTGGAGTGACGGCAGGAGGTTGATTTCTAGAAACAAAACCCAATATGTCACTTGTTAAATGTTAAGCTTCAGTGTGGAACATAGGTACTTGTTCAGTGTAGTTCAGCCAGGGCGTTACCAGACTTTTTTTTTTTTTTTTTTAAAGATTTTATTTATTTGACAGAGAGAAACACAGCCAGAGAGGGAACACAAGCAGAGGGAATGGTAGCGGGAGAAGCAGGCTTCCGCAGAGCAGAGAGCCCGATGCGGGGCTCGATCCCAGGTCCCTGAGATCTGACCTGGGCCGAAGGCAGACGCTTAACGACTGAGCCACCCAGGTG
>CM053616.1:38336958-38376708 GCA_028646535.1 Procyon lotor | reverse complement strand
CCAGACTTTTTTTTATTCAGAAAACGATGTTACTTATTTACATGTTTTTGTTTTACATGAACAGTTATCCTTGGGTTTAGTTGTTTTTCACAGTGTCCAGCCCTGGGGGTTCCTAGGGCTGGGAGCAGTCTCAGTCTCTCTCAAATGAAGGGAAGTGCTTTCGTTTTTGGGAATCCAGCATGGGTCTTTTTTTTTTAAATTGAGATATGATTTGTATAATGTTAAAATCACTTTAAAAAAATTTATACAATTCAGTGTTTTTTGGTTTTTGGTTTTGGTTTTTTTTTTTATATACTCACAAAATTACATAAACATCACCACTGTCTAGTTCCAGGACATTTTCCTCACCCCATACCTGTTCGCACTCACTTTTCATTCCCTGCCCTACCTCTGGGCCCTGACAACCACTACTCTGCTTTCTGTTTCTTTGGGCTTGCCTGTTCTGGATGTGGTGGGATCATTTGTGGCAGCTTCTTGAGCTTAGCATCATGTTTTCAAGGTTCGTATTGTAGCATGGGTCAGTGCTCCATTTCTTTTTATGGCCCAATCATCCATCATATGGATAGGCCACATTTTGTTTGCCAAGTCATCTGTTCATGAACGTTTGGGTTGTTTCTGCATATTGGCCGTGCAGAATAATGCTACTGTGAACATTTGTGTTTGAGGTGGTTTTCTTCGTAGGTGTGGTCAGGTGTCTTGGTTAGATCCCTAGGGATGGAAATTGCCAGGTCATGGGATGCTAACTGTCTGCCTTTCTGAGGACCTGCTAGACTGTTTGCCAGAGTGGCTGGGTCATTTGACGTTCCTGGCCCCGTGTGTGAGAGTTCCCATTGCTGACAACGTTACTGTCTGTCTCTTTGGTTACAGCCACCCTTGTGGGTGTAAAGTGGCATCTCATTGTCATGATTTGCATTTCCCTAATGACTAATGATGTCGAACGTCTTTTCATGGGCTTATTGGCCATTTGCATATCTTTGGAGAACTGTTAGAATCTGTCCATTTTTTTACTTGGGCTGTTAGTGGTGGTTTTTTTTTTCTTTTAATTCTTGACTAGCATGGGCCTTTATAGTGGTTGAATTTCCTGGGCTTGTGGAAAAGAGAAGCAGTCCTTTTGCTGGGCTGATTGTGCCGACTCGGAGAGCTTGTTTTATCTGGGCCGAACTGCTCTGAGCATGCCATGCTTCATTGCTACCACCGACTCAGTGGCCTTTGGTGTCTCAAAACAGTTGTTTTGTAAAACCACCCTGGGCTGTCGCTTCAGTAAGGAGGCAGGCCGAGCAGTGCTCCCATGGAGGCTCAGCACGGTGGCTGCAGCTCAGTGCCCATGAAACGTTACCCCCGTCGTCCTGCCGGGTCCGGCCGTGCTGTGCAGAAGGGTGATGGCGGCCACCCTCTTCCTCGTGGAGCAAGGATTGCTCTTTGCAAGCAGGCTGGCTTCCACAGCCGGTGACTTGTGGGGCTCTGAGGAGGGGTATCCCTGGACTCCCTTCTCTTGTGTCCCTCTGTAGTTCTAAGGGGACCCAGTGGCTTTGCCACACCTGAGACTCATATGAACTAGCATTTCTCTTGTTTGGACATGCAGCCATTGCCCCAGTCCTGCTGGACGCCCTGACGGACCCCTCCAGGAAGACCCAGAAGTGCTTGCAGACCCTGCTGGATACCAAGTTTGTCCACTTCATTGATGCTCCGTCCCTGGCCCTCATCATGCCCATTGTTCAGAGAGCCTTCCAGGACCGTTCCACGGACACTCGAAAGATGGCAGCCCAGATTATTGGCAACATGTACTCCCTGACAGACCAGAAGGTAGCAGCCCAACTGGCGCTGGTGTAGGACAGACCAGTAGATGCTGGTTTAGGGCATAGAGTCCCTGTATACAGTAGACATGGGAGGGCTGTGGGCTTTTGATCCCTACTTATGTTTAGGGGAAGACGGTTTGGGGTGGAGGGTAGAAATCTAGGCTCTCTGGGCATCTTGAAGAGCACAGTGGTTCAAGTTCCTATTATCTCAGCCCCCTGATGAGACCCTGCCTGGGCCCTTTTACAGACTGAGGGAAGGAAAGGCCCCGCCTTGCCCTGTGTTGGCAATGTGGCTGCTGTTTTGACTGCTTGTAGCTCTCTTGTCACAGCATTTGCTTCTATAAGCCTACAAATTAGAGGAAATTAGCCTAGTTTGGGAGATTTACTTTGTTTACATACTCCCCCGGGGCTTGCATGTGTGAACTCGTGGTCTCCCACAGCCATGCTTTGCTTACGGAGGCTCTGGGCACAAGAGATAAAGTAGGTAAGTCATGTCAATTCTAGAGAATTTAGGAAATGGGAAAATTGGTGAAACAGCTAATAGTATCCATAGTCCTCCAACACTTAAACAATTAATTACTGCTAATGTTTTTTTATTACACTTATGAAGTTATATTCCTGAGCATAGGCTTATTTTTAAGTTACAGTGAGCTATTCACAAAACTGGTGCTTAATAGTTCTTTCATATTTGAACAAGTTTATATACCATAACTTATATAATCCTGTTATTGGTCCTATATTGTCCAAGGTTTTCTGCTATTTTAAATGATGCTGCAGTGAACATAAGGCTTTTTCTATATTTAAAACTGTTCCCTAAAGTTGAATGCTATACTGAGAGATATAAACCTTTTGGGGTGAAGAATGGGAAGATGATAACATTGTTCTGAAAGGAAAGTACCAGAAATAATTTCCTAGATTCCAGACGCTGGGCAGGCCTTGGGCCTGGGACAAGGGGAAGAGGAGGGAGAGCATTGAACTCTAGCTGGGGGTTCTTTTGACCTCTTGAGGTTGGGCCTCGGGTCCCTTGTGGGTTTCCCAGGTGGTCACTTGGGGTCTCCAGGGAACCAGTCATGGGGGTCCTCGCCAGCTGCCCTTCCCTGCTGGCTCTGTGAGCAGCCCTGCTGAGCTCTCCTTGTCAGCAGAATGGTGAGGTCAGGGTCCACGGCAGAACCGGTCCGGAGGAAGCAGGAGCCGGGCCTCCACCCGAGTCATCTTTTGTATTTTTGCAGGACTTGGCTCCTTACCTGCCAAGCGTGACGCCTGGCCTGAAAGCCTCTCTTCTGGACCCTGTACCTGAGGTGAGCCTGGGAGAAAGTGGGCAGGAACTCATTATTTTAGTCCACTCCTCAGAAGATTGATTCCTGAGAATTCCTTATAAGGTAGTTTTGCGTCTGTCTGGGAGAGGGAAGGAGACCCTTCCGACCCCTCCCTGCTCCTGCGTGAGCACCTAGTTTTGAGATGGTGCTACTCCTCCCATCCTGGCTCTCCGGTCCCTGACAGGTGCGGACAGTGTCTGCAAAGGCTCTTGGGGCCATGGTGAAGGGCATGGGGGAGTCGTGCTTTGAGGACTTGCTGCCGTGGCTGATGGAGACGCTGACCTATGAGCAGAGCTCCGTGGATCGCTCGGGTGCTGCACAAGGTCAGGCCAGGGCAGGCTCAGGGGCCAAACCGGGAATGCCATCTAGGGGCCCTCCAATCCAGGGGCTTCATTCTGTCCTTTTGTTGCAGGGTTGGCCGAGGTCATGGCTGGCCTGGGGGTGGAAAAGTTGGAGAAGCTGATGCCAGAAATTGTGGCTACAGCCAGCAAAGTGGACATTGCACCCCACGTCCGAGATGGCTATATTATGATGTTCAACTACCTGCCCATCACCTTTGGGGACAAGTTCACTCCTTATGTGGGGCCCATCATCCCCTGTATCCTCAAAGTAGGTACCAGAGACCAGGCTGAGGGTAGCGTTAGGGAGTGGGGCAGGACACATGTGCTGTCCTTAGAGTCAGGGCTTTCTGCCAGCTGGGACTGGGTGACAGGCATCCTCATCCTGCTGTTCAGGGGGTCCCATTTCCTTTGGGTCTGGTGCCTTGGGGCAGGCAGCCCTGGGTGACCCAGCCTCTGTGTGCACAGGCTCTCGCTGATGAGAACGAGTTTGTGCGTGACACTGCCCTGCGTGCGGGCCAGCGGGTCATCTCCATGTACGCTGAGACAGCCATCGCCCTGCTGCTGCCCCAGCTGGAGCAAGGCCTCTTTGATGATCTCTGGAGAATAAGGTAAGGACTCGGGTGGAAAGACCCAGTGGCCCTGGCTTTGCCTTTTGGGAAATCTGAGAAATGAGGAGTAGAATGTTGCCAAGAACTCTCTCAATGCTCTTAACCATTTAGTGACTCTCTAGTTTTGTGTAGCAGTGTCTCTATCTTGATTCTCTTTTGAAAAGTTTGCTCTATTTAGTCCTTCAGTTTATATTAGAATTTTAAATAAGAACGCTTTTTAATCTGGAAATTCGACTTCTGGGCGTTGATTCCAAGGACGAATTTGGTCAAGCACTTAAAAAGATCTATGTAGGGGCACCTGGGTGGCTCAGTGGGTTGAAGACTCTGCCTTCAGCTCGGGTCATGATCTCAGGGTCCTGGGATCGAGCCCCACATCAGGCTCTCTGCTCAGCGGGGAGCCTGCTTCCCCCTCTCTCTCTCTCTGCCTGCCTCTCTGCCTACTTGTGATCTCTCTCTCACTGTCAGATAAAGAAATAAAATCTTAAAAAAAAAAAAAAAAAAAACTATGTAGAGGATGTTTGTTATAGTATACATTATCATTCAAAAAATTGGAAGTTGGTTTTAAAAAAGCTGGCCCATCTACATGGTGAGCTTTTTTTCAGCCATTACAAAAAATGGCGTGAGAGGACTACATTAGCTGACGTGGAAGGTGCCTCCCCCATTGCTGATGGAACAGTGTGGGCCCTGGCCCGGCACCTGTGGTGCAGGCACGCTTCCCGCGTCGGGCAGGAGTGCGTGTGTATCTGTAGATGGCCGTGTGTGCCCAGTGTCACCAGGGTATCAGAGAGGCTGCCTGGGTAGTAGGAGTTTGGGTGATTGTTTACACTCTGTGTTTTTCTGTTTTTTGAATAGGACTATGATTTTTTTTTTTAAAGATTTTATTTATTTGTCAGAGAGTGAGGAGAGAACACAAGCAGGCAGAGTGGCAGGCAGAGAGAGAGAGAAGCAGGCTCCCTGCCGAGCAGGGAGCCCGATGTGGGGCTCGATCCCAGGACCCTGGGATCATGACCTGAGCCGAAGGCAGACGTTTAACGACTGAGCCACCCAGGCGCCCCTCATATATGTATATTTTTTAATGTTGATTTTTCCCATTACTAAAGTAATATATGTTAATTAGTAGAAAACTCGAGAACAAGGTAGTTTGAGGCAGGGTGAGGAAATGAAAATCAACAGTAACTCCCTCAGTCCCTGATAACCACCATGAATACTCTGAGTGTGCTTCCTGTCAGCATCTTTCCTGCCCCGTGCTCGGTGGTGCCCCGAGACAGCCCCTTGCAGCTGCGTGACTCTGTTGTCGGCATCCTCCTCAGGTTCAGCTCTGTTCAGCTGCTTGGGGATCTCCTGTTCCACATCTCCGGGGTCACCGGGAAGATGACCACAGAAACTGCTTCTGAAGACGATAACTTTGGAACTGCGCAGTCCAACAAGGTGCATGCCCTGAGTCGGTTTTCCATCCTTAGGGGTGTTAGGGATGTGCTCCGGCACTCGTGCTGTGGGGGCGTCACCACCCCGTGTTCTCCCTTCTTTCCCACTGCTGCAGGCTATCATCACTGCGCTGGGTGTAGATCGGCGGAACCGGGTGTTGGCAGGGCTGTACATGGGCCGCTCCGACACCCAGCTGGTTGTGCGGCAGGCATCTTTGCACGTCTGGAAGATCGTGGTCTCTAATACCCCCCGCACCTTGCGTGAGATCCTGCCCACTCTCTTTGGGCTGCTGCTGGGTTTCTTGGCCAGCACGTGTGCAGATAAGAGAACCGTAAGTTTCTGGACCTTCTTCTGACCCAGCATCAGAGGCTAGAATGCATAGGGTGCCCTATCTAAGGGGAGAATATTTATTTACGTAGTCATTCAGCAGTTACCCTTAGAGAGAAAACAACTGGATATTTTGCCTGCAAGATGGATTTATTCAGGAATAGCGGAGAATTGCAGCCTGGGACACGTAAGCCATGACAAAACTATAGGCAACTGCGAGGAACAGAGGAGTGGAACATTCTTTTATAGTGGGAAGGGGGCCTTCAGGAGGGCTGTGGTAAACAAAAAGTCTATTGGAGGAAGCTGGGAGTTTGAAGTGTAGGAGCTGTTCATTGAGTGAGTTGTGATGGCCTCTCATTGGCTGGGCTGTTGCTGGGGCAGAAGAAAATCTTCCTTCATCCTGCTGGGCCGGTAAAATATGTTTCTTCCTGTTTGGTCTGCAAGGTTCATCTTTTCCTGTTGAGTCTGCAGTTGATGAAGAGTCGTGGAGTGTGGTAGTGCCCTGTTCCGGCCTCCTAACTCTTCTTTTTTTTTTTTAAGATTTGTTTATTTGAAAGAGCACACACATGCACAAGCACACGGGAGGAGCAGAGGGAGAGGGAGAGAGAAACTTCAGCAGACTTTGCACTCAGCGCGGAGCCAACTTGGGGCTCCATCTCACGACCCTGACAGCACTTGAGCTGAAACCAAGGGTCAGATGCCTACCAGACTGCGCCACCCAGGCACCCCTCCTGACTTCATTCTTTTTTTTTTTTTTTTCTTTTTAAAGATTCCATCTATTTATCTGACAGAGAGATCACAAGTAGGCAGAGAGGCAGGCAGAGAGAGAAGGGGAAGCAGGCTACCTACCGAGCAGAGAGCCCGATGTGGTGTTTGATCCCAGGACCCTGAGATCATGACCTGAGCTGAAGACAAGAGGCCTCAACCCACTGAGCCACCCAGGCGTCCCTCCTGACTCCATTCTAAAAATATCCTTTAGGGAGATTTTCTTTTATTAATTTTCCCACAACAAATATTTATTAAGCATCTGCTGTGTGCTAAGTAGGTCCTAAAACCTGGGGATATAATGGGGAAGAAAGGCAGCCTTATCCTCGTAGCTACACTTTGGTAGAGGAGATGGGTGTTTATCAGATCATCATACAAGCAGATGTAAGTGCAGCTGTAGTAAATGCTTCATGGGCCCCGTAGATGCTGGTATCAGGCCTTTGACCAGCTGGGAAGGGCAGGGAATCTGCTCAGGAGAAATGATGCTTCGGGTCAGAAGATAGGTAAGCACTCACTGGGCGACGTAGTGATGAAAACCTATTATTCCACACTAGGGGAAGAGGGCTTTGTTTGTTTGTTTGTTTGTTTGTTTAAAGATTTTCTTTATTTGACAGAGATCACAAGTAGGCAGAGAGGCAGACAGAGAGAGAGAGGGGGAAGCCGGCTCCCCGCTGAGCAGAAAGCCCGATGTGGGGCTCAATCCTAGGACCCTGAGACCATGACCTGAGCTGAAGGCAGAGGCCTTAACCCACTGAGCCACCCAGGTGCCCCAGAAGAGGGCTTTCGATGCAAGGGCAGGATGTGCAGAAGCCAACAGTAGAGGCTGGGCGGGGGCTGCTGGGTCTGGAAGGAGGAACCAGGGTGAGGGTGTGAGCTGAGGCTGACCTGGGTGGGGGCAGAGCCAGTCCAGGCTGTTCCGTGGTTGGGAGGACAGGCCCAGCCTGGGCTCATGATGGCTTCTGCCAGTGCCCTTTGGCCCACTCCCAACCCACATCCCTGGCAAGCAAACTACATATTTGGCTCTAAAGAAGGATTTGCATGAGGCCTCAGGAATGGTGGGGTGTTGTCCTTAAAAGCATTTGTGCCCAGTTCGGCCCCCCTTGGGCAACAGCGCAGGGTTCAATGACTTCTAGGCTCTGGTTATCAATTCAGAGAAACCGGCTCTTGACCAGGCATCATATGATGAATTTCCTGTTCATTTATAAAGCATCAGGTTTTGCTTTAGATTGTCTAGGTGTGTGTGACACAAAGAAATAATTGTATTTTTTTGTGTTTTGCAAGCCCCCAGGTGGCTCTTCAGGGCTAAGAGCATTTGGGAAAGTTCAGACAGTGACTCAGTGTAGGAGGTTCCAGGGCCCTCACTCTGGAGTTGCCTTCCAGGTACCTTGGGCAGGGCATTGATGTCCTGGCTTGATCTCTGCTGACAGATTGCGGCAAGGACATTGGGCGATCTCGTCCGGAAGTTAGGGGAGAAAATCCTGCCCGAGATCATCCCCATCCTCGAGGAAGGCCTGAGGTCTCAGAAGAGCGACGAGAGGCAGGGTGTGTGCATTGGGCTGAGCGAGATCATGAAGTCTACCAGCCGGGATGCTGTGAGTGTTTTCTAAGGGCCCCAGAGGTGACCCGACGTGCAGGGGTGGGGCAGGTTAGGGGAGAAGCCAGGGACACTTCATCCTCAGGGACGTGCGGCGGGCCTCGCTCTGCAGGGTGTTGCCGGCAGCAGGGCTGGACTGGAGTTTCCCTGTCAGTTTCCCAGGCTAAGAATGAAGCAATGTAGAGGCCTTGAGGGGCCTGTGGAAATTGGAGATGATCTTTTTCTCACCGCTGCTACTGCTGCTCCAAATTAATCCCTTCTGTGTCACTATGACCGTTCAGTTAAAATATTCAGTGCCCTTGGCGGGGAAGGGAGGCCATGCACGCGTGCGTGTGCTGGGGCTGCAGGCGTGGGAGGGCTGCACGCACTCTCACAAGGAGTGGAGCACGTGAGTGCAAGTACCCGGAGGCTGGAAATGTGTCCTTTCCAGCAGTGATACTGTCCCACAGCAGCCACATTCAGGGGGCCATCGATCCTTGCCCTGAGCTTACTTTCTGAGGGTGATCCTCGGAACACTCCTGGGAAATGATTGAGCAGGCATAGGGCTCTCAGTTGACATAAAAGCTGGGAAGTGGCTAACCGGTCAGAATTGTAAGCCATGGCCAGTTGCTTAGCCTGAATGAGCATCCTCCTCTGAGCTACTTGCCCCTTCCCCTATAACAGTGTGTATCAGCGTAAGTACTACATTTGGGGCTTTATGTTTGCATTTGGCAAAAAAATACAAAAGTCACCGGCTAGAGTTGTGATTCACTGAATAGTCACTGAGCCCCCTCAGAGGACTGAGACCTTGCTGCCAGTGAGCCTGAAGCATAATCCGTCCTCTGATTCATAGTGGGCTTTGCTTCGGAGGTGACTGGCAAAGGGAGTGGAGCTATTTTTAGCCCCATGGTAGCCCCAACGATGTCACCGAGCAACAAGTGTTTTGAGTTGAGTCTTGAAGGACTTGGAGTTTTACAAAAGGATGAGCGAAGGATAGAACCGGGGGGAGAAGGGGTCCTGCCGTGCAGAGCCTTGCCGTGGGGAGGGGCTCTTGTGGGAGATGGAGAGTATCTGGGGAACGCACCTGAAAAATCAGGCTTCTCAGTTGTAAGCTGCATATCTCTCTGCTTTTTGATACTTGCTCATTTTCATAGAATCGCTAAGTTAAAAATCAAGCCAAGGGGGTTGTGGTGGCCTGGCTGGGCCCAGGGTCCTCGTCTGTCCCCCCTTCGCTGGCTGCTGCCCCTTCGCTGCCTCAGGTACAGCGCATGGGTGCTGTTGCAGGTGCTGTACTTCTCCGAGTCCCTCGTACCCACGGCGAGGAAGGCTCTGTGTGACCCGCTGGAGGAGGTCAGGGAGGCCGCGGCCAAGACCTTCGAGCAGCTGCACTCCACCATCGGCCACCAGGCTCTGGAGGACATTCTCCCGTTTTTACTGAAGCAGCTGGTGAGTAGATCTGCCACGCACCTACCAGTTTGGCTTTTACTGTCTGTGGAAGCAAAACGCAGGGGCTTATTCTGCCAAAGCACCGCAGTGTGGGCCCCCGAGGGAGTGGGTGCAGCAGGCTCAGATTTGGCTCTGTGCTTCTCCTTCGACAGTCAGTGAATGTGGGTGCAGTGGGAAGGGAGGGAGGAAAGCGGGGAAGGAAGTTGGCGGTGGCTGGTCTAGACAGCCGAGGTGGGGCCGGGAGCCAGCTGCTCAGCGTTGCCCCTGATGCCCTTGTGCAGGATGATGAGGAAGTGTCCGAATTTGCCTTGGATGGTCTGAAGCAGGTTATGGCCATCAAGAGTCGCGTGGTGCTCCCTTACCTCGTGCCCAAGGTAAATCCCTCCCTACGGCCGGCCCCCGCTGGCCCAGGAACTGCAGCCACGTGATCATTCCTTGGCCTGCTGTGGACACCTTTTCTGAGCTCAGAAGCTGGGGGAGGCCGGTGGTGGGTGCAGGGGGCCCCAGAGGAATAGCAGTGAAGGGATCTCCCGGCGCCTGGCGCGGCCGCCAGCGCGGGGCGGCGGTCACCGAACTGACGCTCATCGTTCTGCAGCTGACGACTCCACCTGTCAACACCCGGGTGCTGGCTTTCCTTTCGTCTGTGGCTGGCGATGCCTTGACTCGTCACCTTGGAGTGATCCTTCCGGCGGTCATGTTGGCCCTGAAGGAGAAGCTCGGGACTCCGGACGAGCAGCTGGTGAGCGGCACGTTTACCCCGGCAGCCTTCCGACAGCCGTCCTGGCCTGCCCGGAGGAGCTGTGCTCAGCCGGCGCCCCCTGTGCTTTCAGGAGATGGCCAACTGTCAGGCCGTGATCCTCTCCGTGGAAGATGACACTGGGCACCGGATCATCATCGAGGATCTGCTGGAAGCCACCCGAAGCCCCGAGGTGGGCATGAGGCAGGCTGCTGCCATCATCCTCAACATTTACTGCTCGCGCTCGAAGGCCGACTACACCAGCCACCTGCGGAGCCTGGTCTCCGGCCTGATCCGCCTCTTCAACGACTCCAGTCCGGTGGTTCTGGAGGAGAGCTGGGATGCCCTGAATGCCATCACCAAGGTGAGGGGTCTGCGGGCTGCAGAGCCAGCTTTGGATCATAGAGCGCTGCAGACACTTGGGAGATGAGACCCTTAAAATAGCCGATGGCGACACTACCTGTCAGGCAGCCGCGGCGTTACCGGCGTGCGGCCAAACTCCTGTGCTCCCACCCACACCCTTCCCCCCACGGTATTATTTCGAAGCCTTCTTGGGAGGGCTGTACTTAGAACCCTGACATCGTCTCTGCGTTTTCCTGGCTTCCCACAGAAACTCGATGCTGGCAACCAGCTGGCACTAATTGAAGAACTGCACAAAGAAATCCGCCTCATAGGGAACGAGAGCAAAGGCGAGCACGTGCCAGGCTTCTGCCTCCCAAAGAAGGTGAGCCGGGGCCCCGTGCGGGCGGCTGCAGGCATGTGGCCTTCCTCTGCCTCCATGCTCCATCCCAGCTCTGTGGCAGGGCAGATGACTTAACGTTTGAGGTGCTGTTCGACCCCTTCCCAGAAGCGCGTTACTTGCCCGTGGTGGCCATAAGAGGACAAGGTCCATGCCGCCTTCAGTTTAAACTGGGGAGGCCATCTCAGCCAGAGCATGTGAGTCAGGTGTACCGGTGCATGATGGGCCTGCCAGAGCTCTTCTGTTCTCAGCACCCCCTAGTCAAGACTGTTCCCCAGCCAGCACCCTCTCAGGCTGGGACCGTGGCGCCTGAATCGGTCTCTCTCACGGAGTCGCAGAGAGGATGGCCAACAGGAGGGCCGTGCTTTGCACACGAGACTCCTGAGCCCAGTGCCTTTGAGATTTGACTCTCACGTGCGCTTCTCTTGTCAGGGGGTAACCTCCATCCTTCCGGTGTTGCGGGAGGGCGTCCTGACCGGCAGCCCAGAACAGAAGGAGGAAGCGGCTAAAGCTTTAGGTTTGGTGATCCGTCTGACCTCAGCTGACGCCCTGAGGCCCTCCGTGGTCAGCATCACTGGGCCTCTGATCCGCATCCTGGGGGACCGGTTCAGCTGGAATGTGAAGGCAGCCCTGCTCGAGACACTCAGCCTCTTGCTGGCCAAGGTAAGCCACTGATGCGTTCATCTCTCAGTCCATTTGGGGCTTAGGGAACAGATATCTGCCGGTCGGGGTCCTGTGGCAGCAAAAGGACAGCTCGTGACGGACAAACAGCGTGGCAGAGGGAGTTGAGGCGCTGGGCTCTGGACTCACACTACACACTGGGCAACTCCAGGTCTACCACTTAGTAATTGTGTGGCCGGAACGAGCCTGGGAGAGTCAGTAACCTCCTCACGTGTCTCCTCACGTGTGACTGGGGAGTGCTGCCACTGGCTGCCACGTGCAGAGCCTCGCAGCGTGACGCCTAGAGGACGAGCTGTCGCACTCGCTGCCTGACACCTCCTGGGCACTGCACGCTGGTGCTCCTTGCTGGTTTTTTTGTTTTTTTGTTTGTTTGTTTTTATTGGACACAGAGAGATCACAAGTAGGCAGAGAGGCAGACGGGGGTGGGGGGAAGCAGGCTCCCTGCTGAGCAGAAAGCCCGACACTGGGCTTGATCCCAGGACCCCGAGATCATGACCCGAGCCGAAGGCAGAGGCTTTAACCCACTGAGCCACCCAGGCGCCCCCATTCGTGCTGTTTTTTGAAAAACTCTTGGTTCAAAGGAAAAAAATCTAGGGCCACATAAATATGATTACACATTGTTTAAATATGTTAAATATGCTCCCATTCTTTATTGCTGCTTCATAAAGAGGGATGCAAAGGGTCTGACGAGGAATGAGAGGGAAGTCTGAGTGCAGCTGGAATGACTTCAGCCTCTGCCAAAAGTGTAAGAAGCAAAGAGCCAACATATTAACCATTTCTGATATTTCATGGGGCAGTTATTAAGCCCTTTAGATATAAAAAAAATTACAAACAGAGCCAAAATTCATTGTTATAAAAACAGATTTTTTTTTTAAATTCCTACTTGAGGTTTGGAAACAAAAGCAAGCTTAAAATTTGTAGCTTTTTCTTCTCCCCTTCTGAGGGGAAGGTGTGGGGAGCAACTTCCAGATAAAACATGGCATTGTGAGCATCAGCCTTACTCTATAGAAAATGGGTCTTTTTTAAAAAATTAAGTATCATTTTCACCTGTGTTCTGTGTCTTTTTTTTTTTAATATTTTATTGAGAGAGAGTGCGCACACACTCATAAGCATGGGGAGGGGCAGAGGGAATCTCAAGCGGACTCTGTGCTCAGCATGGAACCTTGATGCAGGGCTTAATCCAGTGACCCCGAGATCATGACCTGAGCTGAAATCATGGTCGGATGCTTAACCGACTGAGCCACCCAGGTGCCCCTGTGCTGTTCTTTTCTGTGGTGTTTTATAACTCTGTGTACAAATGGAGCCCTTCCCTCACAGAGGGTGTCCCCTAGGCCACGAGTCGATGTCGTCCATGGCCAGATGGTTCCTACCTGATTTACTGGCTTCACTCTATAGCGTGCCTCCCAGCAGCTTGCAACTCCCAACCCCAGTATTTCCACGCCTCCAAACAACTACTTTGATTTTCCCATTTAACAATAAGTAAATTTTCAGTCTTGGGAGGGGTGACTTTCTGAGTTCATTTGTTTCATAGGCTTGTCCTGAGGACTCTATGTCAGTGCTCAGCCCATGTACCGACTGCTCAGAAGACGGCACCTGCCCTTATGCATCTAGTCCATTGCCCCGTCTTAGCACTGGAATAGGTCTTCAGTAGGGCTGACAGCCATCTTCCTGTCTGCTCCTTCCTTCCTTCCTTATTTTTTTTTAAGAGTATTTATTTGAGAGATAGTGAGAGAAAGAGAGCAGGAATGGGGGGGGGGGCAGAGGGAGAGGGACAAGGAGATTCTGCTCTGAGCAGGGAGCCTGATACAGGGCTTGGTCTCAGGACCCCTGGATCATGACCTGAGCCAAAGGCAGATGCTTAACTGACTGAGCCACTTGGGTACCCCTCTTTTCCTTTTCTTTCTTTCCTTTTTTTTTTTTTTAAGATTTATTTATTTTAGAGATGGGGGAGGGGGAGGGGAGGGTGAGAGAGTCCCAAGCAGACTCCGTGCCAGGTGCAGAGCCTGATGAAGGGCTCAGTCTCATGACCCATGAGATCACAACCTGAGTCGAAACCAAGAGTCGGTCACTTAACCGACGGAGCCGCCCATGTGCCCCTGCCCCACTCTCTCATGTATTCGGAGGTGGAGGTTTCAGATCACTTGTCCATATGGACTAGTACCCCCTTAAGCCAACCAATGGCTCCCTCGGAGGAGGTGGTGGTGGTCCTGGTGGTCCTCTTCCTGCTCCCCCCAGTTCAGTGAAGGATGCTGAAATGGGACTGAGCCGAATCTGTCCGTGCTGGCTGTCTTCTCTTACGGAATATCTAGTCCTAGCCTGCGTGCGAGAGCTGGTTCCACCCATGGTGATTTATGATTGTTTTGTGCCTGGAGTGCGCGGTGGCCTTGGACTCCACCACAGCTGTGCTTTCTTGTGTGGGTCTCTCAAACAGGTTGGGATTGCCCTGAAGCCCTTCCTGCCCCAGCTGCAGACCACTTTCACCAAAGCCTTACAGGACTCCAACCGGGGGGTGCGCCTGAAGGCTGCTGATGCGCTAGGGAAGCTCATCTCCATCCATATCAAGGTGGACCCGCTCTTCACCGAGCTGCTGAATGGAATCCGTGTCATGGAAGACCCGGGTGTCAGGTGAGGTGCTGCTGGGGCAGTGCTTGGCCGCGAGGAGGCCCGGCAGCTGCTGTAGCCTTCCGGGGCCGGGCTGGGCCTGTGCGGGCGGGAGCAGTGGTAAAGGAGAGCCAGGGTCTAAGTTGGGTGCCTTGGTTCTGTAGGGACACCATGCTGCAGGCCCTGAGGTTTGTGATTCAGGGAGCAGGGGCCAAAGTGGATGTGGTCATTCGGAAGAACATTGTCACGCTCCTGCTGAGCATGCTGGGACACGACGAGGTACGGCTGCAGGTGGACGGTGGGGCTGGTGGGCTTAGCTGGTTCCCCTTCTCTTTGCTTTGGTTGGCGTCTCTGGTTTGTGTTAGAAGAACTAGGTATAGCTGCCGCCTGCTCAGTGGTAACAGTCATTCCCGACGTTCCCATCACCGTTTATGGTTTACCGAGCATTCGGTTGTGAAGGAGGCAGGGCGGGAAGTGGTGCTGTTGGTTCTGATTCACGGATTAAGGAACATAAGGTTTTCACAGTAAGGAAAGTCAGGGCCTCTCATTAACTTGCGGTCTAATCTTAAACAAGCTACTTCCCATCTTTGCCCCTCATTTCCCCATGTGTCAAATGAAGAGGTTCATTTATTGGTTCAGGAAATATTTGCTGAGACAAAGGGTCTAGCGCAGAGGTGAAGTGGGTATGGTAGCTTACGGAATGTAGCTTTTGGGGTCTGGGACCAGCTGGGAGGGCGAGACTCACCTGGGGCCGCCCCCTAGTGAGTGGTGGGGCCAAGGCCAGAATCCAGGCCCTCTGACTGCTGTGCTGTCTCGGTTCCGTCTGCACAGCCCTTCCTTCCCCAGCCTTGAAGTGTATGTTAGGTACTCATTGGCTGCCCAGCGCTGTGGCAGGTCCCGTAGCGGGTTGGGTCTATGGGTAAGAATTTTCTCTTTCTTCTTTGACAGGCGACCCTCTGTTGTGTGGCCTAATTTACATTTGTGAGGCTAATCTCTGGAGTGAGCCTTTGGGTTCACGTGGTTTGCGCTTCATTGTGTGCCCACACGGGGCCAGCCCTTGTTGCCACCGGGCTTACCTCTGCTTTGGCAGTCTGGCCCAATCCCCAGCTGCGGCTCTCTGATTAGAGCCCCGCCTTCTCTCGGGGTGCAGATGGGAGACTCTGCCTTCCTTTGGTCACAGTCTGTCGAGATTTTTACAGGGCCATGCCCAGTGTAAGCAAAAGTTAGTATTTAGGCCAATTTGCATTTCACCACAGTGGAGCTTAAAATAGATCCCGTTGGAGAGCGTGGGTGTCAGAGAGAGCCAGCTTTAGTCTTGCTTGGCACCTGGGCTTCTGCTTGGAGCGCAGTGGCCCAAACTGTGGTCAGACTGTTCTCCCTCCACTCAGAGATTCCCCTGGATCAATGGAGGCCACCAGGGTGCCACCTTGGCATTAGCCTCTCAGCAGGTCTTTAGCCCTGGTTGGTTGGTTGGTGGGTTTTGGGGGAGGCATCAGATTGGCACTTATTAATAACATAGCACATAACTTAAAATCCGCTCACTCACTCTCCCGTAGGTCGCTGGATAGGGAGGAGCAGCAAGGAGCAGGCCGCATCTGGCTCTGATTTTGACAGAAAATGCTCAGCTTTCACTTGTCTTCCTTGGGTTGATTAGTGTTTTCATTCTGACTTCCTAGGACAAACCCAAATAATGGCGGTGGTTCTAGGGCACCAACACCAGCAGTAGAGAGAGAGCAGGGTGTCACTCTGGACACAAGATGAATCACAAGGTTGGCAGGGCAGGAGTGCTGGGGGGGAAGGGAGCTCAGAGAGGGTCTCTAGCTGATGTCCAGTGACTGGGCCGGGGCCACCCTCTGTGCTCCTCCCTGCCTCCCAGAGCTGTTGAGAATATTTGAGAGAATAAACGGAAAACTTTCTGTCTTTCTAAGGAGAAAGGTGCTACATAAATATGGTCATTATTGCTGTTACAGTGATGATTACCGTGTGCACACACACTGGAGTTTTCTATAACTGAGCGGAGGGCTGGGCATGTGGTGGGTCATGCTACACCCAGTGGCGGCTGCCGTGAATGGCAGTCCCCCTCTGGCAGCAGGAGCACGAGTGTCTGGAGTGAGGACAGGGTTTAGAGCTCCCAAGCCGCCTGGTTCTGCCACCTCCCCTGCCCTCCATCCTGGGCAGAGTGGCTCGCCCCACCGCCCTTGGAGCTGGTGGTGCGGCTCACGTTGCCTTTCACTCCCCTCTGTGCCCTGTCAGGACAACACGCGCGTCTCCTCGGCTGGCTGCCTGGGTGAGCTGTGTGCCTTTCTCACTGAAGAGGAGCTCAGCGCTGTTCTTCAGCAGTGCTTGCTGGGTAGGTCTCCTCTACACTGGTCACCTCCTGCAGGGCCTGTCTCCCCCTCCCCCACCCACCCGGGAGGGTCTTCTGGCAGCCAGCCTCTCCTGGGGAACTGAGCTCTTGAAGCAAAATGGGGTTTCCAGTGGTCCTGTAGCGCCTTGTGTCTCTGCTCAGAAAACACAGCTTCGAGTCGAAGCAGCTTGAGAGAGGCCTCTCCTTAACTTGCCAGGGGTAGGCCTGGGGGCTTCACGGGTGGTAGGGGCAGCCTGTAAGGTGCAGGCTGATCCAGTTGTGTCCTTCCACTCAGCGGATGTGTCCGGCATTGACTGGATGGTTCGGCACGGGCGGAGCCTGGCACTGTCCGTGGCTGTGAGCGTGGCTCCCGGCAGGCTCTGTGCGGGCAGGTATAGCAGTGAAGTTCAGGAGATGATCCTCAGCAATGCCATGGCAGACAGGGTAAGGCTTAGGGGCAACCAGACCCCTCCTCCTCCTCCAGCCCCAGTTCCACTGCTATAGCCTTGTTGACGAAGCTTGGGGGGTGGCCTTGGGGGGATGGCTCGACCCTAGACTGGACGGTGAGAGGCCTGGGTTTGAATTTTGCCTTTGTGAGTAACTTTCTGTACCCTTGGGCCACCACTTGATCTCCTTGGGCCTCAGTTCCATCGCCTGTAAACAATGAGGAGTTTGAGCGGGAGCATCTAGAGGTCCCTCCTAGGTCAGAAGGTCTCTGAACCCCACTCCTGGGAAGCCGTGACACAGGCTTTGTCTGCCTTTAGCCAGGGCAGCCTGTCTGCAGGAGAGGTGTCAGTCTTGGATGTGAAGTTGTGTGTGTGTGTGGAGGGATTGCTCGTGTGAGGGGCCGGGGTCCTGGAGATTCCTGGGGACGGGACAGAGCTGTCCCTGCTGCTCCGAGGAAAGGGCAGAATGCCACCCCAGCTGCCTCTCTCCTCTCCTCACAGATCCCCATCGCGGTGAGTGGGATTCGGGGCATGGGCTTCCTGATGAAGCATCACATCGAGACAGGAGGAGGACAGTTGCCAGCCAGACTCTCCAGCCTGTTCATTAAGGTGAGTGGGGGCAGCCTGTGAGAAGGAGCCATGACCAGAGAGCATTGGAAGTCAGGCTGGCTGTGTCTGGGACATCTCCGAAGCTGTGGGAGTGCAACACAGAGGGGTTCTGGGAGCTTTTCTCTCTGGAAGAGTGCCTTACTTGCTGTCAGATTCTCAAGTAGACCTGTGACCCATAATCAAGTGAAGTACCACTCTTTTATATATTTTTAAAGACATTTCTTTGTTTTAATTTTATCCTTTCTCGAATGTGTGCTGTGGTATCACATCATGATTTAATTTGCATTTGTGTATGGCTAATGATGTAAAACAAATTTTTTTTTTGAGATTTTATTTTTAGAGAGCGCGCATGTGAGTGAGGGGAGGGGCAGAGGGGGAAGGAGGGAATCTCAAGCCGATTCCACACTGAGTGCGGAGCCTGATGTGGGGCTTGATCTCACGACCCTGAGTTGAAACCAAGAGTGGGAGGCTTAACTGACTGAGCCCCTCCAGGCGCTTCTGTAGAAGATTTTTATGTGCTTATTAGCCAGCCCCACATTCACTTGGTGGATATTTATTGACATCTTCTGCCATTCTTAAAACTGTATTCTTTTCTTTTTCTGATATTGAAGTGTTGAGAGCGATGTATTCTGCACCTAAGACCTTTAAGAGCCACTCTCTTGGGCATTTTTTCCTAGGCATCTGGATTTAGTAAACTTTGGGACAGACCTGGGTTCAAATCTTGGTAGATCTTTTCTTCCCTGCCTCCTTTTCGCTGGCATGGCTCTTAGCATGGTAGCGTGGTTATTGTGGTGGTCGCAGGGCCCCAGTTGGGAAAACCCGGGAGCCGGACAGCGGCCCCCTCCAGCCGTGTCCCAAAGCGCGCTCCTCCAACATGAGTGTGTGCACAAATCAGAACCAGAAGCTGCGTTCGAAGAGGTGGGGCCGAGAGTGAGGCTCTGCCCTCGTAACCTGCTCCCAGGCCGTGTCCGTGCTGCTGGCATGTGGCCCTTGATTGAGTGGTGAGGCTCCTGCAGACCCGGGAGCCCCACTGAACGTTCTCAGGGCCCCCATTAGATGGAGCCTGTGTGACGGCCTCACCTTGCACGTGGCTCTTCCTCAGTGTCGACTTAGGATCCTCCGTGCGCCCGGCTGGGCTAGACCCTCCGGGCATGGAGGTGCACGGGGCGGACAAGATCTGCAGAGTAGAGATGCACAGAAAGCCTGTGGGCGTGGGGAGGGCCCTGATTTAGGGAGGGTTGTCAGCGGCGACCTCTGAGGGTGGACACCTGGGCTGAGGACTGAAGGAGGAGAAGGAGCCAACCATGCGAGGACCAGGGGCGGGGACGTCCCAGGCAGTGGGACCAGCCAGCGCAGAGGCCCGAGGGTAGGAAGAAGGAGCGGGCGTGTCTGAGAAAAGGGAGAGCCCTGAGTGGGCAGGAGTAGTGAGCAAAAGGGACAGTGGCTTGAGATGAGGTGGGAGAGAGAGGGGGGCCGAGTTACAGCCTCTCCCACAAGGGGGAAGGCAGGCCTCGGAAGGGAGCACTGGAGTCAGTTTCCAGATGAAAAGGGAGTGTCAGGGTGGAAATCGGGGCTTCCTTAAGAAACAGGCTGGATGTGCCTGACTGAAAGCTTCTGGTCCTCTTCACAGTGTCTGCAGAACCCATCCAGTGACATCAGGCTGGTGGCCGAGAAGATGATCTGGTGGGCAAACAAGGACCCGCTGCCTCCCCTGGACCCCCAGGCTATCAAACCCATCCTGAAGGCTCTTCTGGACAACACCAAGGATAAAAACACTGTCGTGAGGGCCTACAGTGACCAGGCAATCGTCAACCTCCTGAAGATGCGACAGGGCGAAGAGGTGCTCCAGGTGCGCGCCTGCTGCCGTTGCTCGGCGGGCAGCTCTCCTTCTGGGCTCCGCTCTGCCACTCTGTATGCCGAGTGTGACGGGCAGACTGTGCTCAGGTGGCCGGTCCAGGGCCTAAACACAGCCCTCTGTTCTCGTGGTGTTCAGGCTTCTTGGGCCACCGGAGCCCTTTCTCCAGATAGTGTCCCATGGCACCCAAACCTATGCAGCCCATCCCAGGAGGGCCGCCCAGTGCAGCCCAGAGCCCCGCTCACGCAGTCCTCTGCCCCCAGGCACCTGTTTGATTGTTTTTTTTAAGTTTTTAAGTAATCTCTACACCCATTGTGGGGCTTGAGCTCACAACCCCAAGATCAAGAGTCGCTTGCTCCACCGAACAGGCAGCACCCTGCCCCCCCAACACCTTTAGAGCTCTGGAAACCCTCCCTGCCCCTCCCCACCCCTTCTCAGCACACGGCTCCCCCGGGATCCGTCCGGACTGCTTTATCTTGTCAGATTCCGCCACATCTAGTTCTGAGGTTAACACTCGTTTTTGCCTTGGCTTGGAGAAACCTGAAGTCCAGTTTTCTGACAATGTCTCCTTTCCATCCTCCCCGAAGGCCCTCTCCAAGATCCTCGACGTGGCCAGTTTGGAGGTGCTGAATGAGTGCCACCGCCGGTCCCTGAAGAAGCTGGCCAGCCAGGCCGACTCCACGGAGCAGGTGGACGACACCATCCTGACCTGATCGGCCCCGGCCCCGCGTGCCGGGCTCCACCTCTTTGTTCAATGTTTTCATTTTTGAAAATACGTTTGTTCCAATGGGGAGCTTAGGAGATGGCGTTCCCAGAAAGTATTTTAATATTTCAACAGACCACAGCCAAAGCCTTAAATCAAACCCACACACAACTGAAAATTGCCTCCTCCATCTCTCACCTTTTTCTTTGGAGAAGAGACGAAGAAGCACATGTGTGAGCCTCACCAGGTGGTAGCCACGGGCTGACCACCCAGCCGAGCACGGCTAGGTCCGGAACAGGTGCGGTCAGACCTCCGGGCCCTCTTCCCCGGCGCTCGAGCTCTGCTTCGGGAGCCAGTGCTACCAGCCTCTGCCTAGATGCAGAGTGGGACACCGACCCGTGGAGGGCGGCCCGGGTTCTGTGTCTTGGTGTGGCTTTGCAGTGCTGTGCGGCCCGAATGATGGGACCCCTGTCAGGTGGACGTGGCACGGCGCCTTCGCCGTTCACAAGTCAGGGAGGGGTACTGGCTCAAGTGCGGGTTGTTTGAAGGAGGAATGTTTAATAAAGGCTTTGATTTAATCTTGACATAAGCAGATTTTTTTAAAATCTCCAAGCAGCCGTTAACCAGGAAGCTTCGTGCATGAGGAGTAAGGCAAGGCTTGCAGCTGTTCTCGCGAGCGTCGGCAGCGCTCTGGCTTCTGGGCGTCTCTCCTCCTCGGGCAGGTCCTGCAGAAATCTCCACACTTCTCTGTCCCGAGGTTGGGTCTCAGGAGGTGTGCAGCCAAGCCCGTGAGCTCACCAAGTATGGAAAATGCAGGGGTCGAATTAGCCACTTGCCGGCGCTGTCCTGACTGGGAAAGGTGGGCAGCTTCTGGCAGTCGGGTTTGAAAGAGAAGCCCATCCCCTCTGTGGCGTGAGGATGAAACACATTCCTGGAGTCAGAGGACTTGCGGGAGGAAAGCGAAGCTGCAGCTCAGCATCTGCCTCCTTTACGAATGACTTCCTTCCTCTTGGTTCTTAGAAGGCTCGTGATCCACGTGTCCTGTCTGATGGAGAAAGCCCCTCTGGGCCCAGTGATACAAGTTTTTCTGGGCTGTTTCCTTGGTCACAGTACGGAATAAAGCTCTACCGAAATGACTGGCCGGAGCTGTAAAAGGAAGGAAAATTAAATGTGGTGGTAGTGAACTCATTTTGTAGAAGGTCTCAAATGTACCAAAAAAGAATCGAGCGTGGCCTATTGCAACAGAGGTAGAAAGTAGCCCCGTGACTCAGCACTTCTGATTAGTAAGACAAGGTGACCTCTGAGATACTTCTGATGAAATCTTTGCTTTCTATGCCCGAACCTTATATGTCACAGGACTTCCTATTTTCTTGCGGCAGGCATGGGCTCAGCTGGCTCAGTGTAACCATAGATTCCCAGGGCTGCAGGGGAGCCGGAGAGGTCGGCCGAATCGGTCCCCAGAGCCAGAGCAACCAATGGGTGCAGCTTTCGGTAGCCATGGTAACTGTTCCCGCTGCTGGGATTCAGATAGTCATCAGCGGCCTCTCAGCTGCCTGGGGCAGATGTCCAGCAAGCTGTCTGCACATGCGGTCACCTCTGCCAGTCAGCCCACGGGGCGGCAGATGAAGTTTCTGTGTGAGGGGACCGTGGACTGGGAAAGCTCAGTGAGCTCTCAGGTGTGGTCTTCAGTGTTTCCTCCGGGATCTTAGAGCAGATGCTTCTGCCCATCTCTGGCGTCCAGCCCCCAGTGTGAAATTGGGAGGGGAAACCTGATGTAGTGAGAGGTGGAAGACACTCAGTAAGCAAGATCCAAAGGAAAAACACCAGGTTCTAGTTCCAGAAACTGGAGGAGGATGAGATCTCTCCGTTCAGGATGGATGGATGGAAGTTGATTCACAGACACAGATGACTCAGAGGCTCCCAGAGCGTGTTGAATTGCATTCCCTGAGTCTGCAGGGGGGTGTTGGCTCCCGGGAAGTGAGCCTCGAAGGGCTGTCACAGGCCTGACAGTGCGGCAGGCACAGAGGACCTCGTCGGCCCAGAGGGAGGCCTGGCAATCCTAGAAACAGCAGCCCTGTGTGGACACCCGGAGGAGGTGGTGCTCAGCAGCAGAGAAGCAAAGCTGTTTGCTCTGGTCCTGGGTAGAGCTGTTTCCCCTGGGGCAAGCTGTCCGACCTCTCTGGGCCAGTGTTCTCATCTTATAAAATGAGGGATTTGGGATGGAAGTTCTGAGAATTTCTTGTTCTCAAAGTTACAATAGTGATTATAACCGATGACATTTGGCATTTTTTTATTTAATCCTCTCTGCCTATGAAGTAGGTTCTCTGTGGTTACTGTTTTCCAGAGGAGGGAATTTGGGAGGGTGAGTAGTCATTCATTCGCCTGGGGTCATATGGCTCATCAATGGCGGTCTGTCCCCAGAGCACATATTCTTGGCTTTACTCTTCCCGTGCTGGCTAGTTAGGCCTGGGCGTTTTCCATTCTTTGTAGCCGGTGCCTCCAGCCCTTTCACATCCTGCAGCACACAGAGTAGGAGGCTGATCGGCTCTGGGTGACTGGCCCAGGGCTCCACCCGGACGCTGTGCTGGCTGATCAATACCTCACCCCATTCATAGGACACTTCAGAAAAGACAGTTACTCGCGCCGACTCCCAGTGATGCTCCAGGGAGGAGACTCCCATCTTTCTCTGCATGCGTCCGGAAGGCAGTGACAAAATGTGCCCTTAGTTAACCCAGGGAAAACAAAACCGGCCTCTCACCCCTTCACCTAACTCTGGGAGCCTCTGGAATTCTGGGCATCAAGATTATTTTAAAATGTGGGGGCAGGTGACATGCTTCACATCCCTTGGGAGAGGGGCAGGGAACCTGCGGGATTGAGTCTTCTGTTGGCAGGGATTTGGAGTCATTTTACTGAGGGCAGATTGGAAACAAGACTGGTCATTAGGAATGTTTTTCTAAGCAGGAGTCTGTATGGACGTGTGGTAAATTGCTTCAAGCCTTTCTAAATTAGAACAATAGGGAGAAACAGGAAAAGCCGCACTGAAAGATCTAGGTCCTGAGAGGTTTTTAAGGAAACGCAGATGGCGCTTTTGCTCTGGACGGTGTCCTGCTGGGGAGCCGGGTGGGTGCAAGGCAGGCTGGACCTGAACTTCACCGCTTGATGTCAGGCCAGGTGACCCAAGCATGTTCCTTCCCCCAGAGCCCACGTGTCCTCACCTGTAGAGTGACCGGACAGTCGCAGGCTTGTCTGCAGTGAGGGAGATGACGCACTGCTCATCACACGGGAGCTGCTTGCTTGCTCGATGGTGAGCATTGAAACGAGCCACGTCAACGGGAAGGGCCTGAGCCGCAGGGCCTGTTAGCACGACAGCGTGTTGCAAGTCCTGAGCTTTGGTCAGAAGTTCCTGCTGGGTCCAGAGTCTGCAGATGCCTGGTTAACTTTGGGGGCCTGAAGTGTAAAAAGCTCTGAACGAGAAATCAGATTCTTTCTGAGAAGCGTTGATGACTGTGTTTGGATCCGTGACACCACGTGAGAAGTGTGTCAGCGCTGGGCTGGGTCTTCCGGGCCCGGGCAGGAAAGCCCTTTACCATCGTTGTTCCAGCGATGCCTGGGAGGCCCGAAGGGGCTGGTCCTTGTTTTAGGAGGACGAAAGTTGAGAAACGGGAAAGGAGCGTCTCTTAAGTTCTTGTAGCTAGTTGGCTTGTGGAACTGGGAAAAACCTCTATTTCTTGATTCTCTGGTCACCGGGCCTGAGGGCTGTTCCATAACAATTTGGGAAGGTGAATTCAACAAGAGAAACGAGCCCAGTTGGGGTTCCGTGGAGTGACTGATGGGGTTTCACTTTTCCTAAGACATGGAGCCCAGTCATGTCACTGGGCTTTCCTAGCTGTCCTCCAGTTGTGTCAGGAGGGCTCCCCGCAGCTTGTCTAGTTGGAAGGATAGTGTTGATACTGATGAAAAACCGGTCTGAGGATGACCTCAGTGGGGTTTCTGTGTGCGTCTCCTGTGTGTCCCCTGCATGGATATGCTCTGTCACCTTCTCTGAGACTGATTTCTCTGGTCGAGATGGCATCAGCCGGTCGGAAGCTCCGTCAGCTCCTTCTCACCATTTGGACTCCCAGAAAAATGGGAGGGGGGAAGCCAAGTGCAGCAGTTACCTAATCCAGCATTTCTCGAACATACTGGCCTCAGGACCCCTTTACACTTCGAAAATTATTGAGGACCCCAAAGACCTCTTGCTTCTACGTCTCTTACTTATTGATACTATTGTAGACATCAAAACTGGTCAACTTTTATAAATGGGACTCTTTTAAAAATAATAAGCCCATTACATGTTACCGTAAGTAACCATAACAAACAGAACGCAGTTTTCCAAAATAAAAGCCGCTTTAGTGAGGAGAGCAGCATTCTTCTACATTTTTCATGTCTCCTTAATGTCTGGATTTTCATGTCTGCTTCTGCATTCAGTCGTTGGAATATATCACAGTCTCTGGAAATCTCACTATACACTCATGAGCAGGCGAGCGTGGAAAAGGCAAGTAACATCTCATTATGAAACTGTTCTCACGTCGCAGATCCTTTGAAAGGGTCTTAGGGAGCCCTGGGTTCCCCAGGCCACACTTGGAAAATGACAATCCAACCTAAAGAGGGGAGAGAAATCCTCCTGAAGTGTTTGATTGGGAGGGCAGGGGGGTTGACCCCGTGGGCTGGTGACAGGCCCCAAACTTGGCCCACACCCCACGGAATGCAAACTTGAGAGAGTTCAGCTGCATTATTTCTGATGTTCTTTCAGTCTCACCAATTCTCTGCGTGGCTTCACTTGAACTCAACAGAGACACCAGAGCCTGCCGTGTGCTGGGTCCCAGAGAACACCAGGACGGTCCCTGCAAGCGGGGAACTTAACGCTCACCCGATTCTGGGGGCACCTGAGGGCAGGGCAAGGCTGTTGCCAAGTCTCCCCGAATGGCACCAGGCATGCAGGGATGGGATCAGGGCCAATTTCCAGTTCCATCAAAATCTCCTTTATTCCCTCCCTCTTGGACCAGTGTGTTGGAGGTGTCCCACCTTGACGCCTCATTTAAAGTTCCTGTGTTCAGTTCCCCTGCCCGTTCTCAATTCTTATCTGCCACCTGCTTCTACCTACTTAAACAACTGCAGCATGTCTGCCTCTCTCACTACCTGTGTTAGCGACTTGATTCCATTGCTCACCAGTCTGAAATCTGGATTTCACAGCTCCCTCCAAGCCCCTGCCGCACCACCTTCATCTCTCCTACTGTTCCCCTGGAGGCACTGCTGGCTGTCACAGGCCTCAGGCTTGAGGTCCCCTCTCCTTCACCCTCCCAGGCTCCCCACTGGTGATACCACACTTCCCAACCCTTTGCCAGGTGAGCTCTAAAAGGTCTGGGGCGTCTGGGTGGCTCAAACTTCCACCTCCTGATTTTGGCTGGTCATGATCTTGGGGTGGTGGGTTCGAGTCCCAGCGTTGGGCTTCTTGCTCAGCAGGGAGTCTGCTTGAGATTCTCCTGCCCTCCACCCCCACACACGCTTTCTCTCTCTCTAAATTAATATATCTTTAAAAAAATAAAGTGCCCTTAGCTCATGTTCAACCCTTACTACTTGACCCTCACTCCCCTTTAGCTGTTCATCCTCCTCCTGTGTGATCCTGAAAAATACTTTACTTGGCCCCACAGTTCTCATTACCACCACTCTGTTTCGCTTTTCACTCACTGCCCAACTCCTTGAATGAGGAGCACCCCGTCCCGCTCTATGGCGTCACAGTCCATTCTAGTGAACCCCTGCATGCTGCTGTCCCCTCTCCCCTTCTCTTCAGACACATATTTTTTAAGTAGACTCCATGCCGAGTGTGGAGCCCAGCTCAGCGTTTGAACTCATGACCCTGAGATTAACATCTGAGCCGAGGTCAAGAGTCGGATGCCTAACCGACTGAGCCACCCCGCCACCCCAATATTTGTACTCACTGCCAGAATGTCAGCTCCATGAAAGCAGAGATTTTAAAATTTTATTTACTGCTAACGCTTCCCCTGCATCAGTGCCTGGTACACAGGAAGCCCTCAAACGAGAGGGAATGACTTGTCTTTCCTTATTGTACTGTAAGCTTCACAAGCATGGGCCTTGTTTGCTCACGTTAGGTCTTCAGTGCCTGGCACCCAGGAGGCACACAGTATTTTTTGAATTAGCAAATGAACCCAGTTGCCACGTTAAGTTCCGTGATTGTGTGTCTGCAATGCTGCTTTCTCTAGTTAATGTGGTTTGCCTATGGTCCTTTACATCGGTCCCTTCCTGCCGTCACCCTCACACCTGGGCTTCAGCAGTAACCACCTTGAAAGTTCAGGGGCAGAAATCAACTCTGGTGGATGCTTGCACCAGACTACTTTCCTAAAATAATATGTTGATATTGTTCCTCTGCTCAGAAACTTTCACTGCCTCCCTGTTAAAGTTCTTCCCATGCAAACAGGTGGCACCACGAAGTCTCCTCTGTGAACTGGCTGTTCAGAACAGCGGGAAGGCATTTCCCATCAGTGGCACGAACGGAGGCCTACCTTAGTTCCCAACGACTTATAGCTTTGTACATTTATAGTTTCTCCCTATCCACCTACCTACCTACCCACCCACCAGAGCACAGCCTACCACTGAACTGTAGTTTAAATAAACATAAAGCAATGTTTCTAGGGGGCACCTGGGTGGCGCTAAAGTTTAGTGTCCGACTTTTTTTTTTTAAAGATTTTATTTATTTATTTGAGAGAGAGAGAGATCACAAGTAGGCAAAGAAGCAGGCAGAGAGAGGGGGAAGCAGGCTCCCCGCTGAGCAGAGCCCAACATGGGGCTTGATCCCAGGACCCTGAGAACGTGACCTGAGCCGAAGGCAGAGGCTTTAACCCACTGAGCCACCCAGGCGCCCCTGTCTGACTCTTGATTTAGGCTCAGGTTGTGATCTCAGGGCTGTGAGACTGAGTCCCATGCTGGGCTCCACTCGGGGATTGGAGCCTGTCTGAGGTTCTCTCTCCTTCTACCCCCTCCCCAAATAAAATAACTTTTGAGTAAAAGTATCCTACAGCCTGGGATCAGGAGGCTGCATTGGAAATGTGTGCAGCAGGTGTCTACAATAGGAAACAGCTGAAAGTATGAATGAGTCAGTGAAAAATGCTCATGCTGTTTATCTCATGCCTGTATGTGCCAGATAATTTACAAACCTCTCTCATCCTCACAACTATTCTGTGAGGAAACGGGCTCCAAGATGTGATGTGACTTATCCTAAATCTCAAAATGACGGGTTCCATGCTCAGTGTGGAGTCTGCCTGGGATCCATTCTCTCTCCCTCTGCCCCTCCGCCTGCTCTTGTGTTCTCTCTAAAATAAATCAATCTTTAAAAAAAAAAAAAAGTCCTATGAGCAGCTCCTCTCCCAGGGAATACCTTCAGATTACGAGCTCATGTTGTTTTAACATCACACTTGATTCTTAGCTCCTGGAAAAACAACTCAAAACTTAAGTTGGATACTCCATGAAGTGTTCAAGGATCTTCCCTGCAACCTTGTTTATAAAAAAAATTATAAACAACACGAATGCCTATCAATAGCAGAGTGGTTAAATTACAGTATAACCTTACCACAGCTTAAAACCACACAGCTGCTAAATGATAATAAGCAGGTTGGTAAAAAGTAAGGGCAACATTCATGCATGTATGTGTTTGCTTAGGCAGAGAAATTCATTGAGGGGCATTGATTAATTCATTCAACAAATATTTCTTAGACAACCTAAGTCCAAGGAACTTATTAACAAGGGTTACCTGGGAAGAATGGGTCTGAAGAAAAAATTTGTACTTTGGGGTAAGTTTCTGTACATTTTGTTTTTTGACCATGAGTATTACTTCTAATTTTTTATTTATTTTTAGATTTTATTTGGCAGAGAGAGAGAGAGAGAAAGATCACAAGTAGGCAGAGAGACAGGCAGAGAGAGGGGGAAGCAGGCTCCCCGCTGAGCAGACCCTGAGATCAGGACGTGAGCTGAAGGCAGAGGCTTTAACCCACTGAGCCATCCAGGCGCCCCCACGAGTATTACTTCTTATAAAGTCAAACTAAAAAAGATAAAACAAGTAGAAATATTTAACAGGTACTTGAATGGAAAGGGACAGGGCTATAAGTAACTTCAAATTCCCTGCAATTCTCTAATCAGAATGGCAGTAGGCGCATTGGGAACTTGTAGGCAGTAGGAGCAGGTGGGAACTTACTCCAAAGCGGGGAAAAAAACTGGAGCTGATGATAAACCCAATCCCGCTTAGTTCCTGGCAGCCCAGGTCTTCCTAACCACACGCTTTTGGGATGTGACTGTGTAGGCGGTGTGAAATCGAAGCCGAGGGAGCTGCTGCTTCGGGCTCCAGGTGCCGCTCATACCGGCTCGGCGTCAAGGTGCACGGGGCTCTGACTCTGGAATTGCCCTCCCCACGTTACCAAGGAGGCCACTCAGGCTCCATGGGGGTCACGGGGCTAGAAGGTGATTCAAAGGCCACACTCCTCTCACGCTCCGCTCCGCAGGCGACTCGTATCTCCCAAAACCGAGCAGCCAGCGACCGCTTGGGCGTCCAGTCCGCAGGCCCGGGACCAGCACCCCGGAGGCGGCGTCCGTGCGGAAGGGGGCGGAGTGTCCGGGTCCCGGGTCTCGAGAAACCGGGAGCTCAGCGTAAGCCCCGCCTCCAAGGTCACTGCGTGTCGATCTTTCCGTCTCCGCAGCGCCTGCGGCTCTCGAAGATGAAGGAGCCAGTCCGTTCCGGGCCACGGCCGAGCTTCTCCCGCGCTCTTGGCATCCTTCAGGACTCCCCAGCACCCCGCTCTCCGAAGCCCCAGGACCGCGCGTGGCTGTGGCGACGTTGGCCGACGAGACGCACGAAAGGCAAGCCCGCGCCCGCGCCCGCGGGGCTCCGTCAGGGCGCCTGCGCGGTGCGCGAGCGCGGAGAGGGTGCGGCTGGCCGCGGTTTGCGGCTGCGCAAAGGCGGTGTCAAACGCTGCGCCTGCGCACTGGCGGGGCGGGGCGGGAAGGAGGGAGGCGGTGGCGGCGGCGGCGGCGGCGGCTGCTGAAGAGGAGGAGGAGGAGGGGGAGAGGAGGGAGGTGTTTCTGTCAGTTCCGGCTGTTTGTTCGGGAAGTGGATCCGCCGCTGCCGAAGCAGCCCGGAGGGAGCTGCGGATCGCGAGGCCAGCACCGACCCCGCCCGTCCGCGCGTGCCTCCCCCGCCCGCCATGGCCCGGGACTACGACCACCTCTTCAAGCTGCTCATCATCGGCGACAGCGGTGAGGGCCGCGGCGGCCGGAGGCGGCGTGGGCCCTGCCGGGCGCGGCCGCGGGGGCCTCGGGGCGGGCAGGCGGGCGGGGAGGTGCCGGCCCGCGCGGGGCGGGGCTGCCTGGCGGCCGCCGGCCCTAGGGGCGCGCCGAGGGGCTGCGGGCGGCCTCGAGGTGAGGTTGGGGCACCCGGCTTCGGAGCAGAGGGGCTGGGCGCACGGGGGTCGGGGCTGGGGCCCCTGGTCCTCTCGCCGCGCCTGCCCCTGCCTCACGTGTGACCTTGGTCAAGTCGCGCGATGCCTGGAGTTGGAGAGACTCGGGTTCGAGTTCTGGGGCTACCAGCTTTCTTATTCTGTGACCTTGGGCAAGTTGTTTCGCCTTTGTGAGCCTCAGTTCCCTCCTCAGTTCCCTCATGTATGAAGTGGGGACTTGCCTCGCTGGGTGGTATGACTATTTGATGAGATAAAGCTGGGGAAGTGCTTAGCGCCCAGCCTGGCATAAAGTCAGCCTTGGGTAGGTGCTAGCTATTGATGTGATTATTAGTGCCATTTGTAAGCCTCGGTTTCTTCCTCTGTAAACTGGGGATAACCCCAGAACCTTTCTCATGGGATTACCTCGCACAGGGCCTGGCACATTCCTGCTGAATTATTATTACCCGATGGTTCTGTTTCCCCATCTGTAAAATGGAGTAATAGGAGCATCTGCCTCTCAGAGCTGAGTATTCAGCGAGATAATGCATACACAGTGTTGGGAACAGTGCCGGCAGGTAGAGAGTGCTCAGTACGTGTTTGCTGCTACATCCTGTATACTAGATGGGTACTGGAGGTGGGTCAGCCAATATTGCAAAAGGGCTCTGACCACGTATACACTCTTGGAGAGCTCCTAGTTCCATGCAGTGCATTTTCTCCAGGGCCTGGTGCAGTGCCTTGCGACCAGTAGGTGCCTAAAACACATTTGTTGAGTGAATGAATGAATCAATGTTAAGTTCCTAGAAAAGACAGGTTGGTTCCTGAGAAAGGGTGGAGGGTTTTAGAGGTGTTTGGAGTGTGGCAGGTAAGCAGGTTTATGGGGTGACCGAGAGGTCAGGGAGGCAAGCCCTGGGAGGTTTATGGGAGGGTAGCTGAGGTGCTGGGATTATATGATGGGGAAGGAGGCTTGGGAGCATGCCAGGTCTATAGACCAGACCTGAGATGAGGGCAAGGGAGTCATATGACTGAAGGAGAGGCCAGGTTGGTGGTGGAGCCCGTGGGTTAAGGAAAGGAGAGCAAATCAAAGGAGTTGTAAGACCCTGATGGAGGAGTGTTGGGTGACACTGGGCCTTAGCTGGCCGTGGAAGTGAGTGGGTTTTGATCTCACTGTGAAGCTAGATTGGGATGTGGTTGGTGGTTTGGATCCAGTGAAGGATGGCTGAGGTTTCTGTGGTTACTGGTGGAAAGGGGAGAGGTAAGGGGAAAAGTTAGGGGCCAGCGAGGGAGATGCAGAGTAGCTGTGGTCAAGGAAGGAGTTAGGTGATGGAGGGGGGATTCGTTGTGGTTTGAATGAAAGAAAACTAGATGAGCTGTGCAGACTGACCCTTGGAGATGGACTCTGGCATTCCTCCGGGCCCCGAGGCTCACGCCTGTACAGGATTTGATTTCAGCCCTGGCCTTTGTTCCCGGGGGCTGACACCAGGGTAATTTCTCTCCCTTTGGAGTTAAAGTCAGTCAGGGGTCCTTATCCCTCTAGGGCTTGTGTGTTGATATCCAGAAATGAGAAGCATAAACTCTGCAAGAGGATGCAGCTTGTTGGCTTTTCTCTGTAAAACCGAGGGGGTGGTTCTGGCCCCCTTTCTCACAGTACGTTTTGCCTGCTGTGTTGATTTTTCACTCAAGTCAGGTGTGGGAGAAGACTCGCTAAGTTATGTGGCTGGCTCCTAGTTCAGTCTGAGCTTGTAGAAGTACATCAGGTGCAGGAGTCAAAGCTGGACCCTTAGGAGCCTGGGAGATGGTAGCCACGGAAGTTCACACTGAGCGAGACAGCCGAGCGAGGAGGTGAACGTCAGGCACTGGCTCCTTGTGGGGAGGTTTTCTTAAGGGTTTTCAAGTGCTTTCACGGACACTCTCCTCTGTTTCGCACATGCTGCTGGTGCGATTTGTCACGTAAGGAAACTAAGGCTCAGAGGAGCTGACTGCCTTGCCCGAAGTCACACAGCTCATCACCGGCAAAGCCAGGAGTTAATGCACATCAGTGCCGTGCGGGAGCAGCTGATGTCAGGCCTGGCGGGCCCTCAGTGAGCGTTCCTTTCTTTATTATAAACTGAGAGTTCTTCCCACTCTGCCACATTGTACACGCTTCTGGAATACATTCTCTCAGCTTTTGTAGCTCTCCTTTACGGCTGAGGTTCTACACTTTCTCTTATGTGTGTCTGACATCAGCTCAGAAGCGTAATAGCATTTCGTCTGATCGGTGGGGCCAGCTGTCCTCATTCTTAGAACCTGGAGGCTGGAGTGCCCATCGGAGAACTAGTTAGAGCCTTTCACTTTACAGATGAGTGAGCTGAGGCTCAGGAGAGGAAGTGACTTGTCTGAGGTTGTACAGTGAGTGGGTGACTGAGCCAGGATTAAATTTGTGAACACTTTACTCGAAGGTCTCAGGGACTTCAGCAGTCCAGAACTGAAGCCCAGAAGAGTGAGGGAACTCACTGTAGCCCAAAGGAGGAGCAGGGCTGTGGGTGGGGACTTTTGTGGGGGCTTTTTGAGGACCCGAGCATCTGTGTAGGCGGAGAGGCAGGGAGCAGGGGAGAGCAGCGATGGTTGAGGGGCATGTGTGGTGTTTGCCGAATAAATCTGTCTCCTGGCTGCCTGTGCTCTTTGCAGGGTAGAGGGTGATGGGGCTGGACTGGTGGGGTTTCATGCTCAGTACGGCCCTTGGGAAGCCCTTGACTTCAGCCGTGCTGAAGGTAGATTGGTACCTATCACGTCCTGCCTTAGGCCTGTGCCGTGGGATGAATGCAAGAGCATGTTTTTCCCCAGGAGGCCTCTTCCAGGGATATTTAGGAGAGGTCGTTTCTCAGGGTGGGTTTCTCTTCCTTTCAAAGGGAAGAGCAGTGCTGGAGGTTGGTGTCAGGCCCAGAGCAGCAGTTACTGTGGTGACCGTAGTGGTCATTCTGTAGCCTGGTGGTTTTCAGCAGCTCTGCAGAGCATGGCGGTGAGGGCAGGGGACTCGGAAAGGCCAAGTTGAAGGGCACGCTGCTGTTCTCTTGCTTCTTGCGGAGAGAGCAACTCCCCTTTACCTCTTTTATTTTTTGAGAGAGACAGAGCAATCGGTGGGAAGGGAGGGGCAGGGGCAGAAGCAGAGGGAGAGAGAATCCTAAGCAGGCTGCATGCCCCGTGCAGAGCCCGATGAGGGGCTCAGTCTCACCCTGAGATCGTGACCTGAGCTGAAACCAAGAGTCATACACTTAACTGACTGAGCCACTCAGGCATCTCCCTCCCCACACACCTGTTTTAGATACAGGGGATTCAGATAAAATTTAATTAAAAAAAAGTTTCTCTCTCTTTTTTAAAGATTTTATTTATTTATTTGATAGAGGAGAGAGATCACAAGTAGGCAGAGAGAAGGGGGAAGCAGGCTCCCCACTGAGCAGAGAGCCCGATGCGGGGCTCGATCCCAGGACCCTGAGATCATGACCTGAGCCAAAGGCAGAGGCTTTAACCCACTGAGCCACCCAGGTGCCCCCAAATTTAGTTTTCAAGAAGGATTCTGTTGCCCCCTGTAAGTTTGAAAACCATTGCTTTGGCTTCCGTGAGTGCTGTGGTCATAGCATTAGATGGTGCAGCGTTAGATGACCAAGCCATTTGTTTGGTCCTCAATTTATTCAACCATGCTTTGTTAGTGTCTACTGAGTGCTGGGCCCAGCTTCCAGCACTGTAAATATCCAGCCCATGGGAGGCAAGATCTCCTTCCTAGAGGAACTCACAGCTAGTAGCTCAGACACAGCTCTTAGCTGAGTAAGCAGACCCAGAACGCTCCAGGAGGAAGCCCAGGAGCCGGCAGGCCTGATGGGGTGTCGGCGCTGGGCAGAGCGCTGTGAGAGACCCAGCTCTCCTTGGGCTCAGCAGGAAGCCTCGCAGAGGCGACAATGAGGAAGTGGCCCTGAGCAAGAGCACTGCAGGCCCAGGGGCTGAGCAGCAGGTCCTGTGGGTGCAGCTCCCGTCTGCTCAGAGCCGCACCCCTGTCCTTGGGAAGGGAAGTCCCAGGTTCACTCCATGAAACGGAGTTCTGGGTATCCTCGGACAACTCGGTCATTGGACAAGTCCTCAGAAGAGAGCATCAGAGAGGACTGGCCGGAGAGGATGTCTGGGGTTGGTCAGGTTTCGGGAAGCAGCAGGGGAGGGGTATAGAGGCAGCGTCCTCTCAGGATCTGATGAACACTTGTGGGCTTCTCCCCGCCAGTGTGCACTTAGCTTGGGGGCGGTTGAGACCCTCGTGGAAGCTCTCCTCCCGCCTAGCCGTGGCCGCGCTGTTGCTGCACATCTGATGGGGGGGAGGTGCAGAAGCCCCTCTGGGGTCCTTCGGTTCCACTTTCTGCACCGGACGCAGGAAGACTGCCCTGGCAGTGTGTATCAGAGAGCGCCCCAGAGGGCTGGCTGCACCTCACAGCCCCTTGCATCCCTGCGGAGGCCCCGAAAGCCAGCTGCTTAGCTTCCTGCAGCCCCAGGTGCCTCCTCTGCAGAGCCATAGCTGGAATTACCGGTGCGTCCAGGTGCCCATCACACGCACACAGCTCTGTGGGTACCGATTCTTTCCTTCTGGGGTTGGTTCACCCAGTTGGCCTCGGGCTTGGCAGGGGATGGGATGGGATGGGATGGGATGGGATGGGATGGGGGAGGCAGGGCGGGTACACAGACTAGCGCTGCTCGTTTTAAGGTAAAGGGAAGCCAAGCTTACGGGGTTCTGCTTGTCCTTGGGACAAGTACGCTGGGGGATGCTGTGGTAAGTGAAATGGTCTGAGCAGGTGTGAGCTCTTGGGCCGACAGGTGTAAGGCGGACCCCGCCCCCCGGCAGCGACATCAGCAGTGGGAGGATGGCTGGCTGCCATTTGTGTGTGGTCTGGGCCTCAGTTTTCTCACCTGTAAAATGGCCTCGATGATCTCAGGTCCCTTTCATGTCCACAGTTCCTCGTCTCACGCTGCACACAATCCGAAGCTCCACCCGCGGCGTACGATTTTCTAGGGACCGTGTGCTTTAGACACACTTGGGGCTGTGTCATTTGGCTGACCTTCCCCTGCTTTATTTCTGTCATCTCGTGTCCCTCTGGGTCTCATCAGCACAGGGCACAAGCCCCTTTCTTCTCGTCTCTCCCCACGGGATTCGGGGCAGCTTATCTCACACCAGGACAGAGGGGGAGGTCAGACGTTGAGTGGGAGAGATGGTGTTGGTGTGCGGCCGGTCAGGGAGATAAAAAGCAGCATGGAGGTGGGAGATGGGTCTGCTGAGCTTCCTGGGAGTCAGTGTTTGGGCGCCCGCTCCCTGAAGGGCTGGGCTGGAGGGAGCGACCCACGCCCCCCTCATCTCCTGTTTTCTCTCCTGCAGGTGTGGGCAAGAGCAGTTTACTGTTACGTTTTGCAGACAACACTTTCTCAGGTGAGTGTGCCCCTGCGGTGCTGCCGGAGTATTTCGGGTTTGCGATCCCTTTACGTGGCCAGGCCTTTGCCAGACATCTACCAGATGTCTGTCTGGTTCAAAAAAAAACCCTTTTGTAGACCCATCCCTCTTCTACCTCGATACTTCTTGTGCCCCGACATTTAAGGGAGAAAAAAAAAGTTAAATATTACGAATTAGTACATGGCTGTATAAAATGTCAGGCAGACTCATGGGGTGAAGCATGGAAGTCGTCCCTTCACCTGTCCCTGCTCTGGTGCCGCAGGAGCCTCTGTTCAGCGTGCGGTGTGTCTTCCTGACTTTTTTTCAACTCTGCGTGCGGTGGGTTGGCAGCTGGCCATCGTCCTTCCCCGTGTCTAGCAGCGCTCCACTTCTTCCCGGCGGCGGTGTGTGGCTCTTCCTCCTTCAGCAGCCGTGCTCGATATGTGCTTGCTTTCTGGCTGCTTCTCTTTTAAGTGATGTATTAGTCGGGACGCATCGTATGTTTATCCTCGTGTAGAAGGGGAGTTACGAGGTCAGAGGCCAGAGGCATTTGAAACTGCCGACTTGTCCTTCAGAGACGCTCCCACCGAGGGAGTCAAAAGTACCCCTTGTCAACTCTGATCAGCGCTGCGTCTTGTCTTCGTTTTTGCTACGCTCGTAGGCAGAAAGTGCTGTCACTGGAACATGGATTTTCCTGATTGCTGGTGAAGCTGGACGTGTTTTTGTTTGTTGACTGTGTCAGGTTCGTTGCAGAGGCTTCTGGTTGGCTTGGCCTCTCCGGTCGGGGACTGAATATGACTCTTGTCGGAATTCCTGTGCTGTGGCCGAGCAGTGCGCTACAGTTAGGAAGTGATTGGGTGGCGAACAGTTCCCTCCTGGTAGAGAATTGGGTTTGGCCCCGTAGCAGCCCTGCGGCGCTGCTGGTGGTGTGAAGTTGGGCAGAGTCGTCTGCCCCGTGTGCCCTTGGGCGCCACTAAGTCTCAGCCCACCTGTGAAGTGGGACCCCTCGGTGTCCCTCCACGTGGGGTTATTGCGCGGATTACCCGAGACGCCCCGAGTCCTCGAGCCTAAGGATGGACTAAGGATCCCTTGCTGCTGCCCCGTCCCGGGGCGGGGACTCCCAGGCCGGGCGGCTCCCCAGGCTCTGGAAGCTGCTCTTCCTCCTCGCACCCCTCTCGCTCCCTGGGAGCTTTCGGCCCTGGTCTCCCGGGCAGCGTCTCCTTTCCATTCCTGCCCCAGTGTCTTACTCGAGACCGTTGTTGGTTCTGGCCCGAAGCGTCACAGCAGCTTCTGCCCATCCCGTACCCGACGTCCGAGTTCATCTCGCCCGAAGGGTTCTCTGGCAGGGCCCTTCCTGGGCTGGCATGCTCAGCGGCCTTCTCACACGGGCAGCGTTCATGCTGGGGATTCCTCCAGCTCAGCACCCCCGACACCGCGCCCTGCGCTTCCCCAGGGTGGGGGCTGCGCCACTGATGAGATGCTCGCAGCTCTGCCCCGCCCCCCACCTTCCCTCGGCCTTGCCAAAGGTGCCTGTTTTTTCCAGCAAGGCCCAAGTGTGACTTCCTCCCCAAAGCCTTCTTTGATCTCTGCCCCACCCTGAACTTTGACCCCTCCTCTACGCTCCTTATAGCTGGGCGTGTGTGGGTCTTGCCTGCAGCACTGTGTCCCACAGTCCGCCCGAGCGGAGCGGGAATGTTGCGGTTTGTAGGCTGGGAGGGACGAGGCCATTGGCTAGATTTTCTCTTCTGCTCCCTCTTTCGTGTAGATGCCCGAATGAACCATTTCCAGCGTGGCTCAGGCTCTGATTCAGACCCCTCCACGCCACCCCCACACACCAGAGAAAGCCCAAGCTCGTGGAAATGGCACAGAGGCCCAGAGACCTGGCCTCCGGTCCCCCTACCTGCGTCCCACCGCGTGCTCGACCTCATGTGACCCCCTGCCCTCCCTGTTGCTATTTTTGCTCCCGTCTCCTCTGCCTGGAGCAGTGTCTCCCAAAATGCGGGTCGTGATTTGTGTGTTAGGAAGTTAATGTTGTGGGTCATTTACAGTATTGGGAATAGCACCGGAAAAAAAACTCCACAGAGTGTGGCCTGGGTCCCCCGGCACGCTCAGGCCACTGCTGACACATCTGCGCCGACCCCTCGTGACAGGAGCCTGCCCCTCCCCTGTCTCATCCTGGTTTCCGTTCCTTTGTGGGGCCCTCACTCCGGAAATGGAGTCTTTCTCATTTCGTTTCGTTATGTCCTCTCCCCCTGACCTCCAGTGAGAGTTCCATCAGGGTGTGGACCCTGTCCTTTTTGTTCAAGGCTGTGTCCCCAGGATCTCGAATGTGCTGGGCACAAAGACCTAGTAGGGAGGGATTGCGGAGGCCGGGGTCCCCTGTGCAACTGGGGCCACGTCCAGAGGCCACGTCCCCATGGGCCTGGCTAACGTGCGTGTGTGTGCAGGCAGCTACATCACCACGATTGGAGTGGATTTCAAGATTCGGACCGTGGAGATCAACGGGGAGAAAGTGAAGCTGCAGATCTGGGACACGGCCGGGCAGGAGCGCTTCCGTACCATCACCTCCACGTAAGTCGGGCTGGCCCCCGCCATTTCCACCCCTTGCCACCTGCATTTGGATGCAGTGTCGGGTGTCCCGGGTCCCAGAAATGTCACCGGGGTGGGCCCCCTTGCTGTCAGGAGGCGAGCTCCTTGTTGGCCATGGTGGCTGGCGGGGCGTGAGAGGAGGAGGGAGGTGACGAGGTGGGTGGCCATGGGCCGCCGGTGGCTGAGTGCTGTGGCTGTGGGGCTAGGAGCAGAGCTCACCCTGGCCTTCAGCTCCTCGGCATGTAAAATGGGAGAACAGGGATGTGGCTTCCTATGTGGTCAGACACAGTGACTGACTCTCGTTCGCCGCTCGCTGTGACAGCCGCGGTCGGCTGTGTGGGCTCCTGTCACCCACCCCGACTTGGAGGAGGCTTCTCTGTTTTGAGAGGCCCGGAAGGAGCACTGGAACATAGGAGGCCGTCGGGAGGCCTCTTCTGCCTCCCCAAAGCCCTTCACCGGGAACCTGGTTCACCCACTGGGTTGCCCTCCTTTGCTGCTGCCGCACCTTGTTGTCTTTAGCCGGAAGGAGGGGGACCCAGCTGGACCCCTGGACGGCAGGAGTCCTGTGGACCTGTGGAGGGGCTCTTGGTTCTTGGGCTGTTAATAGAAAAGCCTCCAGGAAGGAGCAGGGCTTTGAAGACAGTTTGGAATTTATATTTCTGTTCTGCTGTGTGACCTTGGGCAAGTTGCCTCAACTCTCTGTGCTTCAGATTCCCAGAGGGTTTCTCCTTAGGATTGGCTTCAATGCCCATCCTCTGTGCCAGGTGCGCTATGCTCGGGCTTCACCCGGACGATCTCGGTACTATCGCTTTCAACATTTTACAGATGAGGGAACTTCTGAGAGCGGGCCTGCTGCCGCGAGTGGCAGAGCCTGAGCGCCGCACCGCGGTGCGCACGGGGAAGGAGCCGCTGGCGGGCCTGCAGTAGTGGCTGCTTTGGTAGGCCTCTCCTTGGCCTCCCCCCCAGAGTTCCTGTGTGACTGGGGGCCGTGGGGAAAGTGAGTTTTTCTGCCAGAGATCCCTTTCCTCCCTTCGGCATGAAAACGGGACAGACCCCAGGCTGTCCACCCTTCTGGAGACTCCTCAGGATCTTGTGTGCCGTGGGACATTGAGGGGTGAGGAGCCCCCACGGTGGTGGCCGGGAGTGCCGTTGGGGGACCCTCAGGGGGCCGGCCAGGCAGGGAGAGGGGCTGGAGCTCGAGCGGCTGGAGCCGAGGGGCTCTGTCACCGGGCCGGCTGTGGCAGGCACATGTGCGCCGTGGCCCGTGATGGCACAGAGCCCACGGGCTGCCGGTGCAGCTCTCCGTGGCTACTTGCTGATGACCTGCCTGGGGCCCCTTGTGTCCTAGGGACTGCCGGCAAGGCCTTTAGGAGAGTCCGAGGCTCCGTGGGGTAGGATGGAGGCGTGGGCAGCCCAAGCGTCCAGACCTGAACAGGACCACTTGTCCAGGTCAGGAGGTCCGGGCACCGACTCCAGATGTCCTTACTCTGAGCTGGGACTGTCGCTTAGGATTTTACTGAGTTTGTTTCACTCAATCCCGAGTAGTGTCCTATGATTATTTCCATTTTATGGATGAGAAAATTGAGGCCCAGCGAGGGCAAAGTTGAATCGAGGCCCGTTTGATGCCAAAGCTCTTGCCTTCTGGTTCAGTCCCCGGCCCTGCTCTCTGCTGCCCCCACCCTGTGGGACTGGGGCTGAGGCAGATGACCCGATGTCTCCTGTGGGTTGGAACCACTCAGGGAATTCAGGGTGACCGAGAGTACCGGGGCATGGCTGTGAAAGGGCGGTGGGCGGGGGCGCAGAGGAGCCCGTGGCCACCCTGAGGTCGGCTCCTTTCAGGTCAGGGTGGGCAGAGGGTGAACCGCCTCCTCCTTCCGCTGGGGACACGGGAGCAGCTCAGTTCCTGGAGGGCAGTACGTGTGTGTTGTGGGTTT
>CM053616.1:38316616-38336858 GCA_028646535.1 Procyon lotor | reverse complement strand
AAAAAGTGTTGGGTGCTGGGCCAGGCACAGAGTCGAGCAGGGGTGAGTGGGTGTGATTACTGGTGGCAGTGGTGGCAGGAGGTCTGGAAGCACTGGTGTCTCCCTCGTCAGAGCTCTGAGCCTCTGATCTCGTCCTCAGGCTGGTTCTCACTCTCCGATAAAGCCCCTTTCAGCATCTCTTGGCATTTTCAGTAGTCTTCAACGCAGGAGAGCTTGGAAGTGTGTTCCTCTGCTTGCACTACCTTTGCTGGCTGGGGACAGTCGCCCTGGGCCTGGCGCGCACTGCAGCTGGTTCGGAGGGCCTGGCGCCTTCACGGTTTGGGCTCCCCGGGCACCGACACCGCGTCCTGGAAGGCAGAGCTGTGGCAGAACGAAGCCCCGGGGAGACCCCAGCAGGTCTCGGAGTGGGGCTGGAAGCACCACCTGCTTCTGTTTGCAGCCTTGATCTGCAGCCGCGGCTTTGTACGCTGTCTCTTGGTTTTCTTCCACCTGTGTCAGGGGTCCCAGTTTGTCACTGAAGGAGTAGTAACAATGGTGAAGAGCCACGGTTCCTTGACCGTTGGCTACTGGGGGCCCTTGTGAGACGTGAGTCAGCCCCTTTATTCCTCGTAAGCGTTGCAAGAGCAAGTACTCATATGTCCATTTTATAGTTGAGGAAAGAGGGGCGTCGAGGTGCCTGCAGTAACCTTCCCGGGGTCCCACAGCCTCTCAGACGGCGCCAGTGTAGCCTCTGTCCTGTGACGGGGCCTAGAAAGTGAAGAGTTGGCCAGGGCGCCGATGAGCCGCGCGAGGGAACACGGCGGCGCGCACAGCCTCGCCGGCTGCAACCTCGTGGAGGCTCTGGTGCGTGGGGGGTGTCTGGGGGCCGTCGTGTGGGGTTACGGCGTCTGGAGGGGAATGTTCACCTCCTCGTCCCTTCCAGACCGTCTGGCTGAGCTCAGGCCGGAGGGTCTGCATGTGGGGATGGCGGCACCTCTGCACCACCTTCTCCCCGGCGGTGCCTGGATGCCCACACCATTTCCATGCGCTTGCTGCCATCGGCACGGGTGAGCCCAGGGGGGCAGAAGGGAAGTGTCCACCTGCCCCCAGTGGAGTGAGTGACACGTTGGGCCTTCACAGCTGGTGTGTCTTCCTGGAGTGGCATTTTACTAAGAGGCTTGAAGAGAAAAATGTTTTGAATGTTAAAAACAAGGCCAGTGGTAATAGGACATCAAATACAAAAATTACTTGCCTTTTAAACCCAAAACAAGAACTTCAAAGATGTTTCAATTAGTGGCAGACTTGAACCATGTGACCGACCCCTTCAGGGCTGCTCCCTCTTTCCTGGTGCGTTGGGGACAAGCATGAGCAACTGTGCTGCTGAGCGTCCCGGCCGGGGTCAGATGGAGCGGAGAGGTTGGGTGTGCAGGTGCGCCTGGGCCCCATCGTCGTCTCCCTGACCACTGTCCGGATACGGGCAGGCTCCGTCTTAGTGAGGGGCTACTCTTATCTAGGCTGAAGCTGACACAGATCCTGACCCTACAGGTATTATCGGGGGACCCACGGTGTCATCGTGGTTTATGACGTCACCAGCGCGGAGTCCTTCGTTAACGTCAAGCGGTGGCTTCATGAAATCAACCAAAACTGTGATGATGTGTGCCGGATATTAGGTGAGGCTGGGGTGGGGACCGTGGCCTGGGGGGTGGCAGGGGGTGCCTCTGCGGGGCTGGGCTGACTGTGCTTTGCCTTGAAGTGGGGAATAAGAACGACGACCCCGAGCGGAAGGTGGTGGAGACAGAAGACGCCTACAAATTCGCAGGGCAGATGGGGATCCAGTTGTTTGAGACCAGCGCCAAGGAGAACATCAATGTGGAAGAGGTGAGGCCTGGGCCCGGTGGGGGCACGGGAGGGAGCGGGGCTCAGCCCTGTCCCACCACCGCAGCCCTCCTCTCTCCACGTCTAGCCTGTCCCAGAGCACCTGAAAATCTCCCAGTAACTGCTGTTTCTTGGGGCCTGCTGGGTGCCAGGCATCGTGCTAGGCCTTTTGTAGGTGTTAGCTCTTGTCTCAACAATCCTCTGACCCGAGGTTCCAAGTTGAGGACTGTCACCCAGCTCGTAAGAGGCCGAGTCACACTGAGACCCATCCCACAGCCCAGCCATACAGGGTTCCTGCTCAGTCTTCAGCCTCACTGCCCTCCCTGGCCCCACCCGTTTCCTCTTCCCGCTCTCAAGGCTTTCCTTGGGGCCGTGGCCTCCCCGCAGACACCTGGTTGCTTCCCCGTGGGCTCCAGAGTTCAGGTGGGCACCTGCTGCGTGTCCCCCAGAGGTTCCAGGGAGACCTGTCTCCCGTAGAGCAGCTGAGCTTCTGGCCAGGGGCGGCTTCCCTTCTGCTAGGCCTGCCGGGAGGTGGTCGTGAGTCTGTGGGAGAAAAGTGGGGCCTTTCGCTACAAGCCTAGGCAGGCCATGCTCGTAGCTTTGGGTGAGTCCTGCTGCACAGTGTGTGGCATCTGGAGACCCAGGGAAGCCAGGATCCCCCTGCTGCATCCTGGACACCCAGTAGCACAGGGACAGGTGCCTGGGAGTCGGGCTGGCGTCACAAGATGGGCCTTTCTGTACGACCGTGGGCCGTGACTTCACCTCTCTGGGTTGCACCTGGTCCTTCCGTAGATCGGGATGGGGTGAGTGTCCCTGCCTCCTGGGTTGTGAGGAGTAAGTGAAGCAAATTATGCCAAGTGCTCGATACCTTTCCTGGCAGAGTGAAGGGGAGGACTGTGGGTTGGCAGGGGGAATTGCACTGGATCCTGGCACCGCAAGGACATCTTAGGGTGGGGTCTGGGGAAGGTTCTAGGGGGACGTGCAGGGACGTGGTGTAGAGTGGGCAGGCTCTGTGTCCCTGTGACCCATCACCTTCGTCTTGTCTGCAGATTCCAGCTGGAGAGGTTCTTGGTCTCTTTTTAAAAGAAAGCCTGGAATATCCCTGAGATTGATTTCCCCAAGACAGAGCTCACGGGGCTTTGCTGCTGTTCCTTTTTGACCTTTAGAATTGACCAGCTTCTTTCAGAAAGGGTTTGACGACCTACATAAGAAAAGGCCTCACGAGTAGAAATAGCAAATAGGGAGCGTGGCCCAGGGCGGCGGCCGAGCCGGTGGGCAGAGGTGGCCCCGTGACGGGGCCTCAGCGCCCGGTCTGAGGCCCTCCCCGCCTCCTTTGTCCTCACAGATGTTCAACTGCATCACAGAGCTGGTCCTCCGAGCAAAGAAAGACAACTTAGCCAAACAGCAGCAGCAGCAACAGAACGATGTGGTGAAGCTCACGAAGAACAGTAAACGAAAGAAACGCTGCTGCTAATGCCCCTCCAGCCCCCTGCAGAGACTGCGCTGCGGCCGCTCCTCGGCCCGAGGCCCGCGGGGCTCCTCGGGGACAGTCTCAGTTTCGTGCCGTTATTTAAAGAATTCTCTCCACGTTTTTGTATCGGGAGGCGCCGTCGGCACTTCCTCCCCTCCCCCTTTGAGTGCCAAGAAGGTGTTGGACCACCCGCCCTTCCCTTCTGGTGCCCCTGCCCCCCCGGCCAAGGCGCCTGGGCCCGGCGAGGACGCTGCCGGCCGAGCGGACCGATTAACCAGAGTTTGTATATAATGTATATTGCTTTAACCAGCCGCGTCACCCTCGGCCCGCTCCGGCTTCCGCCTCCCTAACGCCAGCCTGCTACAGTGGACCCTCCCGGCCCCGGCCCGCGGCTTCCTGAGGAGACGGGATCCAGTTCTAGCCACGTGTTTGGCCAACCTGGGCTGGTGGAGCGGGCCTTCCGCGTTACCCGCGCTCTCCTCCAGGCTGTCGGCTTCTGTCCCTGGCACGTAGGGTCTCCCCTTCCTCCGAGGCTGCCGGTCTCTTCCCAGCCTGACTCCCTCCCCCCCCAAGTCCTGCCCCTCCCCCGCCCCGGAACCATTCTGGCGGCTGGGGGAAACCCGGCCTTGAGGAACCTGGGGGTTCCGACTAGAGGCCTAGCCTTTTGGCTCACAGGAAGACTCGCTCCGGCCTTGTGGTCACCAGATTTCTTGTCCTGCCTTCTAGATGCCTCTGAACTACAAACCCAGGGAAACCATGGCTTTTAATTTATACCAGCCTGTTTCAGTTCCAACAGAAAGGTAGGGGTGTGTTTGTGCAGGGGCGGGGGCTCGCAGGGGCACTGCGGAGTGTTATTTTAACACATAAAATGAAGCCAAATCAAATGAATTAAGTTCCTCACACTTTTCTCTTCCTGAGGTTTGGTTGGCACAGCAGCAAATGTTGTGGCCTCCCCACTTTGGGGCCAGTGTTTTTAGAAAAATCGAATGGCTTGCTGTCGTTGTGGGGCTGGGCTCTTGGCGGAGCAGCCTTGCCATCCTGGCCGTTTCTCGGTGGGAAAGGAGAAGGGGCCTCTCGCCCTCGTCCGCGTTGGCCTAGGGCTTTCTGCGGAGCTCCGGGGTCTCTGTGGCGGCCCCAGGCCCCTCCGAGTGTGAGGACTGGATGCCAGGCGCTGCGGGACTGCAGCGACGCCGTCTCGGAGGTGGACGGCAGGCAGCCTTGGGTCGCTGACAGACGTGTTCTGGTCCAGAGGCAGCAGGAGGATTTCTTAGCGGGCGGGAAGGAGTGGCCGCTGGGGCTCGGAGCCAGCCAGCTCTGACCCTGGTCCCCTGGGGGAAAAAGCCAGGGTCATCTGCACTTGATTACCGTCCCCCTCGGGGCACTTCATCATTCACCTTTCCCCTAAAAGGATCACGTAACCTGGGAGTAATTTATTTCAACACCATGATGTGTTTTGTTAGATTTTCTTCCCCAGGTGATTTCCAGGCCAAGCCCTGATTGGACAATCACATCCTGGATCACACTGCAGATTTTCCGTGTTAACACTGTTGGTGGGTTTTTAATCAGTAAGAACTGGGGGTTTCTTCCGACCTGTCTCTCCACTTCCCCGGACTGCCAGAAGCCCGCGGTGGTTGTCTGTGAGCGGGCCTTCACCGGGGCCACCCGAGGAGGTGGGGGAGCTCTGGGCCTGGGGAGGCGGTGCTGTGGAGGAGGCCGGCAGGCATCTTCTGACCGGTGGGGGGCCAGGGGCCCAAGTGTGGCCTCCGTCCTCAGGGCTGTGCCGGGGGACCTTGGGTCCTGGGCGGGAGGCAGAGGGCTCGAGACTCCCGGGCGGGCAGCGTTCTCAAGTCTGAGCGTTCACGTGACATCAGTGTGGCAGTGCTTGCAAATTCAGGCAATAAGGGGAAGGAGTCCTGGAGGTTTCCAGCCCGGGCTAGAAGACACTATGGCTCTGGCAGCTGGACATCCAGACCCAGGTGTTGGGGTGATTTTGGTGACGACAGTGTGCCTGTCCCACTGAGTGTTACACGCATGACTGGGGGGTGGGGGAGGGGGGACTCACAGGGCTGGACTGACATCCTGGTGGACCTGATGTGAAATTCCTGTCGAACAACAAAACTTTTAAATGGTTTGCTAGGATTATTTCTGTATTGAAAGTTTCTAATTATGCTTTTTAAAAAAATACTAAAAATAAAGGTTCAAGCTGCCAAATTTTCTTCCAGGGTCTGTTTCCTTTCCTCCAGCTGTGCTCTGGGTGGGCCTGCCTCCTTCCCACCCACGGTGTCCAGCTCTTGTGTGTTCTGGTCTGAGTCCAGCACAGGTGCCTGCCGAGGCCCAGGGACCCTATCAGGAGCCAAGTTGGTTTTCTCCACAAAAGGTTGGTCCAGGTTGAGCTTCCCCTCTGGTTGGAGGCAGAGGGCGGAGCACATGCGGTAAGATGCCAGGGGAAGTGCCGTGTTTATTCTCCGCATGGCCGGAAGGATGCAGTGGGAGCTTTGCCTGCAGCGACTTCTCTGTGGCTCCGAGTTCCTGCCAGGCTCGGGGTCCTGCTCCGGGTGTCTGGGGCCAGGGGGGTGTGGAGGCGGCCCCCGGAGCGCTGTCCGGGACAGGATGCCTGCGCCCTCCGGGGGAGGTGCCCCCCATGCTGGCTGAATCCACTCACCGGGTACCAGGAGAGGAGGTGACCTCCCAGAGGTGTGAGGGACTCCCTACTGCTGTCCCTTCAGAGCCCTCCGGGTCCCCAATGATTGAGGCAGGAAGCTCTGTAGAAATTCATTTTATTCTTAGACTATTTTCAAAAGAAGCAGTGGTGCGCTGTTTTTCTAAAAATATGCCTTTATAGATTTATATATAATATGTATATTATAAAATCCATACATGTATTTACAGGATTGCTACATACAAAATTACAGCACTGTGGTATGTACATATCTATAGGTACATTCTTGCCGCTCATCCCTGCTGTGCTTTTCCCACGGGAGGGAGGGACATGATCCTTGGTAAAGCAGCTTGCGGGCCGGCTGGCTCAGCCCGGGGTGCCCCCGAGGGCGGGCCTCAGCAGCGAGGGTGGACTGGCTGCTGAGGAAGGAGCAGAAGCAGCAGGTTGCAGGGCTCCGCCCTCTGCAGGCCTGGGGGCAGTATCTGGTGGCATCGGCCCTGTGGGGCCGGCGCTGCCCTCGAGGTGGAGGTGGCTGACCGCAGACCCCTCTGGGGCCATTCTGTGGCCTGGACTCGCTTGGCTGGGCCAAGAACTCGTATGTGTGAGGGGAGCAGGGGGCTGGGGGGAGAGGAGCAGACCCCCTCCCAGCTCTGGCCCCGTGAAGGGGGAGGGACTGGAGGGCTAACGCCTGCAGAGGGCCCATGAAAACACCGGCAGCCCTAGAGGCCAGGGGGCGGAGAACAGTGGCGGCGGGGGGGGGGCAGGGCCCTTCTTCCTCCTGACCTTGGGATGGCGACAGTCAAGCCCTGGGAGAGCCCGCGGGTGACCAAGTGCAAGAAAACAGCCCCGGCTGGTCAGGCCCCGCAGGCTGGGCCTCCTGCCGCAGAGGTGCTCTGGGCAGAAGTGCATGCACGTGGGTAAGGAGCCACCTCCCCCTTCCTCCCTGGGCCAGGGACGGGGCGGGAGCGGGGGACACGACAGGTGGAGGCTCAGCCTTGGACCTGCCGTCGTGCAGGACTAGCGACCCCCGTCCCTGCAGCTCAGGCCAGCTGGGGGCCACGCCAGCCTCTTGAGGCATGCAGAGATGGCCTCCGTTCCTTCTGTTCCCCGAATTCCAAAACAGGGCAGCAGCGTCTGGGGTGGGACTGGGGAGCCACCGAGGGGTGGGCGGGGTGGGCTGTGATCCCGGGCGTCTGCGCGGCAGAGCCCGAGGCAGCCTGAGCCCTGCTCAACAGCGGATCCAGGGAAGCCCAGGCCAGGCATGGCCTGGCAATGGAGACGGGGCTCCTGCCTGTGCCTCTGCTGCAGGCAGCCGTCAAAGGCCGCGCGGGCCCTTCTGGACGACTAGGCCCCGGTGTGGGTGGGCAGTGCGGCTGCGGAGCTGGCCCAGGGGAGCCCTGGGGTGCCAGGGTGGTGGGCCAGGCCCTCGCACGCACCTCGGTTCAGTCTCCTCCGGTCCACCCATCCTTGCTGGCCTGACTCCTCCCGACCTAAATTTTCCTGAAGAATGAGAAGAGCCGCTTGCCTTCGGCGGTGCTGGGCTCGTCCCCACGCCCCGTGCCGTGGACCCTGGGGAGGGCGGCAGCAGGCCGACTCCGTTCCTTCAGGTGCGTGTCCATCAGCTGCCGGTCAATGACCCTGTGCATGTCATCCTGCAGAGGGCAGAGCGGAGGGGCTGAGGGGGGGCTCTGACCCAGCGCAGGGGGCTGCAAATGTCAGAGGGACGCGGGATGAGGGTGAGATGAGATGGATGAACGGCTGCAGCCAGGTCAGGCCGACCAAGAAAGCAGCAAGTGTAGACACGATGCCTGGACACACGGGAGCCCCCGACACCTCCGCCTCCTCAGGGCTTAGGGCTTCCTGCTAGCATCAGCTCCTTGGCTGACCCGCCACTGGTCTGTCCCTGAACGCCCACAGAAGGCCAGGCCGAAGCTGATACTTCCCTGTCTCCACCCAGACCCTGCCTGTGACTGGCCTTCTCTGTCCTGCCTCCAGCGTCCCTTGGGGCTGGGCGTGCCTTTCCCTTGGCACCCCTCCCAGGGCCCTAGGGCGACCTCTGCTCGCCAGTTCTCCAGTCCAAGGGGTCAGGCTCCCGGGGCTTCTCTTGTCCCCTGGCCCCCCAAGTTCTACCTGCATCGTGGATGGCCAGGTACCACGGGCAGCCCCGCACGGCAAGGCCATGGGCTCCCTCGGCCCTGCCCTCGCCCACGACCAAGCCCACTCGCTGCAGCCTCCCGCTGGTGGCTCAGGCCAGGCCACGGGCATCCCTGTCTTCAGGGCCTGCCTTGCTCCTGCTTATCAGGCCCACATCCCTGGCTTCCTCCTTGGGGTAGCAATTTTCCCCAATTTGCTAAAGTTGCCTAGGCAATGCCCCCCTCACCCCGACTGCCTCACAAGCACAGCAGATGTACCCCACAGGGGGCCTCTGGACAGAGCAGCTCCGCTCTCTGTCCTTTCTAGTGGTCAGATCCTGACTCTGCACACGATTCCACTCGGCAAGGCGTTCTGCCACTAGCCACGTATGAAAGCCACTGCTCTGGACACCGAGACAGCCCTGTCAAGTTACCATGTCAGCGAACAGCGCCAGCATCTGCCTGATGCCTTCACCCCTGAACCCAGCGGGCTCTGGGATGCCCTGGTCAAGACCCCAAACCCCGGCTGAGCGCCTGAGGTGGCTCGGCTGATGGTGTCCCACTCGGTGGAGCGCCAGACAGCGAGGGCTGCGCTCAGGCAGCGCTCAGGCAGCCGCTTGAAAGGGCAGGAAGTGGGGCTGGCGCCCCCCCCCCATCACCTCCCGGGCTCACACCCACGCTTCTGTCACTCTAGCGCGAAACAGGGACTTTCCTTCCCCCGCACCTTACTAGCAGGCGGCGAGTGTGGACCGCGTCCTGCTCTCCGGCCCCTTTCTGCTCTTCCCTCACGCTCAGCTCCTTTCCAGTAGGGGACGTGCTCCCTACCTCCGAGGTCCCCGTGCCAAATCCTGGGCACGGCACTCTGCGCTTAGGACCTGCTCAATAAAAGCCGTTACCTGCAGCCCTAGGAAAGTAACAGGCTCCTTTGGGCAGAAACCCTTTGACGGTGCCGGTGCTTTTTCCGGCCCACTGCAAACCTCACTTTTCTACCTTAACGTTCATCAGGGCAAGCCCGTGAAATCACTTCAGAACCTCATACACACACGGGCGTGAACCGCTTGGAACTCCACACCTGCCAGCACTTCTGTGGGCGAAAGAGCCCAGTGACGAGGAGGGAGCACGGAGAAACCAGGGCCGAGGCAGGCAGAAAGGGGCCGGCCGGCCGGACCTGGGCCGCGGCGGTGGCGGGAGGCGTGCTGCGGGGATGGCACGGCACACACTGCACGGAGATGACGCCGGACGCCGGCACACGACACGGTGGGGCCACAGGAAGGCGGGGGCAAGACGGCGATGGCAGCGGGGGACACAGCGGGTGGAATGGGGGCTCGATCTCACCTCAAAGGCAGGAGGGGTGTACAACTAAAGCTGTTGATACGGGAACTGAGAAAGGCCACTAGATCAGAAACCAAAGGAGCCAGATAGTAAAAAGCCCTGAGGAAGCAAACTGTAGCCGGGAGAGAAGAGAGAAGAAGGGGCGGTAAGCCGGGGACGGGCCAGCTGCTGGGGGGCCAGCAACCGTCTCTCTGGGGAGGGGGGACAGGTGCTCCTGCGGCCAGGCCCGAGGACTGGTGACTGCTAACCTGCCCGCCAGTGGGGGGCTTTTCATCTGTCTGCTTCGGATTTCGGGGTGTGTGGGGGGAGAGACACGAATGGTTACACCCATATCCTGAAACTGTCCGATCTGAATCACATTGACACCAGTCCGGGCTGGCCCAGTGGGGGAGCCAAGCTGAGGCTGGACCGGAGTAGGCTGACTGCTCTCTGAAAATGGTGGTCCTATTCTCCCCCAGGGTGCTGCTCTTTGGAAAAGGAAGCTGGCCTGTGAGAAAGGGAAGGGCAGCAGCTGCTGGCGGCCCAGGGGCTGCGGAACTACATACATCCAGCTGCGACTTTTCGTCCCAACGTGTAGGGCTTCCGGGGCCCTTAGTGGTAACAGCTGTTCCTTTCCAGCCAACTTAAACAGCAGAGACGACCAGCCGAAGAAAGCCCCTGCTCCAAACCTGGAGGTCACTGCAGCCCTCAAACTGGGCCGGGGGTTCACCGCTCAGGACAGCATCCCTCAGGCCTTCCTCCCCAGGGTCTGAGGGAGCACGGGCTCCGAATCGTACGGGTGACAGCGGGTTACTGCACACCCACGTGCAGTAATCCTCACCCTGGGTTCAGCGACTCCTCCCAGAGCCTCGTCTTCCCTCACCCTGGATCTCAGGAATCCTCACCTGCCAAGCCTCAAGCTGCTGCGAGAGGTTCAGTTTCTGCTGAATGGCATCCAGCAGCTGGCTGTTCAGAGACATCATGTCCATCTTGCACTTGGCGAGTTCCAACTCCACAGCATTCTTCCTGAAAACAGACAAGCCAGAGTAAGCGTGGATGCCTTGTACCAGAGGCATTTGATTCTTTACCTGGGGCACCTGGAGTCCACAGGTGATGAGGAAACAGCTCTGACCAAACCGTGACAGTAACGAGGAGGTTACTTGCAGAGGGCTGGAAAGTTCCCAGCATGGGTTCACGTCCATCTTCTCAACTGTAGGTGCAGGGACTATCTGTCCTCTGTATTTCACAGATGAAGAGGGGCCTCGGGAGGAGGATGAAGGAGGGGTGGAACCCGGAGAACACTGAAGGCCTCACAGAGCACTAAAGAGATGCTAATCGTTCCTCCAAAAGACCGGTCCTTATGGGAGGTAAAGACCTTGTTCTCCCAGGTCCTCTTCACGAGCAACCTCCCCTCACGGGAGGGAAGTGTCCTAAAGCCGCACAGTGGTGGTGATCACAGCTTAGCTAATCATAGTTGCCAACAATTAGGGCACTGGTGGTAAATTATGTGATGAACGCAGTCGCCAGTAACAACCATGACACTGAATATTCATTATTCATAGACAGTGGGGGAAATATGTGTTGCTGAATGGAGAAAAGTACCACAAGACAAGGTCTGGTGTGATGCTAGCTTTATAAAAGAAAAACTGCCGGTGTATTTAAAGGTCATACACAACAATGTCTGCTTGGCTGTCTCTGGATGATCACTGATGGGCTCCCACATACGTCTGCATTTTGTATTTTCACATTTTAGTATGTTTCATATATTTCTGTTTGCCTTTTCCAACGTTCCTAAGTCAATGCAAAAGAAATTTTTTTTTTTCAGGGCTGGGGAAATGGGAATAGAAAGTGTGAGAGACTGAGCAGCTTCTGCTGAGGCACTGGTTGCCCAGCTGCCAAAATGGGCATTACTTCGCCCCTGTCATCAACTCAACTGTGTTTTGCATTTGAAATGGCAAAGGAAAACTGCCCCAAGCACCGGGCCAGGGACCCAAGCGCACGTCCCAAGGACGGCTGGAGGACCCGCCTGGCGAGGCCTCCGGAGACAGCAAGCTGAGCACAGCCGGGAGGCGGGGCAGGTGGGGTAAGGCACTCGGGCCACCGCCGGGACCCGCACTTCCTCTCCGGCCTCAAGTCTGATCCATGAGTCACCTCTCCTGACACCCCAGGGCCACACAACGGCACCCCGCCCGCCTTTCCCAGGAAGCGTCCGGACAGCTCGCATCACCCGGGTCCGCCCCGCCGCACTGCGGTTGAGGGGACAGGCGCAGAGGCTGTCCAATGAGCGCCGGCGTCTTAGACGCCTCAGGCTGCCCTGTCACGCCCGCTGCCATTGGCTGCCGACGGCGGGCAGAAATCCTCACGCGGCACCGGTTGCCATGGACGCCCGGCCTGCCTCCCCGGGAACAGCCGCGCAAACCCCGGCTCCGGAGACACCGGCAGCCTCCTGAGCTTCTGGGCGTCTCCCGGCAGGTGGCGCCACGAGAAGCCCGGAGACCCCGGAATGTGCTGACCAAGGCCTCCGAGCTTAGGGGCGGAGGTCCGGCAGTAGCTGTGGGCCCCGGCCCACAGGGCGTCCCCTTCCCTCCCCAAAGCCGCCACCTTCCAGCCTCGGACTGCACCCCAGAGAACGTTTGCTCGCCAGGGAATCTCGGTGCTTTTCATTCACGAGAGACCCCAGACCAGGAGAGCTAAGCCGCAGAGGCCGCTAATCGATATATTAATCAGAATTTTAAGAAGTATCTCAGGCGCCTGCATGGCTCAGTGGGCTGCAAGGTCTCTGCCTTGGGCTCAAGCCCTGATCTCAGCCCCGCGTCGGGCTCTCTGCTCAGCGGGGAGCCTGCTTCCCCCTCTCTACTTGTGATCTCTGTCAAATTAAAAAAAAAAAAAAAAATCTCAAAGGGCTAAAGAATTCCTTATTTAAATGAAACCACTAGTTTCATTTTGTTTTTGTGAGGCCTATTGCTAGCCCCAGATTTTTGCTTTTGGTGAGGGCCTTTTACCTGCCCAATGAAACTGTTACTTAACTTTTCCGAAACTCATCACTGTGCACGATAAAGAACACCTTAAGGTTTTTTGTAGGCCAGGGAAAGAGAAAAGTTATTTTTTCCCGGGGGTGCTCACTCGTGACTATGCACTAGAATCAGGAGGTGGGGTAGGGGGGACACTTTTAAAAAGTAGCTCCGAATTAGGAAATTGAGACTAAATTGTTCTGGAAAGGGCCCTGGCATCCAGGGAGTTCCCCCAGAGGATTCTAAAATGCAGTCAGGATGGAGAACCAGAGATGATTTGTATGAAAGCATCTTGTAAAATCCTTAAGGTCCTACACAAAGTGTGCTCCCCCTACATTTAAATGATTCCTTAGGTCTGCTGTCTCAATTCTTTATACCAAGTGTTTAATTTCTAAGGGACAGAAAAAGAGCGAACCTGCTGGAATGATCTAACCCTCTCCCTCAGCCCCAGTCTTATTATGTAGGGTCCATGAAGGACAAGGGTCTCTCCACACAATTCTGAGTATTCCGGGAGGAGAGTCTGCTCCTCAGCTCGGTCAGACACCAGGAGGTTCACTGGGCCACCTTTGGCAGAAGGCAAAGGCATGCATTTCAAGGATTCACGGAGACTTGCTGGCCCTCTCTGTCCCCCATGTGTCAGAGCCAGGTTCCACTTATTTTAAGGGAGGGGACGAGACAACAACCATTTCTTTCTCTCTCTTGCACCCTGGTACTTCCTCTGGTTGCACCTCCCACCTCTTGTGCTGATGGCAGAGCCTGACGTTCAACTCTCGGATGCTCGTCTAGCTGAGAGAAGGTGACCAGCCATTCTCTACTTCTAACTTCATTCTGCTTTTTATTCCCAACAGGCTTCCACAATTAGCACCTTAATTTTACCATTTTATTCCCTAACTGCATGACACAATTTCACCCTTTGTTATTCATGAAAGTATGCTCGCACTCCAAAATATTCCAGTGCTATTAAAGTACTCGCTAATGAATCAAATATTCACCAGAAATCCCGTGGCCAAGAGGCCTGGGTTTGTGAGCCTCACTGAGTATACTTCCTAAGTGAACCGGAAATTGTCAGACAGGTTCACAAGAGGTCCTGGCCAGAGAGGAAAGGGGACCAAAAGGTAAAACTACATAATGGAGATGCTGATATGATTACAGAGTGAGCAGAAGGGAGTGGACAAGTGTGTGGTGAGAAGGGGAAAGGTGTGGGGAGTTTTAAAGTCAGAAATGAAAATGTGTCCTGTTATTTTTTAAAAAGGTATATAGTATCTATTTACAATTTATCTCAAATGGGCTCCTTTTAGTTTGCTGACAAGCAGCCCGTGTGGTAAGGGGAAAGGATGTGGGGACAGGGGTCAAAAGACCTGAGGTGGAGGCCAGTGATCGCCACTGGCTATGGAACTGGGGTATCTCAGTTTCCTCATCTGTAAAAATGGGGATTAGAAATTTTAATTCTTGCTGTGTCTGAGAGGATCACAGGATGAAGTGTTTTGTAAGCAGTAAAGTGACACAGATGTTATGAACGTGTTGCAAAGTGCCCCACGAACAGAAAGACTGTCAGTACCTTTTATCTCCTGACAGAGAAGAAGGTAGAGTGAATGCATGATAAAGAATCATTTGAAGTGGGATGGAGAATATGTATGTTTTTTTGCCTACGCACTTCCAAAGTGTTTGAATGTAAGAGAATGCATTTCTTCTCTGCCAAAGACAACCCAAAACACTATTAAAATATGGCCCAGTTTACTGGGGATACAGGTGAGAGAAAACTGTTGAACGACACTCTGAGGATGCATCACACCCAGAATGCAAACAAACTCTAGGAGACAAATCATCAGTGTCTTCAGTAAATGCGTGCAGTATGAAAAAAAGATGGGGGAGGACTTGGGTATATCTCGACTAGATGGGGTCTGCGGACTTTGGAGGCTGATTTTTTTTTTTTTTAAGATTTTATTTATTTGACAGCGAAAAAAAGATCACAAGTAGGCAGAGAGGCAGGCAGAGAAAGAGAGGGAAGCAGGCTCCCCGCTGAGCAGAGAGCCCGATGTGGGGCTCGATCCCAGGACCCTGAGATCATGACCTGAGCCGAAGGCAGAGGCTTTAACCCACTGAGCCACCCAGGGGCCCCGTGGAGGTTGATTCTAATCAATCATAAAAAAGACATTTATGCGCCAACTGGTTACTAGATGATATTAATTACTGTAAGTTTTTTCAAGTGTGACAACCTAGTTGTGGTTGTGTGTTTTCCAGAAAGAGTCCTTATCTGGTAGAATCTATACTGAGGTGTTTATGGATGAGATAAGGGATCTTGTGATTTGCTCCCATACAACCCAGCAGGGAGGGGAGCGAAGTGGGTGTGGATGTAGATGGAACAGTCCGCCATATGCTGATTAGGGTTGAAACCAAAAGACAAGTAGGTAGGGATTTGTCTCATTTTTTCTACTTTTGTGTAGGCTTGAAAATGTCCATAATAAAAAATAACAAAAATGCTCCTAAAAAAAACCAAACCTTAAAAATAAATAAGTTGAGGTAGATCTCGATAATGAAATTGGAAAGCTAAACTATAAAGCTAAGATATACCAGACACGTAGAGCGTCGTCCCATCGATACTTAAAAAACCCAAACAACTATACTGCACGTACAGCTAGCTGCACACACACAGGAAAAGGATCTGCAGGGAACACACACCCGGCCTGCACCAGCAGCATCTGTCTGGGGAGAAGAACCAGACGGGGGGGGGGGGGGGGGGGGGTGTGAGGCTGGCTAACAGGGAAACACTTTCACTTTCGTCGTCTTCTGTAGGATTTCACTTGTAAAACTGAGCACATACTCACGTTGCCTGTGATTAAAATAAAGTTCGACAAGCCATGGCCACTCACTTTGCAATGGCCTCGTCGCGGTCCCGGATGGCCTTCTGAAGCTGCTCCTTTGGCTCCTTGTCCTCAGATGTCACTCTGAGTCGGTCTCTCTCCTCCTTCAGTGCAGTCATCTCCACACTCAGCAGTGTCACCTGGCGGGAGACCACAGGGATGAATGTGGGGCCACCACGGCTGCTGGCCTGGGGGGCTGCCCTGAAAGAGGCAGAAGGGAACAAGCAGCCCCAGGTGGTACTGGTAGCCCCCGAGGCCCCGGCTCTGAGAGGTGCCCAGCTCTTCTGGAGAAAGGACGCCACATGCTGGGCGGGAGCCCACTGGGGGGGGGTGGGGGTGGGGGATGACGTTCAGCCCCGGACAGCGGCCTCGGGGGTCAGATCCCCTTTGGATGTAGCAGGCCACACCACCTCCTCCTTTTCAAGGCCCTGGCGAGTAACTGATGAAGACCACACATGCATCAGGGCTCTGAAACACAAGGTCAGGGGTAGGGACTCGGGTTTTGTTCGCAGCCATCTTCCACTCAACGAGGAACCCTGCTCTGCACGGGGCCCTGGCAAAGCCTGGGACTGGCTGCCGTTTCTGTGAAGTAACTGATGCAACCTCGTCACTCAGCTTCCCTGGTCAAAGCCACACGGAACTTAGACACCCACGTGATCCCATCTTTCACTTCAAGCCTGTTACCTTTCCTGTGGCCCATGGCTCAGTGAGTGGTCCCACAGCCTGTTCACTGGGGCCACCCTTTGGTGGTAGATGCCCTTCCTTGTGGCTCCCTTGGTGACCACGGCTTACCCCACCCATTGTACAGGAACCCTCTGGACACCTAGAGCTCTGCGGCGGCAGGAAGCGTGCCTCACTCATCTCTGCATTTCAGGGCCTGATCCTATGATGCTCAATCCCAAAATGCTGGTGCAGTAGACAACTGTCTTCTGTTTGGCTAGTCATCATCCCAAATGCACTCCTATTTGGGGGACATTCCTGGTTGCATGAGTCTTGGTGGGAAACTGGGGATGCCATCCCAGTATGGAAGCCAAAGGGGAGGGACATACCCTTTCCTAGGGACATAGGCACGGAAAGGTGACCTAGGTCTGCCAGTCACAGCCCTCTCCCTGGGACTGCGGTTCTTGAGGGTTCAGCAAAGCCACAGGCCGGGGGGAAATCATTACACAATCTGCAATACCAGCAGACTGCTTCTGTGGCCTCGCTTCCGTGGCTCCTTTCTGTTTTGGAGCTCGGTTCTCCAGCCTTCCTGCGTTCCTGCGGATTCCGGATTCCGTAAGCCATCAGATTTAATTCCAATTCAGTCTACCTCTTCTTAAGCAGAGAGAGTTTCTGTTGTTTGTAATCAGAAACCCTGCTTGGTAGAACTTTCAGTAAATATTTGTTGAATGAATGGAAGGGTGGGAGCCCTTCTCAGTCAATAGGCTCAGAGTGGAGTCAGGATGACCGGCCCTGCCTTCCTGTTAAATATTACACATACTTGGACATCTTCCCAAGGGAGGATCCATCCATACAGGCCTAGTCCTCCCACTGGGGCACAGACGCCACCTTCTGGTGTACTCCCCGACTCAAGTCCCAGGCCTAAACATCTTCAGACAGACTGAAATGGAGCAAAGACCCCAGGAGCGAGGATGAAGCTCAAGCCTCCCTGGAGATGCCTCGAACTCCCCAGACTGAGACAGCAGAGCTGCCATCTCGTGGGGCCGAGGCACTTGGGAAGAAATCCGAGGACGCCGACAATGAAGGCGCGTACAGGACAATCTGCTGTTACCGGGGCAATGGATTCTGTATGCTCAGGCGCCTGGCAGGACACATCAGGACCAGGTGCTCTGTGCTTTCACAGTGGGGACGGCTGCGGTGAGCAGGGCTACCGGCCACAAGGAAGAACGGGCTGGGGCACCTGCGAGGGCACAGGGTGTAGCTAGTCCCGAGGCAAGCAGGCAGCGCGTGAGAAACCCAGCCTCACTCTTCTTACAAGCAGCTCTGTAGCTCGGTAGGCCAGAAACTCAAGACCCAGGGAGTACCTGGCAGAGAGAGCGCCAGACCTCCTCCGACCAAATGAGCCCTAACGTGGCCTCGGGCTGGCTGGATGCCAGACAAGGGTTTTGCCAGCCGAGTAAGCTACAGATAAAACCACATGCGAGGCAGGAAATGCCAACATCTAACAGGTTCCAGGAAAAACTCCACAAGAACTTTTTGCTTTGGTTGGAAAACTTGGCCAAGGTAGAGACGGTCCATCAGCTGTCTTACAAGTGACAAGAGACTTACCTTCTTTGAGCTGCACATACTTTCCATAAAAAACCGAAATACAAATGACTAGTTCCCACCATCAGATTGTTGTGAGGCTCAAAGGAGGTAACTGACACCAAGGACCGAGCTCAGCACCTGGTGGCAAGCTCTACTCCCTTCTTTTCCCCACACCGGTGCGGAGCTATTGCTGGGCTGTCGTGAGGACTGGCCCGGCCTGTTTACACACTGACTTAGGTGGCAGCCACTCCTAAGTCTGCTGTTCCTGTGTGAAGTAGGTGTCCTCATGATGGAATAGGATCAAAGAAAACATCGTGAAGTCATATATCCGGGGCTTTCTTTGTCCTTTCATTTGGTAATTATTTTTGTGTCTACTCTAGGTAAAGGCCTGTGCTAGATGCTTTAAGAGGAGGCAAAGAGAAGTCAGATCTCAAGCTTGTCCTCGTGGGGCCTAAGGTTAAACTGGGTAGATGAGATGTAAGCGAGGGTAATGATGACAAAGCAGGGCCGAGGGCTCCAGGAGGAAGGGAATCAAGAGTCTGAAGGAAGAAGTGACTTGAAGGATGAGTAGGGCTGATAAGCACAGGTGGCCGCGGAGAGGCTTCTGGACAGAGGCAAAGGGCCAGAGAAAAGGCCCAGATGCGGGGAAGCTCAGAGAGTGTGCGCCCTGCTCTTTCATAGTCGATGTTCAATTGACTAAAGCAAAGGAGGGGAGATGCAAACAACGGGGAAGAAGGCCACATGGCCGGCATGCAGCTGGTCTGCTGGGCCGTGGGAGTCTGCGGCTTCCCACCACGTGACAAGAGGAAGTCAATCCAGAACCTATTTCCAAGCTGTGCTTCAGGAAGATCAACCCAAATCATATGGAAGGTAAGTGGTTTGGGGAAGTGATGACCAAAGGTACAGTGTGAAAGAATGAAAGGTGTGAAACAGGGCAATGGCCAGAAAGCTGGAGGAAAAGAGAACACAGTGAGATTTCACACTGGAGGGCTCACCCAGATCTAATCAGTGACGGCCTTACATGTGCCCCGTACGTGCTCCGCTGTGTTGTCAGGGCCCTGAGGGAGGAACTGGCTAGTGCTCCAGTCAAGCCCTATAAAGGAACCAAACACAGAACAGGGACTATTCCTTCTCTTCCTTCTTTCCTTTTCTTTCTCCCTTTCTCTCTCTAAGATTTACTTATTTATTTGAGAGAGAGCAAGTGCACGTGTGGGCAGGGAGAGGAGCAAAGAGGGAAGGAGAGGGAGAGGCAGATTCCCCGCTGAGCACGGAGCCCAATGCAGGGCTCCCTCCCGGGACCCTGAGACCATCACCTGAGCCAAAATCAAGAGTTGGCTGCTTAACCGACTGAGCCCCCAGGCCTGGGACTATTTCTTATTGCATCTCCCACAGCCTGGTTTACTGGCCTGGGAATTGGTGGAGGGGCTCCCCTGATAACTGGTTTTCCTCTTGCTCTGAACGTCCTCTCTGCCTCCCAGCAGCTGCTCCAGAGCCCAGTGAGCCCTGCCCAGGAGGGAGCAGGAGGCTGCAAAGCTGTGGGGAATGAAAAAAGGGCTAAGTAGGGGTGGGAGGGAGCTCTCCATGGCATAAGGGTGTGGGGCGGTCTTCAGGTCTGATTATAGATTCTTTTTTTTTTTTTTTTTTTTAAAGATTTTTATTTATTTGACAGTGAGAAACACAGCGAGAGAGGGAACACAAGCAGAGGGAATGGTAGCGGGAGAAGCAGGCTTCCTGCCGAGCAAGGAGCCCGATGCGGGGCTCGATCCCAGGACCCCGGGATCATGACCTGAGCCGAAGGCAGACGCTTAACGACTGAGCCACCCAGGCGCCCCCTGATTATAGATTCTTGTCTCAAACATATTATCAGTTGAAATTAAACCTGAGCTCTATTTAAATATTTGGATTGGCTTCTGAGGGGCTGGTCACTTCACCTTCCAGGTCCTACAGCTTTTACCTCTGGCTCAGTTTCTAGGAGACAAAAGAGCACCCTTGGGTGGGAAAGCAGTGGGCTTGGGGGCTGGATCATCTCTAGGATGAGGTTTCACCCTAGTCTGGAGATGGGCTGCTGGAACTCTGGTTTCACATAACTGCGTCTGGGCTCTGCCCTTCCTCCCCGCCGCTCCCACCCCAAAGGGGACAGAGCTAGTCGGACTCCCCTCACCATTCCAGGAGAGGCTGTGGAGCCTGAGGGTGCAGTCACATCCACCCCGGGCACCTCCGGGTCTAGAGCGGCGCAGGTGCCAGGGGAGCGCCGAGGGACCCACTCGGAGGGCCACCGTCGCTGAGGCACACTGCAGTTCGGTGTGCGTCCTTCCCACTGCCTTGGGAGGTCAGTGTTACGCCCATGGGCTGGTTCTGAATGATGGACTTTGGCTGAGAGATCTGTTGCTTTTCTAAGCTTTTGGGAAGAGATGACCCACTCAAGAGGCCCAGTTCCATACCCCATGGGACTGAGCAGAACCCTCTGCTTGATGAATGATCTGAGAGGGAATCCACAGGAACTGGCATAAACCACTTAGCTGAACTTCTGAGGAGAATCCCTTGGAGACAGGCCCGGAAAGAGCGGTATCCAGACCCTCAGCAACCTGCCCCTTGCTCTTGTTACTCAGTAATACCCCCAGCTACTTCTGGTTCTGCTCTTCTGAGAAGCAACAAACAAACCGGCCAATACCAAAGAGCTGTTAAGAAGCACCCCC
>CM053616.1:38302495-38316516 GCA_028646535.1 Procyon lotor | reverse complement strand
CTGCCCAATCCCACTCTTTGGGGCCCGGCCAGAAACAAGCCACAGCTCCCAACAGCACTGTCCCGTCCTTACTACCTGGTCACTCAAAAAGAAGAGTACAGCAATAGCTGCGGGAGGGACTCCATCTTTTAAAGAGAATGATATTAGGATGTCTGATGGGTACGAGCCCCAAAAGGAGTTTTTTCCGTTCTTTTTTTTTTTTTTTTTTAGGTTTTATTTATTTATTTGACAGAGAGAGAGAGATCACAATTTGGCAGAGAGGCAGGCAGAGAGAGAAGGAGAAGCTGGCTCTCTGCTCAGGAGAGAGCCCGATGTGGGACTCAATCCCAGGACCCTGAGATCATGACCTGAGCCGAAGGCAGAGGCTTTAACCCACTGAACCACCCAGGCTGCTCAAAAGGAGTTTATTTCTGTAAGGTTCTTTAAATTCAAGAAATACTGACTGAAGCAAAAGCCAGGCTTAACCTCCATCTCTCAGCGATGTGTTGTGGCAGGAAGGGATGACCAGCTTCGGACGAGGGAGGAAGGGGGCAGGCTGGGTGAGGGCAGGGGTTAGAAAACTACCTCTTTGGTGTCCCCCACAAGTGGGACAGAACACTACCCATGACCCTTGTCAAAAGGAAGCTCCTTATCTATTTCTAGGACAGAATTTAGAAGCTCCTTTCTGGGTGGGGGCTGCTCCTAAGCCCTTCAGAATATTTCAGATCGGAATATAGATGCCCTTCTCCAGGATTCTCGAGAGAAATGAAATCATGATCAAACAGGAATGGAACACCAAGAGCAGCAGTAAGTGCTTCTAAAGCTGAAGAACAGGCTGGCAGAGGTGATGGCATTACAAAGAGAGAACAGGCCGGCAAAGATCAATAGCTTCTTGGTTTGCAAACTTCCCTGCTTAGAAGCTGCTGGAAAAATATCTGTGAATGTCCTGAGATCTATGGCACTTTAAACTGTCAGAATCCGCCAGATAATTTGGGCTTTGTGGAAGGTAGCAAAAGGGAGGGTCAACTATTCTTATCCCCAACAGTTTTACTTCGGGCTAAACCAGAGGGTTGTCCTTTCTTGAAGACGCCCAGCTTACCTCAACTCCAGGTCCCGTACTCTGAGGACCTGTCAGGGGAGAGCTACTTCTTACATAGGTGAGGGAGAGGGAAACTCACGAGCGTCCCAAGAGACCTTGGGGGGGCACATGTACATTCCCTGTTCAGGACTGAGGACAGGGGTGCTCACCTGACTGTGGAGTTGCTGCAGCTCCTCTAGGCTTTGCCTCAGTTTACCCCTCTCTCCCTCCATGAGTTCCCTTAGGGCTCTCGAGTCCTCACTGGTCTGCCTTATCTGTTCTTCTAAGGAGTCATCATCAATTCTCCGGGAGCTCTGACAGCAAAAGAGAAAGCCGCCAACCCGAGAGATGGTGCAAGCAGGCGGGTGCAGTGAGATGGTTCGTGTGGGGGTGGAGATGGGCCGGTTTGGTGGGGAGCAGGGTAAAGGAGATGGGGGGGGGAGGCAGAGGGAAAGAAAGGGAGAGAAGGACACGGGAGGGAAGAAAGAAAGGGTTAGAGCAGAGAGATCCTCTCGCCCCATCTGGATCTGCACACCTTAGTCAGACATTTAGTTTTGTTTCAGGCTTGGGGGGGGGGTCAGCACCTCACTCCGACAGCTCCCACCCCACCGATGACCCAGCCTCCGCGGCCATGGCACACTCCGAGAATCCATGCGGCACGTCCAGGTAAGGACGATCACCGTCTCACGGGATCATCTAGTATGGGGGGAAAGATGTGACCTGTTCTGTAGGAGGACAGGCCTCAAAGAGAGGCAACTGCCCGGAGCCGGGGGAGTGGATGGAAAGTAAGTCTGGCAGAAATCTGTCACGAAGTTGGAAGAAATGCCAGTCTGCCCACGGGAACATTCCTCTCCTCCACAAGAAGAGCCACATCTGGAATTCTAAAAGGCCCTTGTTGATCTTCTCAACTTTCTGTGCTCACTTGTATCATTTTAGCAGAAGCCTCAGATCTTTTAAGTGTGCCTATGGGGACCAAAGAGCTATAGAAAAGAAACCTGCAGTTTGCACCTAGACCCAAATTTCTATATTCAAAGCTTCCAAGGAAAGTCCTTGACCTCAGGGCCACCATGGCCTAGACTTGACCACATGGAGAAAGGACTCCACTTGTATGCCAGTGTCTTCGGGAAGGTGACTTTGGAACTCCCGTTCCCTGACACTCTGTCCCTCTGCCCGGTCACCAGTGTGCAGTGCGCTCGGACCCTACGGGCTCCGAGGACGTTCTCATAGACTCTGCAAGGTTCCCCTCCGGGATTAACTCGTCCCCCCGCACTTGCCTTCAGCCTCCCACCAGCCAGGTTGGGGGGGGGGGGAGCTTCCCGGCCGGGCCGCTTACCGTGGGCTCCATGCCATCCACGATGCTCTGTATCAGCCTCTTGAGCTCGCTCAGGGCCGTGCGCAAGCTGCCGGCCGGCACGTCCTTGGCAGACGAAGTCTCTGAAGACTCGTCCATCGAGGAGTCCGTGGAGACGGCCGAGTCGGCGCTGTCGTTCCCTCGGAGGTGCGAGCAGAGAGAGCGGACCTGGCAGTAGGCCTCCCAGAGCTGCAGTCTCAGCTGCTCCACAAAGAACCGTTCTCATTACGGACGCGAGAGAAGACAGCCCTGCCTACCTTTTTCTGGCGTAGGAACCCAACACACTGACACCCAAGGACTAGTACTAGGAAAACAGTTTTTCCTTTTTTAAATCACCTGTCCTAAGAAATACCGATCTTTGTTCTGGGCCCAGTCCATCTACCCAGACTCCCAAATCTTAATTCCCCAGCCCTCTACCTGGTTCCCATTTGTCACATAAGCACTTCTTTATACAGTTGGCTACTCTGATAGGAGTCATGATGAGGGGAGTACGTGGTTCGAGGTAGTATGAAAAGAAGCCATGTGGATAGACCGTGAGTGTTCTAGAGCCCAGCCAGCGAAGAAGTATGAGGCCGAGGATGAGCCGACAGGCATCTCCTCAGAGGCGCTGGGGCAACAGTGAGCCCGGGACAGGCTTTGGTCAGGGCCTGCTTCCCGCCGGCTCTGCCAGTCGGCCTAGACTTCCGCAGGTGCAGGGCCACGGGCCCTCTCGGGGAGGAAGCCGAAATGGGAGGTGCTTGGCCATGAGGAGGACGGACAGGCTCCCGCAGTCCGGGGCCTGCCCCTGCGGTCCCTGGACAACCTCGCGTGCCAGAGGGGCGGGGATCAGCACCTGCTCTCGCTCTTGCTCCAGCTCCTCAGCCTCCATGCTCTGCTCTATCTCGGACAGGAGGGACGTGCTGGTGGCAGCCGAGCTCTGCAGGCTCCTCTCCTCCGTGAGCTCGTCCACCTTCACCTGTAGCTGCCGGTAGGAGAGCCGCACCTCCTGGAGCTCCAGCTGGCTCTGATGCAGCTTTTGAGAGACGACAAACAGTCCTGAAGCTTCCCCCAACCGAAAACAAACAAACAAAAAGCCGACCCCAAACCTGATCACGCTTCTATGTCCAACCACCGATTAACAGAAAAATACAGAGGCGAGAATATGCTGGATTACGTTAGGGCTGTGCAGGCAGGAAACCCCAGATTTGGGGAAATTCCGCAGGACAAACAGGTCAGCTCCCTTAACATATACATTTTAAGAAAAAAAGAAAAGATAAAGGGGGAACCTATAGATTTAAAGAGGCTCAAGAGACATATTAACCGACTGCAATGTGTAGGCCTATTTTAATTTGCATCTTGATTCAAGTAAAAAATGTGAAGAAACAATTATGACATTTGTAAGAGTTAAAAATTTGAGCACTGGGCTATTTGATATTAAGAAAACATTGCGGGGCACCTGGCTGGCTCAGTCAGTAGAGCACGTGACTTTTGATCTTGGTATCATGCATTTGAGCCCCACATTGGGCATGGAGCCTACTTATAAAAATTTAAAAAAAAAAATTTTTTTTTTTTAATTATTTGACAGAGAGAGCGAGAGAGGGAACACAAGCAGGGGGAGTGGAAGAGGGAGAAGCAGACTAGGCTTCCCACTCCATCACAGGACCCTGGCATCATGACCTGAGCCGAAGGCAGACGCTTAATGACTGAGCCACCCAGGTGCCCCTGTATGTTGTATTTTAGTGACAAAAATTAAGGAAAAAAAGAGTAGTTTGGAAAGAAGCTGAGGGTAGGATTTGGAGTAACATTTGTGTAGAGATACCAGAAGTCCCAAACCCATGAGAACAGAGGTCTCTGCCTACTCCGTGTCATACCCCTAGTTTACAGATAAGGCCCAGGCCTGGGAGGGGCTTACACAGCACGGGAGGCTCCGAGGAGGAGGGGGATGCCGCAGCGGTAAAGGGAACCACAGCTACACAGCACACAGGCCAGGGCTCCCGCCCGCTCTCTCGCTGCTGCTACTTCACACCTCTCTGCATTCTGCGGGGCCCCTTCCCTGCGGCATCCAAACAAGGCCCCGATGCCTGATGACGTTACTATTGCCCAATGTCGACACCACCATGGCCGATAAGTGCCGTACTCTCCGTCACCATGCTAGCGCTTTTTTTTTTTTTTTTAAAGATTTTATTTATTTATTTGATAGAGAGACCACAATTTGGCAGAGAGGCAGGCAGAGAGAGGAGGAAGCAGGCTCCCCGCTGAGCAGAGAGCCCGATGTGGGGCTCCATCCCAGGGCCCTGAGATCATGACCTGAGCCGAAGGCAGAGGCTTTAACCCACTGAGCCGTCCAGGCACCCCACTGTGCTAGCTCTTAACACAACAGACACTAACTGCAGAGTCTTCTTCTGCTCGGACCACTATGCACACGTCCGCATAGGACACCTCCTATGTGGTGAGCAAGGCTTCCTACTCTTGTATTTGTGGACTGCCCACCCCTCTCTTTTAAAAGATTTGCAGGGGAGGGAGTGGCGGGAGAAAGAATTTCCTGGGATTTAGATTTAACTAATTTATTCTTTCATAACACAGGACTTCTGGGGTTACCACTGTTCATTAAAAAGAGAGCAGACACGGTTTTGTCTGTCCCAGACTGCTAGCCAGATAGGCTTGTGGCTCCTGCAGAGATGCAGACCCTGAGCGGCAGTGGGTAGCAGCTCCAAGCTCTGGAGTGCTCATGAGAGGAGTCAGCTGCCCTGCAGAGCCTCCAGCTCACCGTTCACGTGCCCTCGGGCCCTGCCACTGCTGGTCAGTATCAGACCGCGGCTGGCGGGTGGGATGAGCCTTTCCTAGGAAGAGTCTGGAGCCTGGCTGCTCAGAGAATGAAAAAGGAACGGGCAAGCCTGCTCTGTCTGCATGGTGCCCATGGATCAGCAGTACCTGCTGGTCCAGTGGGAACTCTTCCAGCCTCAGTTTTGAGAAAACTCAGAAAGAAGAAATTAGGGTTAAAAAAAAAAATTCCTAGGAAGCATTTGGCACAATTACAAATGGCATATCAAGTTGGCAAAATGCTTTACAATTATTTTCTAGGCAACCCCACATACATCCCAGCAGGAGAAGTTCAGCACAGACAAGTACAAGTTCTTATGCACCGGACAAAATTAGTTCAATTACTCATGTACACTGAAGGGTGCTTAATTAATTATAACAGCAAGAGAACAAAAGACCAGGACAGGTCTGCCCTCTCTGGTCAATAACTGATCCACAAGCATATGTAGGAAAACCAAACCAGAGGAGTCTATTAAATATAAGAAACCTCTAAAATAAGAAATATCATCCTTTGTATAACAAAAATGACACTTAAATATATGTGTGTGTGTGTGTGTATCTAAACAAGGGAAGACACCAAATGCCTTAGTTTAAGCTTATGATACTCATGTTCCTCCAGTTGGCAGAGGTGGGAACACCCTCCCATTTGACACTGAGGAAACTAAGACACTATGATATTAAGTGTCAGAGCAAAGTTTACACTGCAGGCCTTCTGGTTCCTGGGTCACCCCACAGAGTGGGGCCTATGCTTTCTGCTGATGAAATCCTGGGACAGGGCCCCTGCACACACCTACAAGAGGCTCAGGTGTCTATAAATCCTAGAGGGCAGGTAAGTGGTCCTTAGGGGGACAAAATCCTTTACTGGGTATTAATATCCAGTTTTTTTATTGGGTATTCAAAAATAATAATTTTTATAACTACTGTCAGACTGAAAAAAAAAAATGAGAGCTGGAATTGGTCAGTGGTTTAAAAGTCTGCATTAGGGGCACCTGGGTAGCTCAGTGGGTTAAAGCCTCTGTCTTTGGCTCAGGTCATGATCTCAGGGTCCTGGGATCAAGCCCTGCATCCGGCTCTCTGCTCAGCGGGGAGCCTGCTTCCCTCTCTCTCTCATCCTGCCTCTCTGCCTGCTTGTGATCTCTCTCTCTCTCTTTGTCAAATAAATAAATAAAATCTTAAAAAAAAAAAAAAAGTCTGCCTTAGCCAGCAGGGCCCAGCTGCAGGGTGGACTAGATTCAGGAGGGGCTACCCTGGTCGTGCAGGCCCGATGCCCTGCCCACTCAGCCTTCTTCTCAGCCTTTATCTGAAACAAAGGATTAAAGTCATGGAATTATACACAGTCCAAGGCCACTAGCTCTACATTTCGCGAGTCTGACTCCGACCCCTTTGCGGCCACCCGAGCAAGCTGGCATACTTATTCCTGTGGCGGCACAGGCCATTTTAGCAACTGAAGGCCTTTCTGGAGGACACTGGTAATTAGCAGCAGCTTAAGAAAAATTTCATATGAGCTGAAGGAAAAGAATCACAAACAGGTGGGAAAGATAAGAATTCAGCCCATAAACACAGACTCTCCACAGTGTGCACTGCCTGACCTGCTACAGGCCATGCAGGGAGCCACACTGTCTCCGTCCTGATGAAGCCCAATCGCAGGAGAGCGGACATGCGGACGGCGAGGTGCTGAAGGTGGGGCGGCCTGGGGCTCTCGCCGCCAGAGCCTGCACAGCCCATGGCGTTAGCCGGGTGCTGGATGGCGCACACCGATCCTGCTCTTCCCTGTCCTTTGGTCCCCAACTCTCGGTTTGAAATAAGGACTTCTCATTTGTGAATTCAGGCTAGACTGAAAAGGTCCTTTAGAGGCAGGGATCTTTCCGCATTCTTCTGTACTCGTTTTCCTTCTCCTCCACACTCTGCCTCAGCGGCCTCAGGGGAGCACCTCAGTGGGGTAAGAGGGGCCAGTGAGACGCTGATGCTCTAGACGCTGTCACTGAGCACCACGTGAAGCAGACTGGAGGCTCTCCTTTTAATTCGACCAAGGACTTACTACTTTGGTAAACAATTCACTTTTTTCTAAGCCTCAGTTTTAGAATGTGCGCAAAAGCACCCTGTTCCCTGTAAAGAAGTATACAAATGTTCACCACTATAACCACAGGCAATCTTACAACAGGAGTCGACTCCTTTCCATCTTGGAAACAGCTGTGAGGCTTTAGCAGGCATCATTTTCTAGTCAACATTTACGGAGGCCCTACTGCGTGCAACGTCCCAAGCTAAAGGCACACACACACAAAAAAAACCCAGAGGGTGGACAGCTGCTCATTTGCTCTTAAAGAGCCTAATCACTCAGACGGCAGCTTAGCTGACGGTGTCAATAACAAGCAATGTCAGCCCAAGATGTTTCCAGATCCCACATCCTAGTCTTCCTCAACAGCCGGCCGCTGAACCCAGTGGGGCCTGCCGTGGCCTGGTCTTTGGGGAGGGACCTGCCTGGTACTCGCACACATTTGGCTGACCACCCCCACATGAACAACCACGTTGCAATCTCTCCCACTGCTTGGCAAGCTCAGAGGGTGCCCAACGGAAGGGATGTGCTCTTAGCCACTGGCCCCAGGTGCTCCTAGGCCACTTTGGCAAAGCCGCCTTTGTAGCAGATGTCACACTCTGTTTCTGGGGCGGCTCGGAGCAATTATCTTTTTGTTTGGGGGGTTGTCAAGTGTGAGCCTGAGCATTCAGCTGAGGACGGGTGGCAGGTCCCAGATAAGGACAAATACGGCCATAAAGTGACTTCCTTTAGGAAGGAAAAAGAGGCCAATTAGGTTCACAAAGGGTTGGCCTATGCCTTTTCTAGCAACTGTTAGAAGCAGGATGGGAGTCTTGCTGTGTTCAGTGGGCAGCTTCTTGATTTCTGCTCAGTGTAAGCTGACTAAATGCATCAGCCTGGGCAAGCAGCAGCAGAGAGCATTGTGAGCCAAGCACAGAAAGTCACAGGCTCCCTTGGAAACCTCTAGCAGATTTCACAAACCCTAGGAGGCGGAATGACACTCCTCATGTTCCAGTCATGTTAACAGCCCAGAAAGAACTCTCTGAAACTGCTCCAGGGGCCAGTGGCTCAGAACAAATTGGAAGGATGACCTGCAGGTAGCGATGCGTGTGTTTTCAGCAGAGCCAGACTGGCCAAGCTGGTGGGTGCCTAAGGAGAGCGACACGGGGCCAGAAGAGAGACCTCGGCTTTACCCTGTCCTGACCCCTCCGGCGGTGCCGGCCCGTCAGCGTTCCTGCTGGCCAGGCAGCTACGTGCTCCCTTCATCTGGCCCCGGTTCTACAGGACAGCTTCTCTGCCTCAGTACCTGCAGGTCTTTGTCATGGCCTTGCCTCTCCAGGATCAGCACCCGGTCCTGTAGCTCCTCCACAGTCCCCTGGAGCAAGTCGTTCTCCTCTAAGGTGGCACTGAGACGATGCTCCAGCTCCCGTTTCCGATCCGACAGCATCTTGATCTGAAAGGGTGGAGAGTCACAGGGGTGGTGTGCAGTTATACCCAGGCTGATGAGCAGGAAGGGAGGAACTAGCCCCAAATATGAAGGCAGGTGTCTCCCCAAGTGCTCTGCCCAAGGTCCTGGTGGCCCCATCTCTGAGAGAACAGCTGTGAACTCTCAAGCTGGAGAGAAAGCCCCTCCCTTCTAGAAACTTGTCTGGGAAGGGGTGGAGATGAGCTTTGGGGAAGCTGGAATGTGGGATGCCAGGCAGAGGGAGGGAAGGTCAGTGCTCTGGAAATTCCACAGATAAGACACAGAAGGGCTCCACCTGGCCTGCCCATGACTTCACCTCAACCCCATAGTCTATGGGCGAGTAGAACCCAACCTGTGGTTCCATTCTTCCTTCTCAAGTCATGGGCGCAGGAAAATGCCTGGAACAGCCTCTTGAGCTTCTGCCTTGTCCTACTTTTATGGCTCTCTTCCGTACTTGCTCCCACTGCTAATGGGTCTGGCTCTAGAGGCTGCAGTTCAGACCTGGGGCCCCAAGTTAGCGGGAGAGCTGGCAGGGACAGAAACATAGTGCCTGCCTCAGCCTGTGTCCTGGGAGCAACAGGACGTGGATCTAAGTGAGTAACTGATTTTACTCAGTTTAAGTGTCTTTTTGCCTGAGCAAGTCATTGGTGACCAGGAGGAATTTCACTCCTTTTATTAAACAGGCTGGTGTGTTTGTACATTGCGTATCTAGCCAGTCTCAAGAGATATAAATCTTCTCTTAGGAAGACCTGTCTAGTCTTTTCAATGTCAGTGAGAAAACAAAGGCAAAAAGGAAAGAGATGCCAAGTCTCCTGGCCTCAGGGTCTGTGGGCTCAGGGGCTGTGCTAGCGCTCCGAGAGGCCAGCGATGCTCCAACCCAAGAACGCTGCACCGCTAAGGGCCATGGAAGCCTTCCCAAGTCCTGCACGCAGGTCCCACTGGCTCCTCCCATCTATCAGTTCCCTGCTGGACTTATCTCTCAACCAGCTTCTTGCTCCCAACACGATTAAGATGTTCTCCACGCTCTCCAGTTTGGCTTGGAGAACAATCCATTAAGGGGACCAACCTCTGACCCTTTCCTGGGGAGATTTTGAAATGAAGGTATAATGTGTCTGAGGTTCTCTGAAATCCACCTTTCCCTCTGCTTTTTGTCTGTTCTTCTGTCCACACTAGAGTTCTGTTCAGAGGGCACAGATCTTCCCTGGCCACCAATCAATCAGATAGGATGCTGTCCTGGGGAAATGGAAGTACGTGGCCTTTGTCCAGAGAGATCAGGTATCTTGCCAAACAAAGAAATACTGTCTCAAGTGTGCACCTGGGTGAGGGACAAAAACGAATAGGTCTCTTCTGTGAATGGGGCCACTATTCCCCACACTGAAGCATGTTACCCTCGTGAAGGAATTCTTACTCTAGTTGATTTTCATTTAAATACCCTCTGACCTTTATATTTCCCTTCCATGGATAATCTTTGTTTCCCAAGTTCCACTCAGAGAAATAATGAGGTGATACAGTTCTGACAGACAATCTTGGTCCCTTAAAAACACTGAGAAGTTCAGAGCTACATGAAGTAACGTGCTTGACCGACTTCATACGTTGGCTTTGTAAAGCAGTGTTACCCGATGAAGCGAGGCATCGACGCTCCCTCACCCCACCCTGTATACCCTGAAACTTGTGAGCACATCTGCCAATTAACATTCCTGGGAATGACCCTGAATCACGAGGGTCTTAAAACAGTAAGCAGAGGGAAGAGGAGAACAGGCAACTCGAAGGAGTCAGAGCTTGGCAAAGGCAGTGTAACAGCAAGTCATGCACACGAGTGGTCACACACAGGCATGCCAGAACCAACTACTTACTTCAAGAACCTGCTGCTCAATACCAGTAGTATTTCCAAGGGAAGGGGGAAAGGAAGGGAGTGACAGGCAGGAGAAAAGAGAAGATATTGACAGACTTTAGGAAAAACATCTTCAGGTCATTTCCAAAGCAAGGAAGCAGCAGCCATCTGGGGTTCTCCGGGGCTGACCACACCTACTGACTCCTTGACCAGAGTCGGGGTGTGATTCATCTGGCCCAAGCCTGTCCCTTCAGGTATAACTTAGCCGAAGGGTTGCTGTCTAGACAACCGGCAGGGGCCGTCAGGATCCGATTAGGTGGAATACTGGGGGGGGCGGGGGAGAGCCCCGTGTGGGCTAGTGATAGGACTCCCCTCTTCGCAGGTCCCACAGCTGGGTTCTCACAGGGTTGTCCACTAAGCGCTACTTTTTCTTTCCCTCCGGCCCACTGAGGGCCAGACACCCTGACTGCCATGCTCTGGCTCACACACTCCACACCGAGCGCTTTCTCTGAACTCATCAAACACAAGAGCCCTGTGAAGTAGCTACTTCCGTTACCCTCCTTTTGTCCGTGACAGTAGCATAGGTCCCATTAAGGTGGACTGAACTGGGCCTAAATAGAATGGAGCCAGGGAAAATTCTCTTTCCCATCTTGTCTTTAGGACGGGCAAGAATGTTTCTGGACTGGTCAACATATTCAGTAAAGTAGGCCATCCATGATTTCAACACACTCAGCAGTAACTCTGAGCAACCTTACTGTTCCAGACAACAGGCTACCCTGTGCCACACGAATCAAGTGTTCCCCATTTAGTTTCTCAGAGACACCTCTCTTTTTAGAGATTTTAGATAGAGCAGGGTTTTGTTTCCCAGTTCAGAGGGCTCCTTATCCAAAAGATCTAGTCAGTGCCTCCACTGAGTAAAGCACTGCCCCTCCAAGCGCGGCCACGTGGGGCGGCTCACCTCGGCCTGAAGGCTTTCAAGCCTGATGATGTGCTGGTTGGTCGATGAGTTTTTCTCACGGAAGTCTTCTCTGAGGGCATGGACTTGCATGGAGAGCTGTCTCTCAACTTCTGAGGCCTACAAGCAGAGGAGACCTTCAGGGTGGTTTCAGAGGCTTCAGTGGATTCAGTGCAATGACAGTCTGTTAAGATTTTCCTGCCTTTCGTTTCCCAGTGAAACTGCATTGTCTCCCTGCAACTTGCTACTCCGCAGGGAGTACAGGATGGGAGGCTGGCTTCCCACTCGCGTTCCGTGCGTTCCCTAGCGCCCGAACAAGACCAGCCATCTCTACTTCCACTACGGATGAGTCTGTCTTGGTAAAGACTGCTTTGCTAGGAGTCAGAGGAAATAGGCCTAGGAAGGGTGAGCTCTCAAACGATCGATACCATCAGGATTACTCCGTACACAGAAGCCCAGCAAAAATCTACTAAGCCCAGAGAAAATCTCAGTGTTTTACATGAAAGAGTGAGAGATAAACCTACTACCTTAGAAACTCCTCGATTTCTTAGAAATTTCTTTATTTATATCCTCTCATTCCTTTATTTTCTCTTTATTGCCTCAGCAGGGCCCAGGTGAATCACCTCTGTCTCCATTGCGCATTTCCATTCAACATGGGCACCATTTGAACTTCCCTGTCATGGCTGTTAAGATTTTTTTTTTTTTAATTTTTGTTTTTTAAAGATTTTTATTCTTTGAGAGGGGGAGAGAATGTGTGAGAAAGCATGAGCATGGGAGAAGGGTAGGGGGAGAGGGAGAAGCAGACCCTCCACAGAACAGGGAGCCCAACGTGGAACCTGATCCCAGGACCCCAGGATCATAACCTGAGCTGAAGATGCTTAACCAGCCAAGCCACATAGGTGCCCTGTTAAGAATTTTTTTTTTAAGATTTTATTTTTAAATAATCTCTACACCCATCATGGGACTCAAATCCACAGCCCTGGCATCAAGAGTTACATGCTCCACCAACTGAGCCAGGAAGGCACCCAGATGTCTGTTAAGATTTTTGCCATGCAGTCCCCAAGGACATCTTCTGCAACTTTAAATTCCTGGGGAGTGTTGCCTGAGGCACTTATTCCCCACCCTGATCCATTTATCAGTTCTCTAATGCTCCAACACTGCAAAACTCCAAAGACATTTAGTGTATCAGCACCTTCTTCTGAATATGCAGGAAAGGATTTTGAAAGAATGCTTCCTTGCTAAGACTTGAACTCTAGTCTTTCTCTGGGAGTCCCAGCCCAGATCTTAGTGTGCACTGGCCCTGGACACTGCCCAGGAGAGACAAGAGCCACAGGACAGGTTAATTAATTGCCTTGGTGTTTTTTTGAGACCGAAAGGGGGTCAGTAAGCTTTATGAGTTCTTGGGAGAGATCACTGTGTGCTGAAATGGTTAGGAGGTGGGATGGTAATGAAATTGATATGGTAGGCTAGCTGTTCAATGAGGCTCTCACATTAACAGATACATGTTTGACAGGTTTTTTTTTTTTTTAACTTTTTTTTTTTAAACTTTTTAAAAAAAGATGTATTTATTATTATTTTTTAAGATTTTATTTATTTGACAAAGATGAAAGAGTAAAGTAGGCAGGGAGGCAGGCAGAGACAGAGGGGGAAGCAGGCTCCCTGCTGAGCAGAGAGCCCGAGGCAGGGCTGGATCTCAGGACCCACCCATGACCTGAGCGGAAGGCAGAGGCTTTAATCCACTGAGCCACCCGGGCGCCCCTATTTATTTACTTTAGAGACAGAGTGAAGGTGGGGGTAGTGACAGAGGGAGAGAATCTCAAGCAAGCTCCCTGGTGAGCACAGAGCCCACGCAGGGCTCAATCCCATGACTCTGAGATCACAACCTGAGCTGAAATCAAGAGTTAGACACTCAACGGACTGAGCCACCAGGCCCGCCTCAATAGTTGTCTTTATCTTCAAGTGCTATATAAGCAATCGTCCAGCTTTGTCTTGGTCCCGCAGATACAAAACATGTTGCTCCTGTGAACTAGATGGTCATGTAAGCATCACAGTCTATAGTTCTAATTTTTAAACAGTTACACACACACAACAAAATAGAACCAAACCACCTCTTTTTCCTTATTCTAAATTTAATTTCAGACACCACCAGCTTGTTTTTCTTAATCATTTAGAAACACAATGTTAGTCATCCTTGCCTAAAATATCATTAGTGGTATGTACTGAGTACTTACTATGGGCCAAGAATTGTGCTAAATGCTTTAAATGAATTATCTCAATTGCAATAACCAAAGTAGTGCCTATCACGCTCAATTTACTAATGAGGAAACAGGCTCAGGGAAATGAAGGAACTTGCCAACTTCTTAGTAAATGATGGCATCCGAATGGTAAACTCTGTGTTGTTTTGTCTCCAAATTAGGACTTCAATACAGGCATACCCTGTTTGGCTGCACTTCACTTTACTGTATTTTGTAGATACTGTGTTTTTTCCAAATTGGAGGTTTGCGGCAACCATCATCGAGCAAGTCTGCCAG
>CM053616.1:38224404-38301995 GCA_028646535.1 Procyon lotor | reverse complement strand
AAACAACTCCTGTAGTGACATCAAAGGTCACAGGTCACAGATTGCCAGAAGAACTCTAATAATGATGAAAAAGTCTGAAATACTGCAAGAATTACCCAAATGCAACACATGAGACATGCAGTGAGCAAAGGCTGTTGGCAAAATAGCGCTGGCAGACTTGCTCGATGATGGTTGCCGCAAACCTCCAATTTGGAAAAAATGCAAGAACTTCAAATTGCTATTTAAGCAAAGGCACAGGGGTGCCTGGGTGGCTCAGTGGGTTAAGCCTCTGCCTTCGGCTCAGGTCATGATCTCAGGGTCCTGGGATTGAGCCCTGCATCGGGCTCTCTGCTCAGCGGGGAGCCTGCTTCCCCCTCTCTCCCTGCCTGCCTCTCTGCCTACTTGTGATCTCGCTCTCTGTCAAATAAATAAAATCTGAAGAAAAAAAAAAAAAAAAAGAGAGAATGCACTCTTCTATAGGAATGTGTGGGAGGCCATTCATCAAAATGTTATCTGTGATTACCTCTGGGGGATGAGATTCCTATAGATTTTCACTTTGGAAAAAATTATTTTTCTATAATGTTTGAATATTCTACACAGATATGTATTATCTTAATATCAAGGGGAAAAAGGTATTTTTATTCTTTAAGAGTAAGTAAATTCATAAGATATCAACCTATGGAGAAAAGTGAAAGAAAGAAAATAATACTGTAAACATCAAACCAAAGATCAGGATCTTCAGTAATATGAGGCTGAGGAGAATGATCAGTAATCACAGGGATCCCCAGTCAGCACGAACTTAGAAAGATTGAGGGGGAAGAGAAGTTACTCATTTATTTGTTTTTTAACTTTCAAGTTTGAGAATTGACAAAGTTTCAAACCCCTGAGGAATATAAAGAAATATAAGACACAATCTCCATCCTCAAATAGCTGAAGGAGATGAGATGAATACTCATGAAACAGCCGATGTAAGTCACAGAATAAGTATTTGTATATACGGCAGATGGTGTGAGAAGTACACAAGTAACTGGAAACAAAATATGGAAAGTTTTGAGAGAAGGAAGAACAAATTCAACAGCTCAGTGACCTTGAGATATTATATAACCACTGTACCTCAGCTTCCTCATCTGAAAAATGGTAATTAAAGGATCTTTAAAGTTATGCCAGTATTAAAATGCAATAACGTGGATAACACGTTTAGCATAGATGAAATATGTAGTATGTTAGAGCTATTATTATCACTTCTAATAAAGTAAAAATTCCAAATAGAACATGCATTCATTCAGAGGAAAACATGCAATTTGAAAGATAAAGCCTCAGGTTTAAATCTGGTTTAAACCCTGAAGACAGCATGTGATGACACGGAGATGTGGGTTGATAAAGTCAGGCCTAACAGGACGTGATGAGAGCAGACAATGGCAAGGGACTTACCTAAGATCACAGAGTTTGTTAGTTCTCGACTCCTGTTCCAGTTTCTTCCCACTTTATTACCATTTTTTTTTTTTTAACAAAAGACAAAAATTAATAGTCACATAGAGAACAATTTTCAGGGATGCTGAAAACTTATGCCCTGGAGTAAGGCAGGGCTGATGCTACTAACAATGCTTGTTACTCCTGTGAGGGGGTGTCTGATAAAGTCAATGCCTAAACTGTTGGTCCTGTTCATACCAAGTATGTGCTCTTTAATATTTAGAAGGGTCACTGCTGTGAAATAGAGGCCATGCCTAATTTTGTTTTATTTGAACTAACTTTAAAATTAGAGCACTATCATGGTTTTATTATCATCCTTTTAATCATGGTCACAAACATAATCCCTCACTGTCAAAGACCAGCAACTCTGGCAGCACAGGCTTTAATTGAAAAAGAAAAAAGGACACATGTCAATCCACCTTTGTTTCTTTTTTTTTTTTTAAAGATTTTATTTACTTGACAGAGAGAAACACAGCGAGAGAGGGAACACAAGTAGAGGGAATGGCAGCGGGAGAAGCAGGCCTCCCGCCGAGCAGGGAGCCGGATGTGGGGCTCGATCCCAGGACTCTGGGACCATGACCTGAGCCGCAGGCAGCCGCTTAACGACTGAGCCACCCAGGCGACCCTCCACCTTTGTTTCTGAAAGCAGGTCATTGTCAGCGGTCAGATCCCTGACACTGACACTGCTAGTTAATAAAAGATTATTTCAGAAGCCGGAGAGAAGAAACTAAAAAAGTTTTTATTTTTAAATGTTCTATGAGGACTCATAATAAAATAGGCCCAGATATTCCCAATATACTGTATACACAGAGTTTTGATTCATTCTTTGTCCCTTTTTTTTTTTAAAGGTTTTATTTATTTTTTAAGTCTCCCCCTGCCCTTTTTTTTTAAACCACAATCCTTAGTGCTAACTTGATGGCCTGGCACTTTGCATTAATTCCAACATGGATGTAACACTTGCTTTCTATACTTTGAGTCAAGGATGTAGAGACAAGTAAGACTGAGTTCTTGTGGGAAAACTGCCTTGCTAACTCAGGGTCTGAAAGAGTGCGTGGTCCTCCTCTACCAGATACCACACTGTGTGAGCTCAGGGAGGCTGCTTGACGCTCCATGCTTTTGCTTCTTTACCTGTGAAGGTAAAGGATAGAGGATCAAGTGGTAGCTATCTCAAAAAGCTGTTGTGAGGATGAAATAAATTAGCAGAGGTAAAGTGCTCAGAACAGTGTCTGATGCAGGCTAAGTATTCTATGTGGTAGCGCTTGTTGCCACTGCGTCATCGTTAGCTCTAATAGTTTCAAAGATCAATCCTGACTGAAGACTGATGTTTAAGTTACTGGCACAAAAAGTCTAGAAGATTAAGTGTAAATGAGGACAGATCTTCAGCCAAAATAAAGAGGCCTAGAGAATCTGGCACAGGGATTGATGGAGGGTGGGGAGAATGACAGCTCTAACTGAGGTAGTTACAGAAAATTTAGGCTTTTTCATCTGTGGATGGTGGTATGGTCATAATAGAGAAAACCTGAAAGTTCTTAGGGGCAAAGGGAGGAGTGGATATGAGAAGGGAACCAAGGTAAAGGGATTACTATCTAGCTAAACTGCGGCACTGTGAACATGTGTATCTTGGAACAGGCTTTCCTGCTCCCTCAGGGTTGAAAATACTGAGTACCATGGATTTCCTGCAATGTGAAATGTTTATGCTTTCAAAAGAAGACTGCTTGGAGAAGAAAGAGAGAATCTTTTCATAATAAACAGGAAGGCTGAGGAGAAGGCAGCCACTCTGAATGATGTTCTTTCTTTTTTTTTTTTTTAAAGATTTTATTTATTTATTTGACAGAGAGGAGAGAGATCACAAGTAGTCAGAGAGGCAGGCAGAGAGAGGGGAGGAAGCAGGCTCCCCGCTGAGCAGAGAGCCCGATGTGGGGCTCGATCCCAAGACCCTGAAATCATGACCTGAGCTGAAGGTAGAGGCTTTAAGCCAATGAGCCACTCAGGTGCCCCTGAAACGTGATCACCTTAAGTGAATACTTTTTGAGACAGTCAAGCTAAGATTATAGAAAATAGAAGTGGGATTAAGCTAAACTCCAGGAGTGTCGCATTCGAAAAGTTCCACCAGGATCATCAGGGAATTAATGAGATAATTCCCTTTGATTTAAATAGTCCAGCCCCAGTAAAGGGCACTATTTCCCTCTATAGGTCATCACCATGGCTCATTCAGATTTACTTAGGCTTTGATGTAAATTACCCATGACTGATCGGTGGATTTGCTGCTTGGTGCTTCTACCTGAACCTTCACTCTGCTTTTGTATGTGAAACCATTTAATACTCAGAACCTACAACTTCATTCTCTGTGCCTTCTATGAATTTCACTGCAATTCCTTCTTTTAAAAGATTATCTTTTGAGGGAGGCCTGGGTGGCTCAGTCAGTTAAGCCTCTGCCTTCGGCTCAGTTCACGATCCGGGGTCCTGAGATTGAGCCCCGAATCGGGTTGCCTGCTCAGTGGTGAGCCTGCTTCTCCTTCTTCCTCTGCAGCTTTCCTGCTTGTGCACTCTCTCTCTCTGTCAAATAAATAAATCTTAAAAAAAAGAGAGAGAGAGAGAAAGGAGAGAAACTAACCTGAAAAGAGGGAAGATAAATATTAAGCACTTCCTATGTCCAAGCACTGCTCTAGGTAATGTAGAGTTATTTCATTTAATCTTAACAATACTATGGGATGAGTCCAATTAACCCATTTTATAGATGAAGAAACCTAAACTGTAAGAGATTGAGTCACGTAATTGAGGTCACTTAATTAGTAAACAAAAGAGCTGGTATCCAAATGTCAGTCTGACCCCAAAGCCAATGAAAATGCCACCCCATGACCATGCCTAAGGGGCAAGACTGCCCTCCTACCTACTTCTGGTAGGTTCAGCAGCAAAAACCAGATGCCCAGTCGGCACTTCTTCCTGAACGCTTTGAGACTTCTTTCATAATTTATCTCCAGTCCTGACCTCTTCTCTGACTTTAAGTTCAGATATCCAACTACCTACTCAACACATCCACTTGATAGTCAATGTGCATCTTAAAGTCAACACTTACAAAAATCAAACTCCTGACTCTAGGGCTTCCACCCCAACATGCTTCTCCTGAGTCCTCCGTTTTTCAGGAGATGGCAACTCCACCTACAAATCCTGTGGGCTATACCTTTGAAATGGAACTCAGGAGAGTCATGAGTGCGAATGAGTTGGTATCAAAAAAGCTATTAGAATGGTACCTGGCTTATAATAAACATTGAACGAGTACTTACTGAGAAAAATAAATATTCAGCAACCCACCACTTCTGTCTCCATTTTTCCACCCTAGTTCCAGCCAGCATAATTGCTCACCTAGACTACTGGCCCCAGCAATCACCTGGTCTCTCTGCATTCAGCCTTGTCCTCCTACAGCTCATTCTCCACACAGCAGAGCAATCCTTTAGAAACCCAAGTCAGATCATGTTCCTGCTCAAAACCATCTAGAAGCTTTCATCTTACTCAGAATAAAATATGATAAGTTCTTATCTTGGCTTAAAGACTCTACAAGATTCCTTCCCAACACAACCTCATCTCATCTACTTTTATCCACTATATTCTCTCTGCCCCACTCATACTGGCCTCCTTGCTGTCCTCAGCCATGTGGAGCATACTCTTACATCAGATGTGCGTGTTTGCTTCCCCTCTGCCTGGCACTCTCTTCTCTTAGCTATTCACAAGCTGTTCAGTCACACACACAGGTCTCTTCTCAAATGTCATCTCATCAAAGAGGTCTGCTTTGTTTGCCCTACCCTACATGCATCAGTCTCTATTCCCACCCTCTCTTTAATGTTTCTCTATGGCACTTCCTGACATACAGCTCTTTGTTAATTGAGTTCCTGCCTCTCTCTCTGCCCTCGATGTCAATTCCAAAAGGGCAGGGCCTCTGTTTAATTTGCTGCTCACGACCCCACTACTGAGAACCGTACCAGGCACGTAGCTGACAAATTTGTTGAGTACAGGGAAAACGTGCAGAGATTCACTCATTTTCAACCTTAAGGTTGCCTGTAACATACTCCTGAATGTCAGAGGGAACAAAACAAACTCTATAAGATCTGCATATTACAGAATGAGTTCAGTTTTCAGCAGGAATTTTTAATCTTTAAATATTAAGAATTTTATTTTTAAATCTTTCCTTTTATTTAAGTAAATGGACAGAAGACAAATCATGCCAATTTTTATCTTTGCCCTTAATTACTTACCAACAGTCACAAAGACTACATATAAATTAGATATAAAAATGTTTTCCCCCCTCAGATTTACCTTATCTGTTATGTCTATTTTGCAAAAATACCATTTCTTTACAGAAAGAATCCATGGCAAGATGTTTTTCTGAAAAACTATCTCCTACTAAATTTTCAAATATGAAAATGTGGAAAAGCAGGGTTTAAGGTTCTGGAGACAGCAACTAAGTAGTTGGGCAATCTCCCAGTGGGACATTTTACCAGTAAATTTGGGGATTTGTTGATGAAAATATTTCTCACATTTTGCCTCAGTAACATATATTTTCTGATGGTTGCCATAGAAATAGTAGTAATGCTAAGAAGGATTAGTCCCACAGGGTTTTACCACTGGGTGCAGAATTACTCTCTGAGAAGTCACTAGAGAAGCAACATGGATAGTATATGGGGACAAAAAGCTGGTGAAAACCCCTGTAAGAGGGGGGAGAAAGGGGAAGCTAACTCTTCTCCCAATCAGCACCTCCATTCCTCACCTTAATACTAGTACAGCTTGATCATCTATGTTCTGAGCCTCTTTCAATCCTACATCCTCCATGAAGCCTTTCCTAATACACTCTAGCTATCAGTTCTTGCTGTCTCTTAATTTACACTTTAAAAAAAGGGCCTTCAGGGGCACCTGGGTGGCTCAGTTGATTGAATACCTGACTCAGTTTTGGTTCAGGTCATGATCTTGGTTGGGGTTGTGGGATTGAGCCCCTCACTGGGCTTACACTGGGTGCAGCGTCTGCTTGTCCCTTTCCGCCCATCTCCCTGCTCTCTCTCAATTAAAGAAATAAAATCTTTAAAAAACCAAAATAGAAAATGGCCTTCAGATCATAATTTAAGAATCTAATGATAGTGCCCTGCATGGTTCCCTACATCCCAGTTGGAAGAATAGTTACTGAGTACCTACCCTGAGCCAGGCATGAGTGCTGTGTCATTACATGAATTATTTCACTAAATCCTCATAATAATGCCTGCTAGACCCACTATCTAGATGAATAAGCTGAAGTTTGGAGAGGTTAAATGACTTTCCCAATACAAGTTATTTCCTAATACAAGCCTTATCACTAGCAAAAGAAGGGGTGGCTCACCATCTCTTGCCAGTTCTCCAGTATTCAGAAAGAGCATGGCTCACAACAGGCAATCAATTCACAAAAAATGATTTAAAGAAATCAACAATGAAAAAAATACAAAGAACTACATTTTCTGTGAACAAGTGGGAAGGCCAGAAACTGCCCTCTGTGTGTGTGTGAGTGTTCTTAAAAAATCAAACATAGGGGCGCCTGGGTGGCTCAGTGGCTTAAAGCCTCTGCCTTTGGCTCAGGTCATGATCCCGGGGTCCTGGCATCGAGCCCTGCATCCGGCTCTCTGCTCAGCGGGGAACCTGCTTCCCCCTCTCTCTGCCTGCCTCTCTGCCTGCTTGTGATCTCTCTCCCTCTGTCAAATAAATAAATAAAATCTTAAAAAAAAAAAAAGAAATCAAACATAGTAAGAAACTTCTAACAAAAGTCCATGTACTAATTTGAAAAAAAATTTTTTAAATCTTATATAAAGCTGTCACTATGAACATATTGGTGTTTGGTCATGATTAGTTGTGAGATATGCTGCAAGTCACTCGTTAATACTAATTACTAATACTAACACTACTAATAAAATAATGTAGTAAATACTTTAAAAGTATTGATAATAGCAAGTTCAAAATGTTTACTTACTATGTTTTCTCCAGTAGGTGAGGAAAGGTACAGTTAGAGCTAGCCCTCTGGGCAAGGCAAACACTGAAGAAGCATTTGAGCATGTGTCTTGACGGAAACAAGGTTAAGAACCACTAGTAAAACGGTATTGAGATAGGGATCACATGTCGCTGGACCCCCGTCCTAAACGTTCCTGATTCACTGGCTGACCATAAGCAATTCAGGTAGGGAATGTGGTCTCTATCTCCTCAGGACTTCAAAAACATGGGACAAACCAACCCTCCTACTGCCAGAATATCCTTCAGGGGCAATTAGACATTAGTTAGTGTTCTGAGTTGGCGTTTGTTCTATTTTCTGATTTCTCCGGATGGTAAGGGGGCAAGAGTGGCTTTACTACTTGTAGAAACTGCCTAGTGGATTGGCTTTGTGAAAATGAAACCAGTAAGCTTTGAAGCTGACTCAGTTGTCTCCTTCAGAGAAAAATGGAAGGTCAAAGGATGAATGAGTCTGTTAAAAAAAAAACAGATAAAAAACCCAGAATGTATTATGTAAACCAGGCTATAAAAAAAAGTCTCCGGGCGCCTGGGTGGCTCAGTGGGTTAAAGCCTCTGCCTTCGGCTCAGGTCATGATCCCAGGGTCCTAGGATTGAGCCCCGCATTGGGCTCTCTGCTCAGCAGGGAGCCTGCTTCCCCCTCTCTCTCTGCCTGCCTCTCTGCCTACCTGTGATCTCTCTCTCTCTCTCTCTCTGTGTCAAATAAATAAAATCTTAAAAAAAAAAAAAAAATGTCTCCATGATTTTAAACAGAGTAAGTCGTTCCCAAGTGAACATCAACTTCTCAGGAAGAGTTAAGAGATTAAAGGCATATCACACTTTCTCAGCTTTTAATACATAATAAAAACCCATTTTCTACTTCTCCAAGGTGATGGAAACTGATTAGTTAATGTCTGTGAAGGCTTTCAGGTATACAATGCTATCTTACAGCTAAACACTATTTTATTTAAATTTGTTTCCGCTTCCTTTCTGTCAGTCAACCACCATGTCTATCTGGGATGCCATGAAGGAGATTATTAATTAACTGCAGTCATATAAGCTTGAAAATTCTCAGAAGCAGGGAGAAATGACAGAAATGAGAAAAGACAGAAAAAAGACAGAAATGAAAATTTGGGGCACATTCAGACAGAGGCTCATTTAAATGCCAAAATAATTATTCTAAGCCAAAGAGAATTCAAATAACTTGTCACTTCAGAGTTCCTAGGTAGGAGAGAAGATGTTTCACAAATCAAAATGCTCATTCCTTAATAAACCTAATATTTTAAGGAAGAACAAAAATACAACAAACAATTCAAAATAATGTGGTAATCCAATACTAGCTCAACTTACAATTACTGAACATCTACCACAGGTAAGGCAATTATGTTAGGCACTAAATAAGATGCAGAAAAGTCATGAAACACTAGGGATCACATTTGCTAAAGTAAAAGCAACAACACAGAAGCACATTAAAACATTCAATTGGTAAAACTTAAGTTCTGGATAGTGATTCCTCAAAGCATACTGAATCAATAATGTCTTTACATTCAACCACTGTGAATTCTGACATATGTTCATTTTATACAATGAGCTCCACCAACAGTTTTAAGCTTTCTAGCCAATCAGCCATAATAACAGGCTATAACGCAGTATGAAATATAGCTTTTAAATTAATTAACTTGTAATTAATTAATTTATGTATTTTGAGAGAGAGAGAGAGCCCATGAATGGGGGGGAGCGGCAGAGGGGAAGAGAATATCTCAAGCAGACACCATGCCGAGTGTGGAGTCCAATGTAGGGTTCCATCTCATGACCCTGAGATCTAAGTTGAAATCCAGAGTCAGACATTCAATCAACTGAGCCACCCAGACACCCCATGAAATACATTTTCAAATGAACATAGAGAAAAGCAAGTCTGATGTTCCCAAATACAAGAAAACTGCTTACTGATTCTATAGAGTTTGTTTCCACAGAACGAACAAAATGTAGCTGGTTTACATTGTAGCAGAAAGAATTAAACTAGCATAAAGGTTATCCTGATTATGGAGTAAATTCACAGAAGTCCTGAAACCACCTTCCCTGGTTACACCTTCTGATCCATTAATTTTACTACTAGGAATCTATCCTCAGGAATAATCAAAGAAGCTGTCAGAGATTTACGTGCCTAGCAATTTCCTAGGTATATATCCTAGAGAAATGTGTGCTTACGTTCACCAGAATACAAGTCAAGATGGTTTATTATAACAGCATTATTTGCTATTAGCTAAAGCCTACAAACGACACCAGTAAACTAGGTATGTTACATATTCCGTCAACAGAAAACACAGTAGAGCAAATGAATTATCTAAACTATATGTATCAACAAGGACGAAATGTAAAAACAAAATGTTAAGCAAAAGGAGTCAGGCACAAAATAAGCCACACAGTGTGATTCCACTTATGCTCAATTCCAAAACAGGCAAATCAAAACAGTGTTATTTATGGATACATAGCAAGTGAAAACCACTATAAGGTAAAGGAAAGGACTGATTATCATAAAAGTCTGGATAGTGACTCCTCTGGGAAGAAAGGGGTTGTTGGGCTCATGAGACCATGCAGAGGGCTCAGTTAAGCTGTGCCCAATTCCTAACCATCAGTAATAATGATATAATAAATAAAAAGTCTGCTGATCTCTGTATCCCTTCAAAGAAATTGGCATATGAAGCCAACTGGATGATCTTTTTTTTCTTTTTTTTTTTTTTTTTAAAGATTTTATTTATTTGACAGCGAGAAACACAGTGAGAGAGGGAACACAAGCAGAGGGAATGATAACGGGAGAAGTAGGCTTCCTGCCCTGCAAGGAGCCCGATGTGGGGCTTGATCCCAGGACCCTGGGATCATGACCTGAGCCGAAGGCAGACGCTTAACGAATGAGCCACCCAGGCGCCCCCAACTGGATGATCTTAAGTACCAAACAGGGTCATAAAGTCACATGTCCCGCTCTCTCCAGGGATTGACTGCCAAGGACCGGATGCTTCTATTCAAGCCAGCACTGCCAACCCAGGGAAGGAGACCCACTGTCGGACTGAAGCTCTCAAACCCCTTTGTATTTAGTTACTTTTGGTATAATTTTAGTTAAAAATATAGTCCAGTCATCTCTTTCTGAAATTACACTCAAATGTCCCAAACCTGTCCTATTAAGAGACAACTTTTGGGACACCTGAGTAGCTCAGTCAATTAGGTGACTGCCTTCAGCTCAGGTCAATGATTTCAGGGTCCTGGACTGAGTCCTGCATTGGGCTCCTTCCTCCTCAGGGAGCCTGCTTCTCTCTCTGCCTGCCGCTCCCCCTGCTTGTGTGCTCTCTCTCTGACAAATAAATATATAAAATCTTAAAAAAAAAATAAAAGAATTCTTGGTGTCTTTCTAAAGAGGACACATCTCATCTTCCTAATTTCATTATTAGACATAAAGTATAATTTCTATTAGTCTGCAACTAATACTGGCTCATTTTTGAAATCATTAACAGTTAAGTTATAAGAACCAAAAGCATGTAGGAAAGTTACAAAGTTAGCTAGTGATATGCTATTTTCATCAAGATGCTCAATGACCATAAAGGATGAGAAATGGTGTTCCAGTATTTGGGGGAATTTGGAAGAAGAATCAACCCATGAATAAACCACGGAGTACTTTCCTTGACAAAAGGGGAAAAACATAACTGAAAAATGGAGAATCAATCTCAAATCACAGCCACAGTCCAGGTGTCAATGTCAGTATCACAAATGGAAGGACAACCAGCTATACATTGTAATACATTTGATGTAACACATCCTAAGTGCACATTTTCTAGCCAAAATGTTTGACTTGAATCCATCACGCTTTTGATATATAGCCTCCAGTTATAGGAAATGCAGGGAATAGAATAGAGAGCTAAATGTCAACTATGAGGGAGCAATCAGACAAAATCAGAAGCTGGAACTTTCTACAGGGCAACTGGCCCAGTTTCTTCAACATGTCAATGGAAAAGAAGAATTGTACTAAAATAAATAACACTTGAGGGAGCAGACATAACACAACAGATATAATGCATGGTCCTGGACCGCAGGCACCTAGATTTGCAAACCAAATGGAAAGGTCATCTTTTGAGGTCAACTGGGGAAATCTGAATATGGACTTAGATTAGAATAATGAGAAGTTACTGGAGTGGAAAGGTGGAGATCACGGATTTAAAAAGCAGGTTACAAAACAGTATGTGCAGTATACAATACAATTTATGTTTAAAAAATTATAGTTGCGTTTATATATGTCTAGGAAAAGGTCCCAAAGATTTGCACTGAACTGTTCCAATGGTCATCTCCAGAAGGTATAAATGTTTCAATTATTTGAATTGTTTCTATTTTATAACTTTCTTCAGTGCACATGTACTGCTTTTGCAATAATGAGGGCTTAAAAAAAAACTTAAAATCTTCAAGGCAGTGAATATTAAGTGCCAGTAAATGAAGATGAGTGAAGATGAAGCAATCACTGTGCTAGCATGGTAAGGGAAGCTTTAGTGGTGATGAATTATCAGCTGGTCCTGGAAAATTGGGCATTATTTGGTCAGGCAGAAACTTACTTCTTTAACCCATCAGTCGGCCTAAAAGTGATAGGCTAGGGAGGACAGCTTGGCTAGACCATGAGCTACTCAGGCCAAAAAAATCCCCTCTTCAAATTCTAGTCAGCTGCTTCTCATTTCTGTCGTTGCTCATGATCCAAAAAGTCACTACCAAGAGATGAGCACTGATTTATTCTGGCCCCACTTTCCCAAAAGATGCCCTCTTTCTGGCTTCTGAGAATGGAATGTTTTGCGTCTGAGAATGGAATGTTCTAACACAGGTATGTGTGGGGCCCTGTATACACGCACTGGGGTGAAGAGAAGATATGGTAGAGGGAATTTTATTTTGAGACTGTCAAGACAGTACAAGTAAATGTGCACCCTGCAGTCTTCTTTCTCTTCTTTGTTTTGACCTGATTGAGTTATTTATACATTCAACAGACATTTGAGAAGCACCTATTGCCTGGCACACAAAAGGTTACACACACAAACACAAAAAGGAATTGTAAACAAATGCTGAACTCTAGTTAATGATATAAATTCTGAGGTATTAAGGAAGAAAGTGTACTGATGTTTCCAACTTATTTTGAAATGCATCAGAAAATAAGATGGAGTGATGGATAGAAAGATGGATAGATGTGTGATTTAAAAAAAAGTAACAAAGAAGTTAACTGTAAAATCTAGGTGTTGATATATAGTTTTTACTGAATAATTCTTTCAACTTTCAACTTTCTGCATATCTGAAAATTTTTAGTGTGGGCTATATAAGGTGTATGGGGAATCTTTATAGCTTCTCCTTATTTTTGTTGTGAATCTTAAACTGCTCTAAAAAATAAAGTCTTATTAAAAAATTATTTTAGAATGAAGTGTTGGGGAAATATATATAGTTTAATGCCTTGCCTATAGCTGGTAGTCAGTTCTGAATAAATGTCTGTTAAACTTATGAAACAACAAACAAGGCTAAACACAGTAGGCTTTAAATTCATATCTGAAGGCATGTCTAAAAGAGAAATCTGAAAAAAAAAATAAAAGAGAAATCTGAAATTTTGCTCAGTGCTTTTGATCCTCTGATTTTTTTTTTTTTGTCTGCCTAGAGACAACGGGGCTATTTGTTATGCCCAGACTGTGCTCATCACTCAGATGCTATGGGAAGTAAGCAAAGGCAAAAAGAACCCAGGGGGCAGAAATGCAAGTAGAAGTACTTAAAAATAGAGAAAGTGTACCCTTCTATAAAAGCAGCACTCATTAGCATAGATGTGGGCAACTACTTTGGTAATGTGGGCATAAACGCTTGAGATGAAAGCTCAGAGTTCTAGACATACTAGCTTTCCTACATTCTAGTATGTCATCTGATTTTGGACAAGTCATTTAATTTGAAGTTCCTCTTTTGTAAAATGGGGACAATATCCACCTTTCTATCACGTAGGGTTCTGATCATGGAAATGTAAGTTCTCCAAGTCTTACAGCATGTGTGTGTGTGTGTGTGTGTACACACACACACACACACACACACACACATTTAAGTAAGCTCCATGCTTACTTGCTCCATGCTCAGCATGGAGCCCAATGTAAGGCTTGAACTCACAACCCTGAGATCAAGACCTGAGCTGAGATCAAGAGTTGGACATTCAACTGACTGAGCCACTAGGTGCCCTATCTTAAAGCATAGTACAAACTGTGAGGTATCCTTACCATTCTGTTAGGTCTAAGTGACCTAAGCCTGTTCCACTTTCCAAAATTACGCCCACCTCATCAGGAAAATCAAGTGGATTATCAATACTATTCCCTTTCTTGGGTTTTATCTATTTCCTTAGTGAGGGTTTGAAATTTTCTCTAAATCATGAGGCTACCTTTGTAACCTAGATCTTCCCTACTTGTTTCAAGCTCAATGCACTAGGCATATAGCTACTACTTCCAACAGTATGTTTCCCAAGTGTTGAAGAACTATTAGTTCAAAAGGTTAGATTTTAGTGACAAAAAATTCCAAAGTCAAAAAAATTTGGGAAACATTGATCAAACAGATTTCTTTTTCTTTTTTTTTTTTAAAGATTTTATTTATTTGATAGAGAGAAACACAGCCAGAGAGGGAACACAAGCAGAGGGAATGGTAGTGGGAGAAGCAGGCTTCTTGCTGAGCAAGGAGCCCGATGTGGGGCTCGATCCCAGGACTCTGGGATCATGACCTGAGCCGAAGGCAGCTGCTTAACAACTGAGCCACCCAGGTGCCCCCAGATTTCTTTATTCTAAGACTCACAAAAGTCTTTTAGTTTACTAATATACACTGCAAATCTCCAAGAGAGGGATATAGTATTAAATGTTTCCGGATTCATTTGACCATGGAATCTTTTTTATTCCAATCTCTTTTCTTGGGACTGATGCTATAATGGCACACTGGGGAAAGCTGCTGTGAACACTGGAAAATTCTAAACATATTTACATTTCATTTCAGGGCTCCAATAATCACAACCAAGTTAAAAACAATAAAACCTCACCCAATTATAATAATGACAAAGTCAGAGACTGGTATACAGAATGAAGCTGTTGTTCTACCTATTGAGAGGAAAAATGCTGCTAATCTTTTAGGTAAAATTACAGCTATGCAATTCAAGGCACAGAGAATATTGCCCTGGGTTCTACAGTACACTCCATTCTGAATTTGTTGTGATCTTAGCATGCCTACCTTACCTTATATGCCTTAGAGTAGATCCACTTTGGGCCTCTGACCACAAGCATTAAGAGCTAGGGTTCTAAGGCCCCACATTCTCAGATCAGGGTCTACCTTTTCTCAGCAGGCTTCATTAAAGCCTCCTCACTGGTTTCTTCTATCAAGATCACCTCAGTTATTCCCCCGGCCCTCCCTTTTTTTTCCTAAAAAAAAGAAGGCTGCTTTTTCCTAAGTTAGCTGGCTGCCCCTGACTTGACTCCTTGCTTACCTCTAACTATGGAATCTGCAGACTTTCTCAATAAGTAGGCTCCTGGCCACTCCTGTCCCGTTGCTGCCTATTTCATAAAACAACACATCTTATTTTCTTTTTTTTTTTTTTTAAGATTTTGATTTATTTGTCAGAGAGAGAGAGAGAGAGAGAGAGAGAGAGAGAGCGTGCACAAGCAGGCAGAGAGAGAAGCAGGCTCCCCACTGAGCAAGGAGCCTGATGTGGGACTCAATCCCAGGACCCTGTGATCATGACCTGAGCTGAAGGCAGTTGCTCAACCAACTGAGCCCCCCAGGTATCCCAACACATCTTATTTTCAATGTTCATTATTTTGGGGGGAACCAGTTCTCAAATAGGTGACTCACAATGGGCCTTTGAAATATTTGGTGAAGCCAATGAAACAGAAGAGTCATAAGATAGAGAGCAAAACCCAGAATTAGAGAGGTTTTCTTATCAATTAAAACTCCAGAGAGTGGACAAAAACCAACCAACCAAACAACTCCAGTAAGAATGAGACTGGGAGAGACTACCAGAGTGGTATTTCTAATAGGGCCTGTAGTTCCAGTTAATGTTGGGAGCTACACTGCAACGACTAAATTAATAGTCATGACCTTGATCACATATTAAGAGAAAAACAAAGCCATTTAACAGCTAGTCTTCCACAACAGCCAATTTCCTGGATGAATTCTGAGTTAAAAGCTTAGGGTTACAGTAAAGTAGGTGAGATTAATACCCACCACTGACTTGATTAAAACTGTGTCTTAAAAACACCCATTTACAAACATGACAAATCAACAGTTTAGAGCTTCTGCATCTGACTCTTCTTGCTGTTCGCCTACCTTGTGTTATAATTGCAAATTTAGAGTAAACAAATCTGCTAATTAGGAATAGTGGTGGTAAGAGACATTAGCCTTTGTCTTGGATGAAAAAAGCTAAACTAGTCCTATGGGGACCAAAGGTATTTTGGATACTAGCTACACTGCACCCAAGAGAAAATTCTGTGGCATAAATTGTTCCACAAGGAAGGTCATATTTCCAACAACACCTGGGGAGTACAAATTAGATTTTTAAAAATCTCAAAGAAGTCTGAGGAAAAATAGCCATGATAGAACACAGATAGTGCTAATAATATGACAGTCTGTGCAGTTTCAGACTGTCTAGGTCTCAGTTTCCCTATCTGCAAAACAGGGATAATACATAACTAACTCAGATACTTCTTTTTACAGAAAAGGAAACAATACAGTTGTGAGTCTCAAATTAGAGAGCATGAAAACACAGACCAAACTTTTTTTTTTTTTAATTTTATTTATTTTATAGAGAGAAACACAGCGAGAGAGTAACACAAGCAGAGGGAATGGTAGTGGGAGAAGCAGGCTTCCCACCGAGCAGGTTGCCCGATGCGGGGCTCGATCCCAGGACTCCGGGATCATGACCTGAGCCGAAGGCAGCCGCTTAACGACTGAGCCACCCAGGCACCCCATCACAGACCAAACTTTAAACACAAAAATATTATTGCTGGGCTCCTGGGTTGCTCAGTGGGTTAAAGCCTCTGCCTTCAGTTCAGGTCATGATCTCAGGGTCCTGGGATCGAGCCCCGCATCTGGCTCTCTGCTCAGCAGGGAGCCTGCTTCCCCCCCCCTCTCTGCCTGCCTCTCTGCCTACTTGTGATCTCTCTTTGTCAAATAAATAAATAAATCTTTAAAAAAATATATTATTGCTAAGCAATTTCAAAGTACAGTGGTACCTTAAAGGGAATGGGATGAGATTCAGCCTTTATTTCAAAGGGATGGGATCCATCATTCTCATCTCATTTCAAGCACTGACACAGCCAATAATTCATATTCTTTACATGATCCCAATTTCCTCATGGAATTCCCACTACAGCTTAATACCAACTCCAACTGAGTTGGATGTGGGGAAAACAACTTTTTGTAGCCCCAAGGCTCTGTCAGGCCATAGCACAGAGATCTCATAGTGAGCACATCCAGAGACAGCGAGTAAAGCAAGAAAGCTTGAGTAGCAAGCTAAGGCCTAGAGACAATGCAGCAGAAACCCCCTTCTCACAGCCCACTCCACCCAATGTTGGGAAGTCCAATTGGTTTACTACTCCTTGCTTCTGTAGAAATCCATAAAATCCTAAGGTGAAGTTGACTTTTGCCTCTGTCATGAGTGTAGTTCCTTGTTTTAGGTGCTTTACATTTATCTTGTTTTTGCCCCCTTTTTTCCCTTTAAAACATTTTGAAGCCATATAAATACAGTATATAACACCATTTATTAATAAGTTCACTCATCAGTGTTTTGTACTTTTTTTCTTAAAAGATTTTATTTTTGGGGGCACCTGGGTGGGTCAGTGGGTTAAAGCCTCTGCCTTCGGCTCAGGCCATGATCTCAGGGTTCTGGGATCGAGCCCCTCATCGGGCTCTCTGCTCAGCAGGGAGCCTGCTTCCCCTCTCTCTGCCCGCCACTCTGCCTGCTTGTGATCTCTCACTCTCTGTGTCAAATAAATAAATAAAATCTTAAAAAAAAAAAAAAAAAGATGTTATTTTTAATGATTCTCTACACCCAATGTGGGGCTTTAACTTACAATTCTTGAGATCAAGAGTCACACACTCTACCGACTAAGCCAGCCTATGCCCCCTGTACTTTGATACATAGGTCTTAAATCTTTCATCAGATTACCTAAGTATTTCACCTTTTTTTGGTGTTATTTTAAGTATCATTCTAAAAATTCAATTTCTTATTGGTATTGTTAGTATGCAAATACAATTCCTATTTGTATATTCATCTTGAATCTTGTGATCTTCCTAAAACAACTTATTAGCTACTAGTAGCTTTTTTGTAGTTCCAACACGGTTTCCACATGCTATCTGAGAAAAAGACATCTTTACTATTTCCTTTCTTTTCTGGATATCTTTTATTTCTTTTCTTTCCCGATGTACTGGCTAGAACCTCAAGGATGATGCCAAATCCAAGTGGTAAGAACAGTCATCCTTGTCTCATTCCTGACCTCAGAGAGAGGTCTTTCACCATTTAAATATAATGTTAGCTGGAGGTTTGTTTGCAAATGACTCTTATCAGGCTGAAAAGGTTCTCTTCTACTCCTAGTCAGAGTTTTCATCAGGACTGGAGATTAGATTCTGATCAGTGCTTTGTCTCTGTCAATTGAGATAACCATAGTCTTTGATTTTTAGTTTGTTAAAATGGTGAATTATATTAATTTCTGAAGATTACATCAACCCTAAATATTTGGGACAAATCTCACTTGCTCATGGCTTTATCCTTTTAATTTTATTTAATAAATAAATAAATATTTACTTATTACATTTAACTAAATGAAGTTTCATTTAACTAAAATATTTTTTAAAGTTTTTGCATTTATGTTCATAAGGGATATTGGTTTGTAGTTTTCTTATAATGCCTATCTGGCTTTGGTATCAGGGTAATACTGTCTGCATACAGTGAGTTGGGGATATTTCCTTTACTCAAAGTTTTTGGAAGAATGTGTGTAGAACTGGTATTATTTCTTCCTTAAATGTTTGGTCCTGGACTTTCCTTTGGGGAAAAGTTTAACTATAATTTCAATTTCTGTAATAGATATAGAGTTAAGACAGCTCCTGAGTGAGATTTGGTAGTTTGTCTTTCAAGGAATTTTTCCATTTCACTTAAGTTATCAAATTTATTGGCATAAACGTGCTCATAATATTCCTTATTTTCCGGGGCACCTTCAACTCTTGGTTTTGGCTCAGGACATGATCTCAGGGCTCTGGTATTAAATGGCGCATCAGGCTCCGTGCTCACCATGGAATCTGCTTAAGATTGTCTCTCCCTCTGCCCCTGCCTGCCTGTGCTCTTTCTTTGAAAACAATTTTTTTTTAAAAATTCCTTATTTTCTTTCCTTTTATAACAACATAAGCTTATTTTACAATAAAGTATTGAATATCTCATTGTAATTCATTGAACACTAAACAGAAAGTAAAAAAGAGAATGGTTGCAATGGCTGTATGGGTACAGAATGGTTGTAAGCGAATTGGTGGTTTCCCTTCATATCTTCACGGCTGACTGGGAGCTTCTGCTTGCTGCCACTGCCCAGTATCACGAGAGAGTACTGGTACACGTACGTCACTTGCATGGGAAAATATCAGCTTTCAAAATGTGAAGTATCGTTTCTACTAAAGGTGTATTGCTTTCACACCATCATGAAGTTTTTCAATCATAAACTGAATCATTGTAAGTCAGGGACTGTCTGTATAGGCATTTAGTACTATAAATTATTCCAAGTACTGCTTTAGTGACATCTCACCAATTCTGATGTGTTGTTTTCATTTTCATCCAGTTCCTAAAACTTTCTAATTTCCATTTTGATTTATCCTTTTATCCATGGGTTATTTAGAAGTATTATTTATTTTCCAGGGGTGCCTGGGTGGCTTAGTCAGTTAAGTGTCTGACTCTTGACCTCAGCTCAGGTCTTAATCGTGGGGTCGTGAGTTCAAGCCCCATGCTGGGCATATGGAGGAGCCCACATTAAAAAAAGAAAGAAAGAGGGCGCCTGGGTGGCTCAGCGGGTTAAAGCCTCTGCCTTCGGCTCAGGTCATGATCTCAGGGTCCTGGGATCGAGCCCCGCATCGGGCTCTCTGCTCAGCGGGGAGCCTGCTTCCCCATCTCTCTCTCTGCCTGCCTCTCTGCCTACCTGTGATCTCTCTCTCCGTTGAATAAATAAATGAAATTTAAAAAAAAAAAAAAAAAAAAAAAGAAAGAAAGAAAGAATTATTTCCTTTCTAAATGTTTTTGAATTTTCCAGAAATCTTTCTGCAACTGATTCATAATTTAATTCTATCACGGTCACAGAACATAATTTGCAGGACTTGAATCCTTTTAAATTTATTGAGATTTTTTTTTTTTTTTTAGATTTTATTTATTTATTTGACAGAGAGAGAGAGAGAGAGAGAGAGAGAGATCACAAGTAGGCAGAGAGGCAGGCAGAGAAAGAGGGGGAAGCAGGCTCCCCGCTGAGCAGGGAGCCTGATGTGGGGCTTGATCCCAGGACCCTGAGATCATGACCTGAGCCGAAGGCAGAGGCTTTAACCCACTGAGCCACCCAGGCGCCCCTATTGAGACTTTTTTAATGGATATAATATGGTCTATCTTGGTAGGATGTACACTTGAAAATAATGTACATTCTGCTATTGTTAGGTGGAGTGTTCTACCAGGTCCAGTTTTAATTAGGTTAAATTGATTAATGGTTGTTTCAAATCTTCAATACCCTTGCTTATTTTCTGTATACTTGTTCTCTCAGTTGAGAGAGTTGTATTGAATTGTGAATCTATTTAGTTTTACTTGTAGTTCTATAATTTTTTGTTTCATGTATTTTAAAACTTTGTTATTCAAGCATAATTGTTTGTGATCATAATATCCTCTTGATCGACCTCATCATTATGAAATTACTTTCTCTACTGCAGGTAATATTCTTTGTATTTGATGTTAAACAATGTTGTTACTACAGCTTTTTTTTTTGTTACTAATTTTTTTTAAAGTTTTGAGAGAGCATGTGAGTAAGAAAGTGAGAGGGAGCATGAGCAAGGGCGGGGCAGGGGAGAAGCAGACTCCCTGCTGTGCAGGGAGCCCAACTCAGGGCTCAATTCCAGGACCTGAGCCAAAGGCAGACACCTAACTGATTGAGCCACCCAGGCGCCCCTTGCCTCCTGTTAACATGGTACAATTTTTCGTTTATTTATTGATATTGATATTTTTATATGTTTAAAGATGACAATTCTATCATCTTATATCTGTATTCTATTTGAGCCATCTGTTCTTTGTTCTTTTTTACTGCCTTTAAAAAAATTAATGGAGTATTTTTAAGATTCCATTTTGTCTTGTTTGTTGGCTTATTAGCTATAATTCTTTGTAATTTAAGTGACCGCGTTAAAAGTGTATAGTATTCATCTTTAACATATCACACCCCTTTCACATATAGTATAAGAACTTCACAATAGTATACTTCCATTTCTCCCTTCTGGCCTTTAGACTATGTTGCCAGGCATTTTATTTTTACATATATTATAAATTCCATAATACACTGTCATTTTTGTTTGAAGAGTCAATTATCTTTAAAAAGGCCTTATATAATAAGAAAAAACCCACATTTATCCATATAGTTACTATCTCTAGTCTTTTTCATTCCTTTATACAGAACTAGATTTCCAATTGGCATCATTTTCCTTTTGTCTGAATGACTTAACATTTCTGGTAGTGTGGGTCTGATGAATTATTTTAGCTTTTTTACATCTGAAAAACGTCTAATTCACCTTCACTTTTGAAATATATTTTTATTGGGTATAAAATTCTAGGTTGACAGGTTTTTTTTCCCCCTGTCCCCAGTTCAGAACTTTAAAAATGTTGCTCCATTATATTCTCACTTGCATTATTATTATTATTTTAAGATTTTACTTATTTGACCGAGAGAAACACAGCGAGAGAGGGAACACAAGCAGAGGGAATGATATTGGGAGTAGCAGGCTTCCTGCCGAGCAGGGAGCCTGATGCGGGGCTCGATCCCAGGACCCTGGGATCATGACCTGAGCTGAAGGCAGAGGCTTTAACCCACTGAGCCACCCAGGTGCCCCTTCACTTGCATTATTTTTTATGAGAAATCTGATGTCATTCATATCTTTGTTCCTCTTCAGGTAGTGTCTTTTCCTCTGGCTCCTTTTAAAATTTTCTCTTTATTACTGGTTTTGAGCAATTTATTATGTACCTTGGTATATGCAGCATTTGGGTCAAATCAGGAGACAGAAACACACAGCAGATTAAAAGGAGAAATTTAAGACAAAGAATTATAACTACAACAAAAGAGTAACTAAAAGAAAGAAGAAAACCCTATATGGTACCCATAGCTGACCGAGAGTACCCATAGAGGACAAAGTTGGAAGGGTTCAGATCTCATTGGAAGATTATGGTATGATTTAACCTCCCTGGACAGGAGAGAAGTTTGCTGGTTTGGCCAGGCCAGAGGTAGTCCTGAGTTCATGGGCAAAAAATAAGCTACCCTCTGGAGGAAATGGGAAACAGGTAATCAGAAGGAATGACATGCAGTATGTCTTTGTGTGTGTGTGGAGGGGGGCTCTGAATGTCAGTGGGAGCAGGAAGGCTTCAGAGCACAGGGCCACAGGGAAGTTTCAATTTATATGTTGAGAACACTGAAAAAAGGACAGAGGAGCAAACACTGCAGAGAAACCATGTTCTGGGGAAGGCTCCACCACATATCCTCACACCCACTCCTCCAACACCCAACCTTCCCCAGAAACAGAGCTTTTGTCTCCTATAATGTCCCTCCAGCACCAATGCCCTGTACTAAGAAAGCTTAACATCATGCACTCAATTTTAAAGAAGAAAGACTTAAATTCCTTTTTCTCAGACCGTAATACTTAAGGATGCATCTGGAGCCAAAAAGTAGTAAACAGATAAATGAAAGTATAGTTTTCTTCATGTTGTCCTAGAGCTTACTGATGCTCTTTTCTTTCTGCATTTTCTTGTGGATAATTTCTATTACTATGCCTTCAAATTCCCTTTTTCTTCTGCAATGTCTAATCTGCCATTAATTTTATCTAGTGTGTTTTTCATCTCAGACATTGTTGTTTTCGTTTTTAGAAATTCTACTTGGGTTTGTTTTATACCTTCCATGTCTCTACTTCCTTTTGAACATACAAAGTGCAAGTTATAACAACTCCTAATGTTCTTCTCTGCTAATTCTAATATCTGTGTCAGCTCTGGATGAGTTTCAGTTGACTGATTATTTTCCTTATGATGGATGTTTTCTTGCCTCTTTGCATGCCTGATAATCTTTTATTAGATGCCAGACATTATAAATTTTACCTTGTAAGGTGCTGGATATTTGTATTCCTACAACTCTTCTTGAGCTTCGTTCTGTGATATAGTAAAATTACTTGGACACAGTTTGATCCTTTTGAATCTTGCTTTTAAGTGTGTTAGGCAGGTCCAGAGCACTACTCAGTCTAGAGCTAATTATTCCCTACAATTAACTCAAGACCTTCCCAAGTATTCGAATGCCTCATGAATTATAAAAGTATCCAATCTGGCTGGTAGTAACAGTGGCTATTGACACCACTGTGTGAGCACCGGATACCATTCATTCTAATCTCTTTGAAGCCCTCGTCTTGAGTAGTTTGCTCAAATGCTTGTGTTGGGCAATCTCTTCTGAGTGCTCAAGGGAGAACTTGTGCAGATCTCTGTGGTTCTATGTATCGCTCCTCAATCTGGTACCCTGTCCCATGAACTGCAGTCACATTGTTCTCCCCAGACTCACAGCTCTATGTCAATTCGGGGAGTCTTTTGAGTTCTCCTTTAGTTCCTGCTCCTGATATCAGAGCCTGGAAACTCAAGGCAGAATGAAACAACTGCAAGCTTACTTCTTTTGTTTGCCATCTCTCAGGGATCACTGTCCTTCATTTCCTGATGCCCAGTGTCTTGAAAACCACTGTTTCACACAGTTTGCTATTTCTGTTTTGCTTTGTTTCTAAGTAGCCCCTATGCCCAACATGGGGCTTGAACCCAACACCGCAAGATCAAGAGTCACATGCTCTACTGACTGAATCAGCCAGGAACACCAGTTTGTCTGGTTTTTTTAAGCAGGAAGGTGAATCCATTTCCTGTTATTCCAGCTTGGCTGGAAATGGAAGTTACCAATATATCTCTTAAAGCTTATTTGTTCAAGTTAGAATCCACACATTGCATTTGACTCTTATGTCTCTTTTAATTTTGGATAAATTCCTACCCTGTACTTCTTCAGTTTTTCTATGAAATTGAATAGACCCAGCCAGTTTTTCCTATAGGATGTCTACTTTCTGTATTTGTCTGATTGCTTCCTTATGAAGTCAATTAACTTGTTCCTCTAACTCAGGGCTGGCAAATTTTCTTTGGAGATCTAGAAAGTAAATATTTTAGGCTTTGTGGGCCACATAATATCTCTGTCATATACCCTTTTCTGTGTGTTTTGTTGTTGTTTTTCCAATCATTTAAAAATGTAAAAACCATTCTTAGCTTAAGGGTTACACAAAAACAAGCCTTGGGCTGGTCTGGCCTGTTGGCCGGAGTTTGCTGACTCCTGATCTAATCTCAGTATTTTCTATAAACTCAAAGTCACTCTAAAAGCCTTGAATTAAGTTAAACAAGTTCACACAAATGCATCACAGATGAAACTGTTTACCTTATACTGCATCTCAATGAGAAGCACATAATGTCTGCTTGTCCCACTATTCGTGATGCCAAGACAGATAACTAGGTAAAGATGAAAGTTGAAATAATCAAGTAATCTGTGGGGTGATATGTCCAGTTTTCTGCCTTTTACCCAATTTTTTTTTTATCATCTAAAGATATTTTTGCCTGAATCAGTTATTTTCTTAAGAGTCGAAATGGTGATTCTTTAATTCTATCATTACTTATACAGTCCATCATCACTTAGAGTTATTCAGTTAAAAAAAAAAACTGTCCCTGGAAAAATGCCAAATTATCTTTTATCAATATTTAGAGTAATGAGATAATATTAGAGGAATTTTTAATGTTGACAATTGTGTGTGGGGGGAGCTTTCTCTTTTCTGAGTATTATGGACTCAGATTTTTTTAATATTCATGTGTATAAGTTAATTATAGCCATTATTCTCCCTAAAGCTCCAGTTCTCCCAACTTTTACCAGTGGGACTTCCTTCAAACAGATTTCTGTATCCTTCTGAAACAACTCAATTAGTTTATTTTGGATTGAAGTATAATTATCCCATTAGATTTTGAAAGCTTTCTTGTGGCAAGCACAAGATGTCGTCTCAGGCTCACCCTGTCAAGTTCCTACTTTACTTGGAATTAATTGTTTTTCCAAAGAGCCCTGTTTTGTTTTTTCCCAGTGGGGGATGCTACTTAGAAAGTAAAATCTGGGTATTAGGGGTACTCATTATTACTAGTATTTCATTGCTTCTAAGTCCTTTGAAGACAAAGCTAGGAATAAAAAATACATGATGCATTGTACTTATATGTCCTGATTTGGGCTTATCTGTCCATCTTAATCTGTTTTGGCCTCTTCCTTGATTACTCACAGTTGTTTCTCATATCCATTCTCTTCCTAACATCACACTTGCTGTAGCTATTGAAGCACTGCTTGCTAAGTAAACACTGAGGTGCTACTATTTTTGTCCCTGAGTTGTATGATACTGCATGACTTTGACCATGAATCTCACTGAACAAAAATGAAGGGATAATGTCATTAAAATAATGTGTAGCAACATTTATTTGCTGAGCACGGCTGTTATAATGCCACATCTGTTATTTACCTATGTGATTTTTTAAAAATTTTTTTTGAGAGAGAGACACAGTGAGAAAGAGCACAAGTAGGGAGCATGCTTCTCCCCAATGAGCAGGGAGTCTGATGCAGGGATCGACCCCAGGACCCTGGGATCATGACCTGAGCCAAAGGCAGACACTAAAGGACTGAGCCACCCAGGCAACCCTACCTATGAGATTAAAAAAAAAAAAAAAAAAGATTTTAAAAAAGAATTTTGTTTTCTGTATCATCAAATTTTATAACTTTTCAGCATTATGATTGACACTAGAGATACAAATGAGTCTAAAATGGTCTCTAATATCACAGTCTCTGTGTCCTTCTGAAACAGCTTGGCTGGAAATGGAAGTTTTCATTCCATAAACTGGCCTTTATGCCCAGTTGGTGAAACACAGCACGAGTACCAGTACAAATGCAACTGCTGTTTACTATACCAGAAAGTATGCAAAGGACTTTATACACAGTCCACAATGCTAACAGCTCTGCAAAGTATATGGTATGATTCTGCTTTTTTTCCCCTTAAATAATCCTTATTTTTTCCAGATAAGGAAAATGCACAATTGCAAACTCTGAATCTCAACATAGCTAATGATCAACAGACCCAGAATAAACCCAGATTCATCTAGTGCCACAACCTGAATCCATTTCATTATGCCACAGGGACCGTTAGGAGTGATGATGGATGAAATGTGCCCCGACTTCAGCAAGGTTTAAGGTTTCTGCTTTCATTCCACAAGACCTCCTTTCAGACACGGACTATGCTACTTCTGTGGAAGAAGGGCTTACCTTGAGGTTCCTCCAGTGGCTTGTATCCCAGGGACTCCATTTTGTTAAATTCCTTTACCAATGAAGGAATTACGATACTTATAACGTTGGCTGCTGATACTAAATTAGGCAAGAACAGCTGTCACCAATCCTGGTTTCACATTAGAATAGTAATTCTCATCCTTAGCCACACATTATAATCACCTGCTTTCAAAATCCTGATGCCCAGGGGCACCTGGCTGGCTCAGTCAGAGGAGGGGCTCTTGACCTTGGGGTCATGAGTTCGAGCCCCATGTCAGGTGTAGAGATTACATAAATAAACTTATAAAAAATAAAATAAAATCGTGATGGCCAGGTCACATCCCAGAGCACTTAGATCAGAATCTCTGGGGGTGGGACCTAGCTCAAAAGCTGACCAGTGATTCTAATTTACAATCAGGGATGAGACTCAAAGCTTTAGAACACAAGGATAACATTTGCTAAGTGCCCGATAAATTGGGGGCAAGGAGAAGACGACTCCTTTACAAAAAAGATAAAATTAAAGGAAATGGGTAGATATAAACAGCAATTTGAAGTCAGCAAGAAGTATGGAAATAGGTGTTTTCAAGAACACAGAGTCCATTCCAGGCTAGTTTGAGTAAAGTAGAGACTGCTGTTAAGTTAGCCTAGTTCAGGTAAGTTAGGATTCCCACCTGTGTGGTTCCAAAGACAACACTTTCTATTAGGTCACACTGATTCCGGATAGTGACTGTCATTATGGGCCAAATGCTTGACATTTTTCATACAACTTTAGGAGCCAAGCCTCTATTTTACAGATAATGCATAAAAACATACAAGACAGGTTATGTTTATTTCTATTTTTTTAAAGATTTCATTTATTTTAGAGAGAGGCAGAGAAAGCAGTGCAAGGGGAGAGACAGGGACAAGTAGGGGCTTGATCCCACAACCCCAAGATCACAACCTGAGCTGAAATGGAGTCAGACGTCCAAATGAGCCACTCTTGTGCACCGAGACAGCTTATATTTATTTCTCAATAAGTTATCTAGACTAGTAGCTCCTGATCACGGGTCCTTGGGAGACACTGAATTTCTTTAAGAATCACAGCACTACCTGTAGATTGAATACATCCTACTGTTAAATGCTATTGTGATACCCTACAACCCAGCAATTGCACTACTGGGTATTTACCCCAAAGACACAAATGTAGTGATCCGAAGGGGGCACCTGCACTCCAATGTTCATAGCAGCAATGTCCCTAAGAGCCACACTATGGAAAGAGCCCAGATGTCCATCAACAGATGAATGGATAAAGAAGATGTGGTGTGTATATATATACACACATATATATATACACACACATACATACGTACACACACAATGGCTTATTGTGGTATATATACATACCACAACGGATGTTGTGTGTGTGTGTGTATATATATACACACATGCATACATACAATGGATTATCACGCAGCCATCAAAAAATTAAAATCTTGCCATTTGCAACATGGACGGAACTGGAGGGTATTATGCTAAGCAAAATAAGAAAAAGACAATTATATGACCTCACTGAAATGTGGTATTTAAGAAACAAGACAGAGGATCATAGGGAAGAGAGGGAGAAAAATGAAACAAGACCAGACCAGAGAGGGAAACAAACCTTAAGAGACTCAATCTCAGGAAACAAACTGCGGGTTGCTGGAGGGGAGGTGGGTGAAAGGGATGAGGTGGTTGGGTGAGGGACACTGGGGAGGGTGTGTGCTATGGTGAGCACTGTGAATTGTGTAAGACTGATGAATCACAGACCTGTACTCCTGAAGCAAATAATACATTATGTTAATTTTAAAAAAAGCAATTGTGATTACAGAATATAAATCTTTCTAATATTACTAAATCCTTAATAATGTAGAATCTTTACACTTTTTATCAATCTGCACATACTAAAACAACATCTATTATCATGTGAGAGTTAACAATTTTTTAATTTAAAAATTAAAAATTAAAAAAAAAATTTAAGCCCCCCAACACAGGGCTCAAACTCACTATCCTTAGGGCAAGACCTGAGCTGAGACCAAGAGTCAGACACTTGGAACATCTGGATGGCTCAGTGGGTTGAGTACCTGACTCTTGATTTCAGCTTGGGTCATGACCTCAGGGTTGTGGGATCAAGCCCCACATCAGGCTCCACACAGCATGGACAGAGTCTGCTTGTCCCTCACCCTGCTCACATGCTTTCATGATCTTTCTCTCTCTCAAATAAAGAAATAAAATCTTTAAAAAAAAAAAAAAAGCTGGATGGTTAACCAACTGAGACACCCAAATATACTTGCAATTATTATTTTTTTTTTAATATTAGAAAGGGTTATCTTGTGGAGAAACTGGAACCCTTCCTTGTCAGTGGGAATGTAAAATGGTACTACAAGCCTTTTTGAAAACCAGTTTGGCAGGGTTATATTTGTTAGTTTGGTCATTTTTATTAAGTTTTTTAATTCCAGTATAGGTAACATACTGTTACATTAGTTTCAGGTGTACAACATAGTGATTCAACAGTTATATACATTTCTCAGTGCTCATCACGGTAAGTGTACTCTTTAATCCCCTTCACTTCATTCCCCTCTCCCCCAAGCTCTGGTAACCACTCATTTGTTCTCTATAGTGAAGAGTCTGTTTCTTGGTTTCTCTTTTTTTCTTTTGTTTCTTAAATTTCATATATGAGTGAAATCATATAGTATTTGTCCTTTTCTGACTTATTTCACTTAGTATTTTACTCTAGCTCCAACTATGTTGTTGCAAATGGCAAGATTTCATTCCTTTTTATAGCTGAAAAATACTCTCCCATATATATATATATATATACACCACAGCTAACAATGGACACTTGGGCCACTTCCATAATTTAGCTACTGTAAATAATGCTGAAATAAACATAGGGGGTGCATATATTCTTTTGAATTAGTGGGTTTTTAAAATCCTTTGGGTAAATACCTAAGCAGTGTGATCACTGGATCATAGGGTAGTTCTATTTTTAATTTTCTGAAGAACCTCCGGACTGTTTTGCACAGTGGCTGCACCAGTTTGCATTCCTACCAACAGTGAATGAAGGTTCCTTTTCTCCCCATCCTCACAGTTTGGCAGTTTCTTAAACAGTTACATGGTGACATATCATACAGCAATTTTACTCCTAGCTATTTACTTAAGAAAAACAAAAACATGTCTACACAATGGCTTATATATGAATATTCACAGCAGCACTATTCATAACAGCTGAAAACTAAAAATAATCCATATGTCCACCAATGGGTGAGTGAAAAAAAAAACGCAGTATAGCTACACAATAGAATACTATTCAGCAATAAAAAGGAACTACTGATATGTGCTACAACACAAATGAACCTCACAAACATTATGCTAAATGAAAGAAGCCAGACAAAAAAGCAATATGCCCTCTGATTCCATTTCTATGAAATATCCAGAGAAGGTAAATCAATACAGACAGAAAGCAGATCAGTTGTGCCTACAGCTGAAGGTGGGGGGTGGGGATTGAACTGACTACAAAAGGACAGATAGAACCTTCCTGGGCACGGGGTGGGGTTACAAAATGTTCTGAAACTGGATTGTGGTGACGGCTGTACAACCCTATTATAAATTTGGTAAAAATAACTGAATTGTACACTTCCAACAAGTGAATTTTATAAAGTGTAAATTACACTTCAATGAGGATATCCAAAAATATTGTAAAAGGTCATTGGTTAGGTTATTTTAATTTTTTTAGATTTATTTATCTAATTCAGGGAGAGAGAGGAGCCCGAGCCTGTGCATGAGTAGGGGGAGAGGCAGAGGCAGATGGAGATAAACAGACTCCCCATTGAGCTGGATTCCAGGACCCCAAGATCATGACCTGAGCTGAAACCAAGAGCTGGATGCCTAATTGACTGAGCCACTCAGGTGGGCCTTGATTTGCTTTTTAAAAGGCAAATGTCCTCATGCTGAAAAACTGGAAGCCAGTGATACAGACAATACTGAAGGAATTCAGCATGGGTGAGTGTACATTTGGTGATCATTTTGCAATATATACAAATATCAAATCACTATGTTATACACCTGAAACTAACATGTTGTGTCAATATTATCCCAATAATTTTTTAAAAAGTTAATAAGTAAAATATTTCCTAAAGAAAAAAAAAGAGTACATTAAAGGAAGTAAAATATTAATTCTCCAGGTGGGTAAAATCTTTCAGTAAACACTCAAATTTATTACATACTTGGGCCACAGAACTATGTTATATGTTTGCGTGACTTATAAATATAGTTCTAATACTTACAAGCATCTGTATTTCTTACAAGGTGCTCTGCCCTCCGTGGGAGGTGCTCTGAGTGCATAGCCCTTGATGGAACAGAGTCAAGTACATGAATCAACCATAATAGATGGTTGTCACTTACATCATAAGTGACAAAAGAAAGGTACTAAAGTGCTCTTGCTGATTAGAAGAAGAGAAATGAAAACTGGCTTGGGAAGAAGAACAAAGGCCTCATGAAGGAAGTGGCAAGCATGCTTGGTCTTACAGGCTGGGAAAAATTCCCACAGGTGGCAATGGGAGGAGACAACATGAAGTGGGAAAGCACAGGACATCCTCAGGAAACAGGCCAGTTTGGTTGAAGCATGGGGCTCAAAAAGAAAGGTAATGGGAGACAAGGCTGGAAATGTGTACCAGGTCCAGATGGTACAGGGCTTTGAAAGCCATACCATGGAGTCCCAACTTTATTTAGTAAGCAAGGGAGGAGCCCCTGAAGAAAATGAGTTGTCTGAAAAGTCCATGGATGAAGGTCATCTGACAACGGGAGAAAATGGGAGGGGCAGAGCATCAAGGCAAGGAGATACATGGGGGATTACTGCATGAAGTTCAGAGAGCCTCAACAAGGGATCTGGTGGTAAGAAGAGAAAGGAGGAGGCAGACCCTGATTCTCTGGTCCTAGGGAGGAGAGTGGGTTCATCTTGAATTATACTTCATCTTTTGAGGGCTATTGCTTTGTTGCTTTCCCCAACTCTCAGGGATTTGTCTGAGTCTCTGGCTGACAGTTAAAGTCCATAACTGATATCTTTGGCAATCTGTGTTTCAGAAGACACATTTTCATTCATTTTGTTTTTTCCCCAAACAAAAGGATTCTATTTGGTAAATAAATTCCTTTCACTTCGGGAAGCACCACCATATTCAAGGGATGACTTTTTTTTTTTTTTTTAAGATTTTATTTATTTATTTAGAGAGAGAGAGACAGAGAATATGAGCAGGAGGGAGGAGAAGAAAGAGAGGGACAAGCAGACTGCACTGAGCACAGAGCTGGACTGGGGAGGCGGGGGTTATCTCGTGATCCCACAACCCTGAGATCATGACCTGAGCCAAGATCAAGAATCGGAGGCTTAACCAACTAAGCCACCCAGTCTCCCCAACTTTTTTTTTTTAAAGATTTCCTTATTTGAGAGAGAGCAAGCACACAAGTGAGTGAGCATGCACAACACGGGAGGGTCAGAGAGTCTTGAGCAGACTCAGTGCTGAGTGCAGAGCCACACAGGGCTCAGTCTCACAACTCTGAGATCATGACCCAAGCCAAAATCAAGAGCTGGACATCTAACTGACCAGGCGCCCTTAGGGATGACTTTTTAATTCAAATTCTGCAGGTTTTAAAATAGGATGTTAATTTTGAAAGACTGGCCTCAATCCTATGCTAGTTCAATTTCAATCTGGTTTTGAGGAATAAATCAAATAGTTAAGTAGACTACAAGCCTTTGAATTGACATGAAATAAAAATTGGTATACTCTTCACAGAGCTCCTGTTAAACACTGAAATTCCTCTTTAATATTTACTAGCTTTTTAAGTAAACAAATGGCATAAAACAAAATACTACTGTTTAAGTTAACAGAATTATTTTTACTGCAAAGATTTTAAAATCTGTTTTTTACAGACTTTTTGTAACACATTTGTGTAAGCCACAGCTTTACTTGCTCTGTGACCTTAGATGAGTCACATCCTCTTAAGGCCTTAGTTGTTTCTTCAACTGTGAGATCAAACAGACTAGGAAGCAGCTAAGTAACATGGGTTCAGTTGACCTTCAACTATGGTAATATAAAAGGGTTCTCACTAAAAACATTATGTTAGAAATCCAAAGTCAAATTAGTAACTGCCTACTCTTTTAGTCTTTAGAACATATCAGTAAGCCTTTCATCCATTACTGCCATGTGTATGGCACTGTACTATTCATTGTTGGGGAACGAACCAAGTTAAAGATAGTCCCTGCCATCATATTGTCTGAATCACAGAAGAGGGGCACCTGGGTGGCTCAGTCAGTTAAGCGTCTGCCTTCAGCTCAGGTCATGATCCCAGGGTTCTGGGATTGAGTCCCACATCAGGCTCCTTGCTCAGTGGAGAGCCTGCTTCTCCCTCCGCCTGTCACTTCCCTGCTTATGTGCTCAAAGTCTCTCTCTCTCTTTTCCTGACAAATCAATAAATAAAATCTTAAAAAAAATAAAACACAGAAGAATAAAACCATGTATGATATTAAATGGCAATAAAATTTAGACCACAAGTGTCATCATTTAGAATAACTGAGTTTGACAAATATCATCCCCAAATGCCCCTAACCTTTGAGAGCAATGTCAAAAATAATGATTGCCTTCCATGGCTAACCCTCTCCAAAAGAGGCAGCATGCTGATGTGGAACATGTGCTGGACACAGTATGGCAGGTTTCTCATTCATAGTTCATAATGTTAGTTTTACTTTTGTAAAATAATAAAGGAATAAAGTTCCTAAGTGATAGAGCATGTCTAGGATTCAGCTAATACCTCATTTCTCTAATTTATATAATGTTAGAAGACATGGAATTGATATCCATTACTTAGACCTTTATCCTTAACGTAGAGGGAAAGCTAGATGCTCAAACATCTCTGACATCACAGTTACGTCTTGCCTGCACTCTGAGCTTGACCAGATCGGTGTCATAAGAGGAGAAATAACTGGTATCCATAGCAACATCACCAGACTGGGAAAATGTAAAAAGCTGTAACCTAGCAACTGATGACGAGAGATGTGTGTAGGGGGAATTCTCCCAGTTCTGCAAACGACAAACATGCGGCACTGAATGCAACTGATAAATACCAGGGCAATGTGGAAAGTCTGACTTATTTGTACAGGGTTGGGAATGTCAGCCTCTTAAAACCTCAGTACTATGCTGCATAATTTTTAAACAGGAAAAGCAAGCAAACATCTCCTCACTGCCCACAACAGCAGTCGAGTGCAGGGAAAGTACCTTAAGTGTCATGACTGAAATGGAAAATAAATTTCATTGCAACACCAAACACCTCAACCTCTCTCTAGTTCTCATTATATAGAGCCACTGAATTTTGGTGAGAGGGGAAGCTGCCCCTGGTCCTAGAGAAGGATGGATAGCCTCTGTACATAAAGAACACAGCATTACAAAGCTACCAGACTCCTATCAAACCATATGAGAATGTCCCCTTAAGAATCCTGTTTTTAACAGAGATCATACATACATGTAGATATTTAGACAATGAAAGAACCATCTAGTTCAATCCCCTTGTTTTACTGACTCAGAAACTGAGACACAAAGTGAGGATTTATCTAAGGTCAGAAAGTGACAGAGCATGGGCTAGAACTGAGGTCTTCTGTTTTCCAGGCCAATTCTTCCCATTAAAACATGTTGTTATATTTTTTCCTTATGTTAACAGGAACACTGTTTGGACTTTATAGGAATGAGAAATACATTTCTATTACGTAAAGTCATTGAGATCTTGTGGTTTATCTTTTATAATAGTGTTATCCCACCTAACATAACCATGAATAGATCTATCTAACCCCATGATAATCTAGAAAATATATCTGCTTTAAAAAATTTTGATGATTCTGGATTAAGTCACAGCATCATAAGAATTTAGCCAAATCTGTTATTACCAGAGATCTTACCTTAGTACAAAAACCACAACAGCTGTTCTGGAACAAAATGGTGTACATGTTGGGGCACCTGGGTGTCTCACTCAGTTAAGTGTCTGACTCTTGATTTCGGCTCAGGTCATAATCTCAGGGTCATGAGATGGAGCCCCAAGTCGGGCCCTGTGCTTATGTTTCTCTCTCCTTCTCCCTCAGCCCCCACCTTTCTCAAAAATAAATAAATCTAAAAAAAAAAAACAAAAAAACTAATCTAAACTAAACCAAACCAGTAGCTTTCCAAATTATGTGGGGTTTTTTGGTTTCGGGTTTTTTTGGGGGGTTTTCTTTTTGCAGAACTCTTTTCCATATGAAATCTTATGAGAAGCCTCAATAAACATAATCTTTTATCAATATTAAATATTTTATAAATTTAAATGTATACAATTTTTAAACTCAGTAAGAACAATGAGGCTTTTTAAAAACAATTTAAAATTAAACAATAAGGATGATAGCGGCAGCTTTACTCTATATAATGTGGATTTCATTTTGATTTAAAAGTACTGAAAACAAATTTTTTTTCATCCAGTGAGGTAGCTACAAATGCCACCGGTTTTTACACAGCTCACCTTACAACAGCATATAAGAGACAGACAAGGAAGGCTTGTCCTGTCTCCACAAAGGTGGAGCATAAACCAAGGTACCAAATACCTTTCATATGTAAAGTGTAGCATCATCTACTTCAAGAGAGTACATGGTATCTGTTTTGGTAATCATTCTTCAAAGTGTTACAAATCCTTAAAAATAATCAAATTTGCAGAATCTCTGAAAAGCAAACGTTTTGAGAACCACTGGTCCAGCTAGACTAGAAGTCTTTTTTTCAGTTCTAGAAATTATGGTGAGAGTTGGATTCCTGTCCTGGACTCCAGTGAAGAGCAATGGAGATGTTATCAGAGTCAAAACATGACCTGCTTTTCTGCTGATTATGCTTACTCACTGAATACAACAGATTATTTCATTTTTCAAAGCAACACTATTTAGGGGCCAGAACCATGGATTAACCAGCACAGGTAACAAATGAGTGCACAGTTTGCTGCCAAATTTTTCTTCTTTGCCGATAAACTCCAATCTTCTTGCCACCTGCAACTCATCTGCTAGGTACAGAATTTAAAGGTCCCACCTGCCCCACATCAGGTGGGTTCAGTTCATTTAGCTCTATTTCCAACATGATACACTATGCTGTCTACAGGGGAGAAGAGAATCTAGATTCAATGTCCAAAAAAGGCTGACTGCCATTGTATTAATTCAAATCTAGAAGCATTAAGATTTACTCCTACAGTGATCTATCTGAGTTTTGTGCCTTACAGCCTCCCAAACTTAAGAGAATACGCTAGAACTTTAGGCTTTCTTCTTTCAAAAAAGATAATCAGAAATGGATACAGTTGTAAATAATAGAACCAAACTGAAGACTACAGAATCAAGCATAGCTCTCTCTTTGGTAAATAATTAAGAACAGGTTCAAATAATCAAGACATGAATCCACTAATAAAAACACCCATATGCTGAAAGAATAAGCAATTACCACCCTAATGTGTTTAACCTACTAATTAGCAATAGTACCAATCTGGAAAAAGCTGGAAATGCTGTCTTCATAGCGGAGAGCTCCTAGATGCAGAAAAGCCCCTTTTCTGCTCTAGCTGAAGTGATACTCTCAACAGATCATTTCAATCCTTTTAGTAAACCCTTGACATAACAAACAGAAATGGCTAAAAGTGGATCCCAACCTTTGGATTCATTTTACTCAGTGACTCTGAAGTTAAGAGGCATCCAAGACAATAAAACCCAGCAAATGTCAACTAAAAACTAAGTCAAGGAGATGGAAATACATGTGAGGAGGTTTTTATTTCAGATCGATTACCCATCCTTGAAAATATACAAAAGCCTATCTTCAAGCCAGTGGTTAACCTGTAACCATTGTAGGCCTTGGGCAATGTCACTAAACCTCTGATCCTCAGTTTCCTTATTTGTCAAATAAAGAACAATTAGCACTACTTCCTATCAGAGGAAGTACCATGTACAAATGTCCTTTGGAAATTTAAATTACTATCATTTGGTTGGGAAATAATCTTGCTTTCCTAACATCTTTCAGGGATAGGCTGACTGAAAATTGCCAAGTCTTTTTAAACAAAAAACCTGTAAATGAGGTGGACTTTACAAAGGAAACAAGTGGGATAATTGGGGGGCTCAGTTAAGTGTGTGCCTTCGGCTCAGGTCATGATCCCAGGGTCCTGGGATCAAGTCCTACATCGGGCTGCTTCCCCTTCTGCCTGCCGCGCCCCCTGCTTGTGTGCTCTCTTTCTCTGACAAATAAATAAACAACATCTTAAAAAAAAAAAAACAATGTAATACAGCCCCTACCCCAAATGGTACAAAAGCACATTCAGGAATCACAACTACTTTTGATGAGCAGCTGTTCACTGTAAAGGACTCTAGAAGCAAGGATGGCTACATGTCACCCACCAGCAGCAGAGCGACTGGGACACTAATGACAACTATTTAAAAGCCTTTAACCCTGAGAAGGAAACCAGTAAGAAATTTGCTTCAAGAAGTGTGCCAGATGCAGAGCTGCGAATCCCAAATGAGCTGTTTAAAGAAAAGGGATCTGTTTACTCTTCAGAGGAAAATTGGTCTTTTCCGGGAAGATTAGCTCCAGCTAGTATGCACACTGTATTCTTTGTGTGTGGGGAAGATATTAGAGGCAGACTGAGGAATACAGCTCTGAACAGGGAGGAAACAAACAAAGCACCTGTTTGCACCAACTTCCTCCCACATGTGTCACCTCAGACACCAACTCAGTAAGAGTAGTTCTTCTGGGAGCTTAGAGCGTGGGGGTGGGTGAGAAGGAGACAGGGCATCGCAGAGGGCAGGGAGGGGGAGTTGGCGATCATCAGAATACAGCTCTAGCCACTCAGAATGAGTCAGTTCTTAGATGACAACCTAGCAAAAGGTACCAGAAAAGAATCTCAGGTACTCACAGAGCTCAGATGGGAGACTTCACTCAAAATTTTACCTCAGTATGACAGAATTCTCATTTTTCTCCTAATGTGAAACTAACATGGATCTTTATTTTTTATTTTTTTTTTAAAGACTTTATTTACTTATTTGACACAGAGAGAGATCACAAGTAGGCAGAGAGGCAGACAGGGGTGGGGGGGAAGCAGGCTTCCTGCTGAGCAGAGAGCCCGATGTGGGGCTCGATCCAAGGGCCCTGAGATCATGACCTGAGCCGAAGGCAGAGGCTTTAACCCACTGAGCCACCCAGGCACCCCTGTCATGGATCTTTAAAGGGTAGCTCCAATTTAATAGTCCAAAAACAATTATTCGGTATTATATTCCAATCTACCGTCTCCTCTAGTCTCTGATGTCTCAAGTTAATATGTTAATCACACCACTATTCCTCTGGTAGCTTGAGACAAACACCTAGGAGTCATTTTTTATTTTTCTTTCCTTACTCCCTTCTCACATTTACTCACCCCTTTAACAAGTCTTGTCGGTTCTACCTTCAGAACATACACCCAGTCCTACCCCTCCTTCCACCTCCATACCCTATCACCAACTCTCCCCTTGGAGAGTCCCTTCAACGATATCCATGGTTTCACCTCAGATCCCTACAATCCATTCTCCCACAGCAGCTAATAAAACCTTTTAAAAACAGTTTTCAATCAGGTCATGATGCTCCCCTGCCAGAACCAGATCACTGGCTTCGAAGCACACTGAATAAGTTCCCAAATCTATATCATGGTTTAGTAAAGCCCTGCATAATCTGGCAGCTGACTGGCCCTCAGACCTCATCTTCTACACTCTTCCCAAGCTAACTATGACCCAGACCCAGTCACAACAACCTGCTTGCCATTCATTCCAAGGCTTTTAAATGCCTGGAACATTCTTGTACTCCTTTTTTTTTTTTTCCTTACACTTCTTTTTATCTATCAGGTGTCTGTTCAAACCTCCCCTCTTCGAAGGTTCCTTCTTGACAACCCTATCCAAAACTGAGTTCTCCTTACAGCTCTTACTTTCTCCCCCTTACACCTGGCTATATATTATGTATAGCACTTAACACTTCCTGATTTTTATTATTTATGTATTTCTTTCTTTACTGTCAACCTCCTCCATTATTTTAAAACAGGGAATTTATCTCCTTGACCACAGTATCTCTGTTACACAGAACAGTGCCTTGATACATTGCAGGCACACACCATAAATATTCATTGAATAACTTTTTATTACCAAATATATATATAAAGACAGTACATAAAACATACATGTACCATTTAATAAGTAATTGTCAAGCAAACGTCCATTTAATTACCACCAAAACCAAGAAGTAGAAATCCCAGAGGCCTCCTTCCCAAGCACCTTTCCATTATGACAACCTTCTACCCCTTCATTCCTCAGGTAATCATTATCCTCAATTTTGTGATAAAAATTACCTTAGTTTTCTTTATAGTTTTACTGCTTATGTATGAAGAATGATAGGTTTTTCAGCCTATTTAAAGATAAATGTTAGGGGGAATAAAACTACGAAAACATTTGGAAGGGGAGGCACAGCACAATGATAGTATCTATTAAAAATTTAAATGTATATACCTTTTGACCTACATACCTCACTTCCAGGAATCTATCCCAGAGAAAGACTGATATAAAAGTACAAATACATATAAACAAGGATGTTCACTGAAGCAGTGTTTGTAACTAAAACACTGTAACCAATGCCCATGGTTTTCAAGAGGAAATGGTTACACTAACTATAGTATAACCTTTTGAACGTGGGATACTATGTACAACCATGAAAAATAAAAAAAAAACCAAACCCCTAAGATACAGTAAGAAAAAAAATTAACATTTTATTTATAAAGGAAAAAAAGCAAAAATAGAAAAGTTATGCGTGCATGTGTGTGTGCAAGTGTGTGTGTGAGAAACACGGTAAAATATAAATATATTAATACCAAACTGTTATTAGTATTTTTTTTGACAGAGGATCATGGGGGATTTTCACAGTTTATATCAAACATTTCTGTTGTCTAAATTTTACTTTACAATGAAACATGAGATCTTTTTGCCATTGGAGGAAAAAAAACCACTGTACAATTTTTAAATGAAAAGCCTGAGTGGAAACTTAAGGCAGAAGCAAACTTAGAACCCTCGATGGCTTATAAAAAAATATTCAGTGAGGCTTAGTTCCTTAAGAAGCCACCCTTATCCTAGCTAGATAAACCAAGCTGTAGGAAAGAATACCTCACTGGGTGCAACTTTTTAATGAACATAGATTTCAAACTGCCCAGTTTCACCTGAACTACAAGTGAATCTTTGTTCCCTCATTTCAACACCTTTGCCACCAATCTTCAGATTATTACTCCATATATCTCTTGGCCTAAGCCCTTCCAGTTTAAAATGTAGGGTTTGATTACTCCTGGCCTTAGACTAGGCCTAACTTCCTGTTAAATTCTTTTTGTTCCCTTCCCTAATCTGTGATTCTATAATAACAATCTTTTTTGGTTTCACACACCTTTCGGAGCAGCTCTTTTTGTATACTGCCACCAATATAGCTTCTCCCTTTGGCACAATTAGTAATACCCAAAGTCATAGTCACTAGGCACATGACCACAAGTCTGGTTGTGAGGAAGGAGGGAGAGATTGGTTAGAGACACTTACACAGCTGCAATGAGGGGGAAAGGACGAATAGGGAAGGGCCTGTGAAAATAAAAGCTAAAATACAGTATAATACTGAAACAAGAAGGGGGAAAATAATGACTTTTTTTTTTTTTTTTTTTTAAGAGAGAGAGAGAAACAGAGCATGTGAGAGCAGAGGGGAGAGACAGGGAGAAGGAGAGAGAGAATCTCAAGCAGATTCTGCTGAGCACAGAGCCCAATGCGGGTTCAACCTCATGACCCTAAGATCATGACCTGAGGGGAATCAAGAGTCAGATGCTGAACTGATTGAGCCACCCAGACACCCAGAAAATAATGACTTTTAAGGTGAATTCTCAAGAGTTTAGTACTCAGGGTGCACACAGAGCAACTCAACTAACTATACATCCTCATGAGACTCTGTTCAAAAGCAGCTTTCCTAAGGGAAACCTCTGACTCTTCTACACTACAGACCATTTTCAGTTCTTTCTTTTTTTTTTTTAAAAGATTATTTATTTATTTGACAGAGAGAGAGAGAGAGAGAGAGAGAGAGAGAGATATCACAAGTATGCAGAGAAGCAGGCAGAGAGAGAGGGGGAAGCAGGCTCCCTGCCGAGCAGAGAGCCTGATGAGGGGCTCGATCCCAAGACCCTGAGATCATGACCTGAGCCGAAGGTAAAGGCTTTAACCCACTGAGCCACCCAGGTGCCCCCCATTTTCGGTTCTAAGAATAGATAAGATGACAAGACAGTTGGAGGCAGTGAGGTTTTTTTGGTCCAGAGTGTATGCACCCAGCAAGGGAGAAGGAAGGCCATAATGATACCCAAATTCAAATAATGGCTAATCCTCCCATGAGACAACAAAGTTTTTTGGTAAAAGCTAAAATGCTGATTTCCACCCCCAACAGCAAGGTCAGAGGACCACAGAGCCAGTCACTCAGAAACTGACCAACATAAAGACCACAGGAGAAACCACAGCACAAACACCACAAAAGTACTTGCAGGCTTTAAGTCAACACACAAAGGCTCCAGGGGCACCCAGGTGGCTTGTTCGTTAAATGTCTGCCTTCAGCTCAGGGAATGATCCCAGGGTTCTGGGATCGAGCCCCATGTCAGGGTCCCTGCTCAGTGGGGAGCACTGATTCTCCCTCTCCCTCTGCAGCTCCCCACTGACTGTGCTGTCAAATAAATAAAAAAAATCTTTAAAAAAACTACACAAAACTCTGTCCATTCTGTAGTCACTCTTCCCAATTCATGGAAGATTGGGTTTTTATGCAGCTCCAGAAGACAACACTTGATCTCTAGGTACCCGTGTCACCATTATCTGCAGCTTGCCTGTCACACTGTTGACATCCATGGTCTCTTTGACCAGTGGTTTCCAAACAGCACATATACACCCTAAGAATGCATTTGAAACAGTCAAGAGTACTTTACTACAGAATGCATGGAGAGGTAGCATATTTTTCAGAAAGTTATAGTTCTAAACATCTCTTTAATAGGTATGTTATCTTGTCGTTTAACAAAAAAACAACCAGCTTTTATTGGATGCTCACTCTGCCAGATACCTATTTACAAGAATAAACGAGCCAGATGTATTAATCCAGACCATAGTCTCTATTCCCAAGGAGTTTACGATCTAATAGCATCCATCAAAGAACGCTGTTCTCCCATCTCTTCTGTGGCTGATTCTTCACTCTGCAGGTCTTACCTCAAATGTTATCTCCCCAGAGAGAAGCCTTCCCTACCTACTCCAGTACCTCAGGATGTGACCTTTTTGGAGACAAAGTCTTTACAGTGGTAATCCAATTAAAATGCAGTTATTAGGCTGGGCCCCAATCCAATATGTTGTTCTTGCAAAGAGAGGAAATTTGGGAACAGAGAGTTACACATGGGGGAAAGAGATACAAGACAAAAGGAGAAGAGAGCCATCTAAAAGCCAAGGAGCAAGACCTGGAATAGATCCTTCCTCCATAGCCCTAGAAAGGAATCAACCCTTACAACACCTTGATTTTGGACTTCCAGCCTCCAGAACTGAGACAATACAAATACATTTATGTTGTTTAAACCACCCAGTCTGTGGTACTTTGTCATAGCAGCCCAGCATACTAATATAGCTTTCTACAATTTTCTAAAATTTTTAAGTTATCTTGGCTCTTCAGTCAAGAATAGATGTTAGGATTTTTTTTCATTAAAAAATTCCATAGAGCATTAGAAATCCATGGGGAAATAAACAGTGTTGCAACAGTAATCCATATAGAAAACATAACTGTATTTCTATGTCATCTCACACTACAAAGTTAAGTTCTAGATAAAGATTTAAATGTAAAAAGCCTGAAGTTTTTGTAATTAACATGGGAAAATATCTTCATGACTTGAAAAACAGAAAATAAAGCAGAACACAAAAGAAGAAATCATAAAGGAAATGATTAATAAATTTGACTTCACTGATAGGACACACTTCTGTTTAGTAAAAGACTTCATAAACAAAGCAAAAATATAACAGTATCAAGAACTTGTAAAAACACACTTATACACCAATAAGAAAATAGATGAAGGATACAAACAGGTGATTCACAATAAACATAAAAACAAAGATGCCCAACCTCACTAGCAATTCATGAAATAAAAATTAAAACAACAAAAATTTTTAAAAACTCACAACAGTAAAAGTTCCATCTCACAAGAGACTGGTTTTTAAAACTGAACAGTAACCAAGTGTTTGTGAAGATGTGAACAATCACACATACTGGCTCTCACACACACTGCCAGCTAAGAATGCAAATTTGTACAATTTTGGAGAGTCATTTGGTAATATCGCAAGAAGCTGAAGATGTCTTCACTCTTGCACCAAAGAATTCCACTCCTAGATTTGCCAGAGTAACTCAAATACATGTGCAGAAGAAGAAAAGGTGTAGGAATAGTCACTACAGGAAAGCGTGAAAAAACAAAAAATTGGGAAAAACTTAAATGTTTATCAACAAGAGAATGAAGAATATATCGTACTATATTTGCACAATCAAATAATAAACGATTGAAATAAATGGAACTAGAACTGCTTTTATTATTATAGGTCAATCCCTAAAACATAACCTTGAGCCAAAAGAATGAGGTATAGAATGATGTGAATAGGGTGCTGCCATTTATTAAATGTTTGAAACATGCAAAAAATTATTATACATTGTTAACGGGTATAGTATACATAATGGACTACATACATTTATATGCATGCACACATATGTGTGCATGTGTGTAATATAAACACATGAACAGGAATAAGAGTAAATGGGAAAATGGAGAAGACATGAGACCCTCAAATGTTAACAATTATGTTTTATCTCTTTAAAAAATCTGAATATGACAAAATGTTAAGATTTTTACAAATACAAAATGTTAAGGTTTGTATTATTCTATGCACTTTTCTCTGTGCTTCAAGTATGTCATGGTTTTTTACCTTTTTTTTTTAAGATTTTATTTATTTGTCAGAGAGAGAGAGAGCGAGAGCACAAGCACAAGTGGGGATAGGGGGCAGAAGAAGAGGGAAAAGCAGACTCCCCGTGGAGCAGGGAGCCCATCATGGGGCTTGATCCTAGAACCCTGGGATCTTGACCTAACCCAAAGGCAGATGCTCAACTGACTGAGCCATCCAGGCACCCTGTCATGGTTTTTTAAATGGAAAATGCAAAAATCTATATAATTATCCAAAAGTTATAACCCAGTACATAATAAACAGTCACTAAGACTGTTATATACAGTCCTACAAGGGGACTACAAGTCTACAAGGGGTCAGGGCTTCAGACTGCAGGACTGAAAATATACTGAATATATTTCAGTCCTGCAGTCTGAAGCCCTGACCCCTCGTAGAGAAAATGGGATTAGGATTAAGCATATGGTTCTGCTATCAGGAGGATTAGGGGTGAGGGAAGGAGGTGGGGGAAAAGGTACAGATGATATCTCATGTATAAAACTGCAGGGGAAAAGTGTAAGAAAATTTCCTAACCAATTCCTACAAATTCTTAAACTATGTATTTCTGGGAAGGAAAACTTCAGTAGTCCCTAAACAATTTTAAATCCTCCCCCTCTTTTTTTTAAAGATTTTATTTATTCGACAGAGAGAAACACAGCAAGAGAGGGAACACAAGCAGAGGGAATGGTAGCGGGAGAAGCAGGCTTCCTGCCGAGCAAGGAGCCTGATGCGGGGCTCGATCCCAGGACCCTGGGATCATGACCTGAGCCGAAGGCAGACGCTTAACGACTGAGCCACCCAGGTGCCCCTCTTTTTTTCTTTTTTAAGAAGAAAGTAATCATTGTTCCTATTCTTTGGTCAACAAGTGCTCAAGTCTAACCTTAGCATTTACAAGGATGTGTGAGCAGTATTTTATTAGTACAAACTGTGAAAATGACTTAACTCTAACTGAAGTTTTTAATACTACTAAGATTCATTTTGAAAATATCTTATGCCAACTGCTTCAGAAGGCTGAAAAGGCTAAAGCAGCTTATTACTGACATTATTATTATTATTACGAACCAGACTATTTCCATGCGGTTCAAATCACTATTTTGACTTGTTGCCCTACGTGCAAACTCTAAGTTTCTACAGTGCCTAAACTGTGGTATAAGCTGTAGCAGGTTAAATTAGTGAATGATGACTTTAGAACACTTTAACACTGATCAGAACACTTTGTTATCTGTGGTGCTGCTCTTGGGAAGAAAATCACCTGGGAGCTCTGGAGGATTGTGCTGTGATGTCGGTGAGAAGTCCCGTATTAGGTATGTGTCAGAGGGATTCTCAAAAAACCTCCCCTCTAAGTTTTACATGAAAACACCCTTCTCAGGCGACAAGCAGGGCCCGTATCTCTCCTCTTCTCTTCCTGAAAGCAAGGCCCACTGTATTCTTTCTTCTTTTGAGGTAGGATGAGTGTCTAACATGCCCTATTAAACACCACTGTCAATGCCATTGTGGTATTACTTTCTAACTCAGAAAGTGAACTACACTGTCTCCAAATATGTCAGCCTGAGTTTCACAAAAATGAGACTCACAGAATCTTAGAAGCTAGAATAGAGTTTACAGGGCATTTTGTCCAAATGAGCAAATAAACCCGAATAATGGTATTCCCAGAGTATATGAACCAGTGTCTAGGGGATAGGAGATGCCATAGAATGAACCTGACTCATCTCCTGGAAGGATCATTTTTACTCAAAAGTTCTGGATAGAGATTTAACTGCAAGACAAAACATTTTCAGGCACTAAAATGGGGACACTTCAGATTCTTCTGCCATCAGGTTAGAATTCCAGTGTATGACTAGCTACAGAAATCCCCTCTATGTGAAGAAGACATGAAAATTGTAAATCATCACTACCATTTACTGAGCACTTACAATATGCCAGGCACTGTGGTTAGAATTTTCCATATTATTATCTCATTTAGTCCTCCTAACACTATCAGGTAATGGTAATAATTGTTTGTTTCTATTTTACAAAGAAGAAAACTAAGCTTAAAAAAGGTGAAAAAAAAAAAAGGTGAAAAAACTTGCCCCAGCTAGTAAATAGCAGAGTTGGTGTTTGGCCCAGGGCTGTCTGGCTCCAAAACCTGTGACCTTAATTGCTGCCTCAGAAACGTGAAACTGAGGCAGAGGGGCCATAAGTCTTAAATTAGAAAAGCCTTAAACAAGCCACGTGTCTTTCTGTCCCTCAAGTTTTCCCAGCTATAAAATTAGAATACCTATCTCTTCTTTCATGATAATAAGAGTCCAGAAGCTCATGGGATATATATGCCCACAGCATCCTATCTTAGAGCTAAAAAGAAGCTTGGTCCCATAAAAACCTGTACATGAATGTTTATGGTAACCTTATTCATAACAGCCAAAAAGTGGAAACAACACAAATGTCTATCAACTAATGAACAAGCAAAATGTGTTCTATTCATAGAACGGGATATTCTTCAGCCATAAAAATAAGGTAGTGCTATATGCTACAATGCAGATGAACCTTGAAACAGCATGCTAAGGGAAAGAAGCCAGCCACAAAGAATCTCATATGTATGATTTCATTTATATAAAATGTCCAGAATAGGCAAATCCATAGAAACAGAAAGTAGATTAGTGGTTACCAGGGGTCAGGGCATGGAGTAGGGGGTTAGGAGGGATGGAGAGTGACCCCTAATGAGTATAGGATATTTTTTTTGGAGGGGGGTGAAATGTTCTATAATTAAATAGTGGTGATGAATATACTAAAACCACGTGAATTTTATACCTTTAAAAAGTAAATGTTATGGTATATGCATTATATCTCAATAGAGCTGTTATTTAAAAAAAAAAAACTCGGAGGCCATGGTGGCAAAAGAAATACACTTAAAAATACTTTGGGGGTACTTGGTGGGCTTAGTCTGAAGAACATGCAGTTCTTGATCTCGGTCATGAGTTTGAGCCCTGCGTTAGGTGTAGAGATTACTAAAACAATACATAAACTTTAAAAAAAAAATACCTTGGACAAAAATATCACAGAAATATTGTATTATACCTTAGATATTATACATTTCATGCTTATAAAGACATGTTATATACATCGTAAAAAAAGTCTGGCCTTCTACTACGTCTCTGCTGGTTATCTTGTCCAAGGAGAATTTTAATTCACTTCAAAGTACTCAGCTCCTCTAGTTCCTGAATATCCAGTTAATAAAATGATAAAATACAATCTAAACTGGCTGTTGATGGAAACCCCAGGGGCTTGTCCTGCTTAAAAAGAGAAAGGGAAAAAAGCCACAAAACTCACCAAGGGCCTATATTCAAGGCCAGAAAGGATAACAAGAATCTAGATCTAGTGGAAATGATATCCCCCTATATCCTTTTGGGAACAGCTTATCAGGATTTTCTACAGATAAATTAGGCAAACTCAACTATAAAGGTACTGCTTTATTAAAACAACCATCAACATTGAAATCCTTACCTTCACATAGTGCAGAATATAAACACGCTATCTTACTTTCATCTCAACAATACTTGTATAAGGTACAGATTTTTACCCCTATTTTATAAGTAAGGAAAGTGAGGCACAAGCAAGGTCATCCAGTCAATGAGAAGCAGAGTCAAGATTCGACATGCATGTAAATTCCAAGTTCTCTGCTCTTTCACTATGTCATGTTAATATCTGCTTTCTCCCCTCATCTCTCTTGACCACCCATCTTCCAACAGATCAGAGAGTATAACTGAGTCTTTTTCTGCTCATATTACTTTGTAACATGAACTTACCCCCAAGAAATAATCTCCCCTTTAATTGTTCTGGTTTACTGTATTCCTTGCATAGGTGTCCATAAGAAACACTTGCTCAGAATAAGTATTAAGTCAATACTGTTGAACAAATAAATGAATCTGGCTAAGTGTATCCAGTTAGTTTAATCTTTCATGAATAATGAAAACTCAAAACCTAAAAAATCTTACAAAATCCTTCCCCAGTGGTTGCAAAAGGTTTGAGAACTGAGTCAGAAATGTTGCTACTGAACTGGCCTTGAAATGACTTCTTGAGGAACTGTCCAACTCTTCCCTTACAGCCCATCACATGATGATTTAATCCCCTAGATGGGAAGCCCACATGCAAGATCTTTAGCTCTACTTATTATCTGGATTCTCATCTTTCACATGAGTTGATATTTTCTGCAACTAGCTATTTTCCAAGTTATTAGGCATCTTTTTCCCTTCCTACTTCCGTCCCTGTCTGCCTTCCCTCCTCCCCACCTCCATTCTCCCCTCTACCTCTTCCTCCCTTTCTCTAGTGGTAGCATTTACCTCACACTTCCTAGTGAGACACGAAGGTACTCATGGGAAGCAACTATGACAAACTAATGAAATAACTTCACATGGTATTAACCAATGAATTAGTGGAAATGCCAAGAATTTACCATGGGTTGCTCTAGCTAAGCTTTTCTAAAGACCTAAGCATGACTTATGGGATAAGATCATACTAGAAGTTCATTTTTCCTCTGATAACTGAAGAGTTAATAGTTTTATTTTCAACACAAAGGACCAAGGTACCATCGTAAATCCAGCTCTTAATTTTCAAAAGTAGGTGGATTTAAAGACCAGGGCATTACCAACATTCCTGTATTTGTTAAAATGGTACGTTCTGTATTTAAATTAGATTTCTACCTATTCAGCCCTCAAACTCCTTCTTTGCAATAATTTCATAATCTTGACCTTGGTCAAGATTAATACTCCTAAGTATTAATACTTCTAAGACACCACCCTATAAAGGTACTAAAGAATTTTTACTTAATACGAAATAAAAAGAACAAGATTTAAACACAGATACGCATACACCTCCTGTCACATTTAGGTAATATGAAGAAATATACATTCACAAAGGTAATATCAATGAAAACCTTTAGCTCTAGTAATTTTCCCTAAGCTTTTCAGTTTAAGAACGGTACCATTTAATATTTTTATTAGTTAATATTTTTATTTAATATTTAATTATTAAATATATTTTATTTTTGCCTATTATGCACATTTTATATATTTTGCCTATTCTGGACATTTTATATATTTTAATAATATATTAATTATTATTAATATTTTTATTAGTTAATATTATTTAATATTTGAACTAAGTGCATTAACATAATTTTACCCATGACAGACTTTCTCTAGGTAAGGAATCATAGACTTTTAGAGCTTTCTGGAATGTCAGAAATCATTAGCCACAATTCTTTCATTTTAAAAATGAAAAAACTCCCAAGTTAAGTGTTTGTCAAAGTCTTATAGCTCACTAATGGTAGGTGCGGGATTTTGGCTCCTGACTCCTAGTTCACACAGCTAAAGTTCTCATAGGTAAAAATATTTAACTTGTTGACATCAACACCAAAGGCAACAAAAATCAGAACTCCTCTTACCATATATGTGACTGATATCACACAGCAGCTCTGGTTTCGACTTTCGGTATTTTCGTACCATAACTTCTTAACCTGTGACTTACCCTGCTGAGTTGATCCAATAACCTCTGGTTCTGTTCTGATAATTCCTGGACAGCCCGTGTTTTTTCTCGATCTGCTTCCCGTAGATGAACTTGCTGCCGCTCCAGCTCATCCTGAAGCTGTTTCACATCACTCTCCAGCTCTGACACGCGCCCTTCCCATTCCCCTTCTCGGTTCTCAAATCGTCTTCTCAGTTCGTGTTTCTCTTGTTCTAAGTGCTGGGTGAGAAGTGAAGAGGATTTAAAAACTGTTCAAAATTCACAGCCTTTTGCTTTTTTCTCTTCTCACACTTTCCTAACTTTTCTTTTTCCCAGTCAGCACAACAAAACACTCTGCCACATGGGGAAAGTTGCCTATTTCACAGCTACAAAAACATTCCTTTCTTAAAAAGTAGAGAAGGAGCTGGCTTCACAAAGAGAATGCCATTCCTATTTAAAATGCTTAATATTACTAAGTTTATTCTCATTCTTGAGAATCGGATTGTGGACTTAGGAATTCACTTGAAATTCAGCAAGTCATCCAATTAACTGGTGAATTATACATTTAAACAACTTAAGACAAGTCCTTAAGGCTTCTTTTGGAATCATCTATTACGCTTGGCATTATACCAGGCACTTAGAATCAAAGAATTTTCAGAGATGGAAAGAACTCCAGAGATCCTTCAGATTAACCACCTTTTCTTACAAATGAGGTAACAGAAGATAAGAGGTCAAGTAACAAGATCAAGGTCAATACTAGTAAATGGCAGAGCTAGGATCTGTGTTTAAGTCATCAGACTCTGTTAGTGCTCTAAGTCACAATTCAATAAATATTTGTTGGGATATAAACCATTATATTTTGATATCAAGCAAGTTGAGCTTCAGAGCTGCTTTAAGGCATGGCCTATTAGCCTTGCACATTTCTTTCTGATCCATCCATTCATTCTTAAGTACCTACTGTGGGTCAGCCACTGTGCTGGGGACACAATGAAAAGTAAAACAAGACAGGGTCCTTGCCTTTGTGGAGCTTTCATTCTAGTGGGAGAGACTGATAAAAAGCAGGAAGTTCTGTGTGACAAATGGTATGCAGTAAAAATACAGATGGCTTGAAGTAGCAGCTCAGTTAAAAAGGATTATTTTGAAGGAAATAAGAGTATCTTTTTGTTTCTGTGAGACAAATATGGATGTCTCTTTACAGAGGTTAAGTATGCTCTACTTAAAAAGCATATTATGCACAAGAAAGCAAAGTCTATGCCCCAAGGAGTATATTAAAAAGAAGTTAAAGCAATGGTCCTCAATTTGGAGAGCTCTCAAAAAAGCTCTGCTATAATTGTTGAAAATATACCCTCCTGGACCCAAAACCCAAAGACTGTGATTTGTTGAGAATGGGATGAAGCCTAGACATGCATCTATCTACCTATCTATATTGGCTCTATAGGAAACTCTGATGCACTGAAGGTTGATATCAAGCACTGTGTTTCAACAAGCTAGATGAGCATATGAATCTTCTTCAGAGTAGTCAGTCATCTTTTCTATTTGAGAAGCTATGCTCTTATTCTATCCAAGTTCTCACTCTGAATATTTTTTGGAATGGTTCTTTTGGAAAGCCTTAAGGGCCAGTGTATACTTATACGTGAAAATGAAAGTCAGTCTCGTTACTTCACATCTAATATGTATCTAAAAAAGAGATCACCCCATTTCATCCTGTCATTTTAATTCCCTCTTTTGCTCCGAATGACTTGCTGATGTTTCTTAAAGTCGAACTTATCCCCAAAAGATGAAAACATACCACCACAGAGCAGTCAAAATAATGTGCCAAAAAGATAAAACCAATGATCTGAAATGAAAATTTTGATCACATTAGCAAAGACAATTTTTACTGAAATAAATATATGGCCTCCCAGGTTGACCACTTCTGAGAGATAATTCACTTGGATATAATCATTCTACTATATTTGTTGAAAAAGTCACATTATAGTTATATTTTATACAGCCTCAGTTTGGAGCATACAGGGAAAAGAAGGACAAGGGAGGGACTTCTACTCATCAACATGACAACTTTCTGCTCTATGCTTCCCTCAACATTGCTAAACTCCAAAAATGAAAATGTTTTAGTCACTGTAGAGACTTCAGAAAGATGAAATGCAGAAACAAATGCTAATTGCAATCCTAAAATTGTGATACTTGGTTTTATTCAGTTTTTCCAAAATGAAAAAGATTGAGCAGAAGGCAATAGCAAGAACTCAGTAATCACAGTGTTACTGAGAGGCCAGATAAATTAGGCTTGTGTTCTAAAAGAACAGAGAGACTTAAAAATATTCAGCAAACAGCTGTTAGCGAACAGCCCGACCAAGCAACTAAAACAATCCAATCCACTTGGAGTTGGGGGAGGGTTTGAGACAGGTGGTGCTGATCAGTCTATTCTGTCCTCTGGTCATGTGACAAACTTCCTAATTCAGGTTTCCCTGAACACTGAAAAAAACAAAACAAAACAGTCAAGACTTTCCTATTAATGAACATAAAGAATTTAGCCTTTTGTTTACTCAAAGAAAGGTTTTCTAGAATTGTATTTTCAACTAAGTGAAACTAACCAGAAAACTCTAGGCAGCATATTGGGACCTATGGAGGTCAGGGGTTGTATGTTATTTATTTGACATATTTATTTTATGTATTAAACTTAATATCTATACCTGAAACTAATAATAATGCTACGTTATGTGTTACCTATACCTCAATAAACAAAAGAAGGAAAATTAACATCAAAACTGTCAAGGTCATCAAAAACAAGAAAAGTCTAAGAAAGTGCTACAACAAAGAGGAGACTAAGAAAACTAAATGCAATGTATTCAGGATGGGATCCTGGGATAGAGAAATATATATAGGTAAAGACTAAGGAAATCTGAATAAACTTGAGGAGTTTAGTTTACAATGTAGCAATATTGATTCTTTTTTCATTATGGCAAGTATACCATAATATGTTAATAACAGGGGAAACTGGATGCATGGCATATGGAAACTTACTGTACCATCTTTCCATATTTTCTGTAAATCTGAAACCATTCTTAAAAAAATGTTTATTGAAAACTCTGAAAAAATAAAAGTTAATGCCATTAGCCCATCTAAAATTGGTTGTTACAGAAAATGCCTTTCTGCAAAGTACCAAGAAAGGAACACCATTCTCCTAAGTCCAGGATATACAATGAAAAAGTACTAATTTTTAAGTGGACCAAGCATTGAATATAAATAAGGTCCTCTGCATTTGCCTCCCCAAATCTACTAGTGTCTCTCATTATGTGATTATTTTCACTTTACTTATTTTGCCCTTTAAAAATACTGTACTAGAATCATGAGAATTGGCCTAAGGAAGGGAGAAAAAAATACAGTTGAGGGAAAAGACTACCTTTGCGTAAGAGAAAATTCACTCTCAGCTGGAATAGGAAAAAAGGGGATCTTGTATGTTAAAAATGTTTTTAACAACAACAAAGTTTTTAACAATTAAATATTTAATTTCTGAAGAAAAAAGTATATAAATAAATGCAAGTTAATGTCTTAGTTCATATTTTGGGAAAAAATTAAGGGACTAGCTGGGTATAAGATTTAAAAGCAAAAGGGCAGGGGTGCCTGGGTGGCTCCGTTGGTTAAGCCTCTGCTTTCAGCTCAGGTCATGATCCCAGGGTCCTGGGATTGAGCCTCCCACTGGGCTCCCTGCTCAGTGGGGAGCCTGTTTCTCCCTCTCCTCTCCGCTTTGTGCTCTATCTCACTCTCTTTCTCAAATAAATAAATAAAATATTTTAATTAAAAAAAAAAAGCAAAAGGGCTCATTGTAGATGCAGGCTTTTTTTTTTTTTTAAAGTAGGCTCCACCCTCAGCATGGAGCCCAATCATAGGGCCTGAACTTACCACCCAGGGGCCTCCAGAAGAAATACATTTTTAAAAATAACTTTAGGAGCAGGGCACCTGGATGGTACAGTCAGTTAAGTTTGGGAGCCTTGGTTTTGACTGGGGTCTGATCTCAGGGTCCTGAGATGATGGCAGTCCTGCAGAGAGCTCCAGGCTCAGCAGGGAGTCTGCCTGGGATTCTCCCTTCCTCTCCCTTGCCTATGTCTCCCCACCCCGATATTCTCTCTAAAATACATAAATAAATCTTTAAAAAATAACTTTACAGGTGCCTGGTTGCTCAGTTGGTGAAGTATGGGACTCTTGGTCTTGGGTTGTGAGTTTGAGACCCAGAGTGGGCATAGAGATCACCTAAAAAATAAAATCTTAAGGGGTGCCTGGGTGGCTCAGTCAGTTAAGCCACTGACTCTTGATTTCGGCTCAGGTCGTCATCTCAGGGTCCTGGATTAAGCCTCACATCTGGCTCTGTGCTCAGCATTCTTGCTTCCCCCCACTCCACTCTATCTCCCTAAAATAAATAATTTTTTTTTTTCTTAAAAAAAGACTTATTTGTCAGAGAGAGAGAAAGAGAGAGAGTGTACAAGCAAGGGAACAGCAGGTAGAGGGAGAAGCAAGATCCCGTCCGTGGAGCAAGGAGCCCGACATGGGACTTGATCCTGGAACCCTGGGATCATGACCTGAGCCAAAGGCAGACACTTAATTAACTGAGCCACCCAGGCATTCCAAGAAACAAATCTTTAAAATAAAATAAAATATTAAAAAAATAACTTTAGAACTCTAAGCATACGAAAATATAATTCAGTGAATGAATAAAATACAATATAGTCAATTTAAAGGTGGGAAAAAAAAAAATGACCAAAATCTTCCAGTCTTTCAAATTAAATTAATCTTCATTTTAACCCTGAGATAAACAGCTAAAAAAAATTCTGTTAACCTTTAAACCATTAAAGACTTCAAAGGCTGGGGGCACCTGAGTGGCTCAGTGGGTTAAAGCCTCTGCCTTCGGCTCAGGTCATGATCTCAGGGTCCTGGGATCGAGCCCCGCATCTGGCTCTCTGCTCGGCAGGGAGCCTGCTTCCCCCTCTCTCTCTGCCTGCCTCTGCCTACTTGGGATCTCTCTCTCTGTGTCAAATAAATAAATAAAATCTTAAAAAAAAAAAGACTTCAAAGACTGTACCTTTAAATGAGAGAGTAGTATAAAATCAAGAATTGATGTTTTAAATGACAAAACAAAATCTTAGGTTTGGCACACAGACCTGGAAAGGTATTTAATATTAACTAATGAATACGTACGAAAAAAGTCTTGACAATGGCTTGTTGGTCCTGAAGTTAGAAAGGTGCCAATTTTGAAGCAGTAAGGAACAGAGGGGACTAAAACAAGACCGATCTCATTATTTAACAGTCAAGCCAACATTCTCTCAGAGTCCACTCATGTGTTAATCTTTCAAACAAACCTGTGAGAAAATGTGTTTGACTCTACTGACAGTTTGTGGAAAATTACAAATGCTTTTTAAAGGGCAAGTCCTCTACTCTTAAATATTTAATTTGAAAATATAGCAGAGTGGTTGTATTAAGCTTTAGACAGTATTTTGTCTAAGCAGACATTCTAAAATCTAGGCTGCTTAAAAAATATACTGTGAGGAAAATTCACATGAAGGTACCAAATGAAATCGTCCTCTATTAGGTTTCAATCAATTAACAAGAATTAAAAGAATTAACAAGGACCTAATGACAATATCTTCATGAGATTTTTTTAAATGTACTTCTTAAAAAAACTAAAAATTTTTGTTTTAAAAACTAAAAATTTTTAACAATAATCTTCAAATATATCTTGAAGAAATAGTATAACTAAACCCTCCAATAGTCATCCTCAGTAATGATCAATATTTGGCTTTTAAAAATAAACATTTTAAAAATGTAAGTATACATAACATAAAATTTACCATTGTAACCATTTGTAAGTGTATAGTTGAGTAGTGTTAAGTACGTTCACACCGTGGTGCAACCACAACCTCCAGAAATTAGAATAAATTTTTAACACTAGCATTCATATGGTAACCTGTTGAGGAATGAAGATTTTATAAACTAGGTAAAGAGCTTTAAACTATTTATTACTGTCTATTTGGTCAATAGCAAAAAGTCAAAGGTAATTTAATCTTTTACAGTAGACTCTTATTACACAATTTTGAAATCTTTTTCTTTTGTTGAAGAAATGTACAAAGGCTCCACATGGAACCCAGGATGTATGTAATTGCACACTCAGGATTACTCTGAAATCCATCAGTAATCAAACTGGTATGTTCCTTTCAAGTTAGCTGTCTCTTCAATCAAGTCCCTCACTGAAGGAATTTCAAATCACAAGTATAAATCTCTACAGTAGTACTTTTATATAGAGTCACGTAACCGAATCCCATTCTTAAAAAAAGACACCCTTTTATTTCTAGACCTCTACTTCAAATGAAAATTAAACAATTCAATTCATTGGACTGCTTTTTGGCAGTCTACCTATAGGTTTCACAAACCACTTTTCAGAGAGATATCTCAGGGGTTTATCGACTGGCAGACCTACTTAACAGGCCAACTGAACTACAGGGCACTCACTGGTTTCCTTTTTTCCCCCGATTTACTTTTGATATGTCGCTAGACTACAAACACACTTAAATCTTATTACAGAAAAGTTTCTGAATCTACATTCTGACTGTTCAACCAGTAGCAGAAATATGAAAACAGACTAGGGTCAATTTCAGACCTTACTCAGGACTGGACTCCTGTACTCTTACTCTTGTAACTAAGAATAAAAAGAACTGGTTGCAACCAAACTGGGTAACAATAGTAAATGCACAGGCAGACAAAAATAAGCTCCTCTCACTGCCAGAGATGTCCCCCACCCCCTTTAAAAAAAAATCTCTTTAATTTAGAATGGCTGGCATTCCATACCACTTTCAAGGCCCTTTTCCAGGAATGGGAAAGAAAACAAACAGGCATAGCTCTGAGAAAGACTTTGGTCCAGAGAATTGGAGAATTCTTAGACACTTTAAAAGGTATTTATAACAGTTAAAGTAATATGGTTCTGGTAGGTTGCATTTGGCCATGGAATTTTGCATGCACGAGGCCCAGAACACAGATGCATACTGTTTAAATACAAAATACACAGAAGTACCGAGGTCCAAATTAAGTCCACTACCAACGGTCACATGCTGAGCCCAGGCTTGCCTGATTTCTGCAATGGAACCACATTTCCTAATCCCTGAGTATTTGAAGGCTATATAAAGCTCCTTTAGGGGCACTTGTTTCCCACAACTCTGAGCTCCCGGGAAGTTAAGACAAGGGCATCTGGAGGCCTTAACGCCAAAACTGGAAGGCTTTAGGCTAACACCCTGATTAGAGATTAACTACTCTGAAAACCTGGAGCATATTTGAAATGCTTCCCAACTTTCTCATTTCTCTGTGTGCAGACATCACCTCGGCGCTGTATAAATTAGTCATACTGTAAGCTCTATTTTAGATGCAGTGTACAGTTCATTTATAGAATGGCCCACAGCGGGGCTGGGGCTGTGCATGGACCCATTTGGGGAAGTCAGGTGGATTCAATGTTGCCCCGGTCTGATAACTGAAAACCCTCCAGCCTGCCCCTCCCCTCAGGTAGTTTTCTGTTGAGGCAGCGTGAACAAGGAAGGAGTGGGGTGGGTGAGTGGCTCCCGAAGCTGCCGGGAGGGCTCTCCCTGCTTCCCAACCATCCCTCTAGGGACGTCCTCACCTCCAGCTTGTCTGTCAGCTCCTTGTGCATCTGCTCGTACTGCCGGCTCATGTCCTGGTTCCTCTCGAGCAGTGCCTTGCCCAGCCGGGCCGCCAACACCAGATCCTTCTCCTTTTGCCGGATCACCGACAGCAGCTCGGGATCCTGGGCGGGCGGCGGCTGCAGTCCGGACCCCTCGGCCGGAGGCTCGACCTCGGCCTGAGAATGCTCCCCGGGGTCGGACGGCCGTTCCCCGGCCGCCAGCAGCGCCAGCTCCTCCTCCAACGCCAGTTCCAGCTCCCCGGGGCCCCCCGGGAAGGAGATGAGGGCGGCGGCGGCGGCGGCGGCTGGACTCCCCACTGCGTCCGCGGCCGCGGCGGGCAGCTCCATGCAGCAGGCGCTGTCCGGCTCGGCGGGTGCTGAAGCGCGGCCGGCCAAGCCCAGGCAGAAGGCGGACATGGCCCGCGCGCGCGGAGCCCGCAGCGGTGCGGCCCGGCCGGCGCGCGCCAGGCTGCAGGGGGGAGGGGCCCCGCCGCGCCGCCCCGCGCCCCGCGCCTCGCCCCGCGCCGCGGCACGCGCCCCCCGGGTCCCAGCGAGCCCTGGGCGCGGCGCGCGCCGGCCCGCCCCTCCCCCGCGCCCGCGGCACGCGCCCCCTCCCCCGCCCCCGGGCTCAGCTGCTAGGCGCGCGCTGGGGAGGAGGTGGGGGTGGCAGAGGGAAAGGCTTAGGAAGGGAAGACCGAGGGGCGGCGAAGCGGGAGGGGAGGTTGCGAGGAACGCCGCCGCCGCCGCCGCCGCCGCCGAGTTTTCAGCCGCCCTGTTGCTGCTGCTGCCGCTGCCGCCGCCGGCCGGGCAGCGCCTCACGGGGCGGGCTGCGCTCCGCTGTCGCTGCGACGCTCGCTGCTGCTGCTGCTGCTGCCGGCGGCCGCTCTCTGCAGCCGCGCTCCATGTCCCTCGGCTCGGCGGCAGCCCCAGCAGCAGCGGCGGCGGCGGCGGCTGCTGCAGGCGCCGAGGCGGCGGCTCCACATCGCGCGCCGCGCAGCCGGGAAAGCTCCTTCCTGCCTCCCTCGGCTCCTCCCGCTCACCGGGCCGGCCGCACCCCGCCCCGGGCTTCCGGCCGCGCCCCCTCTCTCCGCCCCTTGCCGGCGCCTGACGCGCGCGGGCACCTGTTCGCCGCGCCCGCGCGGGATTCGCCGGCTCGCGGGTCTCCTCAGCGGCGCCCAGGTGGCGCCGGCGGCCTTAACCCCTGCGCTGCCTCAAGCCCGGGGATGGCTGCGCGCGCCGCCTGGGGAGGCGGCTGGCGCATCTCTAACGGTCCGGGCGGCTCCCCGGCGCGGCCACGCCCCCCGGCCTCGCGCCCGCGTCGGGTGTGGGCCCGCCCCCAGCGCTCTCACCTCGGGGTGTGGCCTCGGTCTCACCTCGGAGCACGGCCCCGCCCCCAGCCTCGTTCTCACCTCTTTGCGCGGCCCCGCCTCCGGGCTCGCGCCCACTCGTGGTCTGGAGCGGTTCTCCCGGTCCGGTGGGGATCAGTTTTCTCGCGCCTTAGGTGGTCTCCTAGAAGACTGGGGACGTTCTTCCAAGGCCGAGCCCTGGCGGAGACTCGTGGCCCTGGAATTTTGGTCTGAGCCCCCACCAGAGCTAAACAGTCAGGAGAGGGAGCCCTAGAGAGCAGGAGGGGGAGGGATGACTTCAGAAACCCGGCATTTTAATGATGATGACTCAGGGATATGAGGGACCAGATGCCTTCAAGATCAACAGCCCCAAAAGAAAGGGTTATGTTGAGAAATAACGGAAAGAATTGCTCACAGATGGGAATACGAAGCAAAGAATTGCCGTGATAATGACTTCTGTATATGAGGTCTTAGTACGTGCCTGTCTTGTGCTGAGTGCTTTGTACGCATTATCTTAGATAAAAACCTATCAGGTAAGTGACGTCGCTCTTTCCATTTTACAGGGAGGAAATTGAGGCATCGAGAGGTGGAGTTATCTGCCCAATAGATCACATCCAGTGAGGCTGACTCCAGGGTTCCCATAAATCCTTATTCTTTACTTTCCTCCCACGTGGGAAGTCTTGAGGAAGAGAAATGGTAATTTGTGACGAAGATGGCCTGGGTGGATATAGAAAGTGGTATCAGGAAGCTTCCAGCAATGATCAAAACAAGAATTGAAGAGCCTCCTGGAAGACTCCAGGCAGTTCCTGGTTTGACCTCACTGGTGAGGCTCTCTATCTCCTATTTTCAGAATCAATCCCATCTGAAGCTAGAATTGGTCCCTATTTTCTTTTCCTCTTGAACAACCCATTCTTGAGTTAGATCATACCTTGATTTTTTTTCATCACAGCGAGGTGGAAATTTCCGGACACCAAGAGACTGAAACGGGTCAGATGGCTTCTCGTGGTTTTTATTCTTTATTAAATTCAGAGCCTATCAATATTCTGGTGTAAACATGAGACTGAACCTCAGGTCTGCTTTTGTTTGTTTGCTGATTGGAAAGGAGACAGACAACTGAGGGATTCCCTCTTAGATCTTAGAGCTAAATTTAGGAAGTCGACCATGGTACTGTTCCAGCAGCTGGGAATTGTTCTAACACTTTTTATTATGCCTCTTGAGCAGAAATTGCAAGCCCATGGTGAGATCCAACTGCAACTCCCTTTGGTCTTTTTTGGTCACAAAAGGACAAATTTCTCCCTAATCTATTTTATAAAGAAACAAATATCAAGAGCAAATGGGATTCCTAATCAAAAAGAGTTTCAGAGGGGGAAAAAATCTTTCCAATGCCTTTAATGAAGCATGTAAGTTTAATATCTACACAGATAGTAATAGCATGTAGGCATATAGATGTACAAAAAAGGTGGGGTCAGCTCTTTATCTTTCTTTGATGCAGACTTGGCAGCCTATCTTTCCTGAAAGGTCTTTGACTTGCCCTTCTTGAGCTCAATGGCTCTCCTCTGTTAGACTTACCTGTTACTGTGAGAATGAACTACAATTAACTCTAGCTCCTGATGATTCTTCTAAGCAATGTTCCCCCACCTAAACGGACTAGGAGGTGATAATTTTCTATTATAGATTTGCCCTAAGCACAATGTTTCTTAGGGCAAAGGAGACCAGCTCAAATTTAGAGAACTATTCAGAATCGTGGCTGTTAGTTTTTGATCTCACAACCTCTCTATGCTCTTAAAAATTACCGAAGATCTCAAAAACCTTTATGTAGGTTTAGATATTTGTATTTACTTACATAGTAAAAATTAAAACTGAAAACATTTAAAAACATTAATTCATGGGGCACCTGGGTGGCTCAGTAGGTTAAGCATTGGCTCTTGATTTCAGCTCAGGTCTCGACTGTGAGTTCAAGCCCCACGTTGGGCTCCCCTCTGGGCATGAAGCCTACTTTAAATAAATAAATAAATATACTTAGAATAAATCTCTTACATGTTAATACAGTGTATTTTTTTTTTTAAGATTTTATTTATTTGACAGAAACACAGCGAGAGAGGGAACACAAGCAGAGGGAATGGTAGCGGGAGAAGCAGGCCTCCTGCCAAGCAGGGAGCCCGATGCGGGGCTCCATCCCAGGACCCTGGGATCATGACCTGAGCCGAAGGCAGACGCTTAACGATTGAGCCATCCAGGCGCCCCAATATGGTGTATTTTTATGAAAAAATATATATTCCCAAATAAAAAATGAGCGAGAAGACTGCCAGTATTTTTCATTTTTACAAATGTCTTTAATGTTTGGCTTAGTAATAGAAAATGGGATTTTTATATCTGCTTCTCTTATTGATATAGTGATATTTTGTTTAGATTGAAATATACAAATGTAGGGGCACTGGGTGGCTTAGTCGGTTAAGCATCTGCCTTCAGCTCAGGTCATGATCCCAGGCTACTGGGATCAAACTCCACATCAGGCTCAGTAGGGAGCTTGCTTCTCCCTCTACGCTCCCCTCCCCTCACTTTCTTTCTCTCAAATAAATAAGTAAAATCTAAAAAAAAAAAAAAAAAAAAAAAGGAATATACAAAGGAAATCTGGTCTCACAAAGATGTAGTTGGGAAAAGAAGGAATATTTTAATAGCCTTTACAGATCGCTGTGAATATTTCTTTTTGATATTACATCAAAACTCAGCAAGTTAATAGCTTCTTAAAGGTTAGTTGCCGTGTGGAATCTAAAACCTTATCAAGGAAATGCATTAATCTATATTTCATTTTGAATGTGTCTTTTAGCCGCGTATGACTGATTCTGTAACAGCCCATGTTGGTCATTTGGAAAATACAGGTTCACTAGGCTCTACAGATCTTCCAAATATTGTGACATGTCATTAGAGTATATTTTTAAAAATCTTGGTTATTGGGGCGCCTGGGTGGCTCAGTCGTTAAGCGTCTGCCTTCGGCTCAGGTCATGATCCCAGCGTCCTGGGATCGAGCCCCGCATCAGGCTCCCTGCTCTGCGGGAAGCCTGCTTCTCCTGCTACCACTCCCTCTGCTTGTGTTCCCTCTCTCGCTGTGTTTCTCTCTGTCAAATAAATAAAATCTTTAAAAAAAAAAAATCTTGGTTATTAATAATCACCACTGATCTCATCAGAAAAGTCTTCAAGTATTGCCAAGCTATCACGCTCAGTGAGGTGGAGGTGAGTTTTTTGGAATTCTAATTTCCACTGAAAAGCTCCAATCTTATCATTGGTACAATACTGTCAGTTATTTTCCTTGAAGTAACAGACTTGCTTCATTAATTTTTGAGAAACTATCTGCCAGATACCCAAACCTGAATGCCATAGTTAGTCAGTCAGTCATTCATTCAAATAAGGAAGGTGTTCCATGACAAACATGGCTAGTTCAGCTCACAACGCAAATCGCGCTTTATCTCAAGGCGACCTCTGTACTTGGATATACAGTAAAGTACTTTATGGGTACTTCCCATTTTATCACATATAGACTGTTAGAAAAATATGTATGTACTTGCTTTGGTAGCACATATACCAAAAAGAGTTCTACTCAAGGGATCAGGATTTAATAAAAGTACTGCTTCATCAGGGACGTTCCTAAGTGAGGCTAGCTTTTTTTTTTTTAACCTGTGACCACATGCTAGTGAAGAGAAACAGTGAACTCTGTTAGCACTGCCTTGATTCATGCTAAGGTATCAGTAGTGTTATCCACCAGTGTTTTCACACCATCAGTGCAAATGTCAATGCAGTGAAAAATGAAAATAGTTACTGATGAGACAATTAGTATTAAGAAATTAGTTTTGCTATTAATGAATAAAGTTGGAATTACTAGCATTTCAATTATTATAAAAAGAGGGTTTATTTCATAGATTCCCTGAAAGGGTCTTCGGGACTTTCTGGAGTTAGCGAATCACACACTTTGTTGGTTTAGAGCCATTCAAAACCCTCGGGTCGGCCTTGACCTAGAAGAATGAACAAGTATCTTGCCTACGTGGAAATTAGTGCCAGGAATCAAAACTCATCAAACCAAATTATGAAAACACTCAGGCTTCTCAGAAGCTTATTGTTTAGTTTATTCTGCGTCATCAAATCATTTAGATTTGATAATATCCAAAATATATTTAGCATTGGATTCCTGACATCCTTTATATGACATCTTATTTAATCTTCCTAACCCCATAATGCTAGTATAGAACACCAATATATACTACTACACCAATATATACTACTACATGATACTGTGATGCTAGTGGTTTAGGCCCGTCTGACCTGAAGTGCTTAATTCACTATGCCTCACTTTCCTTTTTTCTTTTTTTAAAGATTTTATTAATTTATTTGACAGACATCGAGAGAGGGAACACAAGCAGGCAGAATGGGAGAAGGAGAAACAGGCTCCTTGCTGAGCAGGGAGCCCAGTGTGGGTGGGGGGATTCCAGGACCTTTGGGATCAAGACCTGAGCTGAAGGCAGATGCTTAATGACTGAGCCACCCAGGTGCTCTCACTTTACATTTTTATCATTTATATATTCCTTTAAATATATCTGCATTAGCGTTGCTTTTGGTATCTCCATGTTCTGGTTGAACGTGGGCACAACCCATCTTAACGTACCATCGATGGATTTCTGCGTAGGTTCTGTTGCATCGCTAAGGGCAAACCATGAAACTGTCTTTCTTTACAGATCCTGATATGTCCAAATATGACGACACTCATTGAATTTCCCCCAAGTTGTTTATTTTTATTAACATCTTGATCTGCAAGAAACTGGAAAGTACAAAAGACAAAACATTTCCCGGAAAATTTGTTTTTGAAAAGTCAAGCGTTGAAGAAGCATGAGGAACTGGCAAAAACATGTGATAAAGCAGTTCTGTGCTTGGTATTTTCATTCAGCAATTACAAGAGTGTGTGCGCTTTTTAAGTTGTATATTTTATTTATGAACTAGTCGTGGGAACATAAAAGTCTCAAAAATTCCTCAAATGTTACCCAAAAGCTTTTTATATTTTTTGGAGATGAATTGGTTCAACATTTTGCAAAATGTGGTGTGTACGCCCCTAGTGATTCTCAACTTGATTTTTAAGGGTAAAACATTAACTTCCATGGCTGGCGTTCACCAGCATCAGCCTTTGCTGGTGTGGGAGAGTGTTTTCTCTACTCCCCACTATGGTGCTCCCGCTTGCCCAGCTGGGACCCCTTCCGAGCCCCACCGGCACTCCAGCCGCCCCTCTCCCCAGTAGATTCTCACCTTGACAGCCCCTTCCATCTTTCCTCTTACCCCTCCAAGGGTCCTCACCTGGACGTGGATCTCCACCTCACCCTTCCTTCCACCTTTTCCCCAGACCAACATTCTGCCTGAATTTCCACTTCCAGCCTCCCCATTTCCCTATCCTGCCGAGCAGCTGGTTTCTCTCAGTACCTGGTACTCATCCTGCCCCGGCTCTGGCTCTGGCTCTGACGTCCTCTCCCCTCAGCTTCTGCCCCCTCCCACAACTATTCCCGCCCACTTTTTCAGGTGAGAGTTCTCCTCTCCCAGGGAGTTGTTTTAACACGTCAGGTCCCCTGCCTTTTTTACCTCTGCCCATTATTTCCTGGCTACTATTGTTTTAAGCCCCAGACTCATGTCCCTCCCTTCTCATCAAGCATCCCTAATCTTTCCCCTTACTGATTAAGAGCATGGACTCCTGAACCAGACTTCCTGGACTGGGAGCCCAGTTCCTCCACTCATGAGTTGGGTGATTGATCTGGGACCAATATGCCTCAGTATCCTCATTTACAAAATGAGGATAATCGTTCTTACCTAATAAGGTTGTTATAAAGACAAAAATATATTTTTTTAAGATTTTATTTATTTATTTTTCAGAGAAAGAGACAGAGAGCACAAGCAGGCAGAGGGAGAAGCAGGCTCCCCGCTGAGTAGGGGACCCCACACGGGCCTTGATCCCAGGACCCTGAGATCACTACCTGAGCTGAAGGCAGACGGCACCCAGGTGGCGAAAATATTTTTTAAAAATAAAATAAATCCCTTAAGCTAAAAAAAAAAAATGAGCCAACTCAAATTTTAAAAACTATAATATAGGTAGCAATGGGAATGGCAAAATCATAGTGGCATGTAAATGATTAGAGTTGGGGTATAGTGGACTTATTGAAAGTGATAATCTGGGGTTCCTGGCTGAGATCTGCCACTGACCAGCTAAGTACATTTGAGCAAGGCATTTGACATGCTTGGGCTTTGGTTTCCTCATCTGTATGGTATGAGGTTGGGCTAGATGACCATCTTTTCATTTTCTAAACCAGTGGTTCTCAGCTGGGGATGATTTTGTCCCCTGGGAACATTAGACGCTCTCTGGAGATATTTTGGTGGTCACAGCTAGGAATGGGGGTTGCTCCTTGGCATCTAGTGGGTAGAGTTCAGGTATGCTGCTAAACGCTCTACAGTGTACAGGATAGCCCCACAACAAGAATTATCTGTCCCTAAATGTCAATAGTGGTTAAGAAACTGTTCTAAAACAACAAGCTTCTGGGGATCGGGGGGAGGCGGTGCCTGGGTGGCTTAGTTGGGTAAGCAGCTGACTCTTGGTCTTGCTCAGGTCTTGACCTCAGGGTCATGAGTTCGAGTTCTGCATTGGGCTCCATGCTAGGCAGCCTACTTTAAAAAAAAATAAAAATAAAATAAAATAAATAAAATAATAAATTATTTTATTTAATAATAAAAATAATAAAATAAAACAAATTTCTAAATTTGACCATGTTGTTGCCTGAGAAAGATATAAATGGGGTATATGCCCAAGAAGGGCTATGATGTGGGCCCAAGAGTGTTTTGGGCTGGTTTAGGAATTCCCACCGGGAAATGAGCCCATCATAGAGCCATACCACTTAAATAAATAAATACATTAACAACAACAAAACCTCTTCTGTCTTGGGCTGACTTGCTCCCTATTCTCCCCGCCCTCTTCTAATGATGTGGTTGTCTTCATTATCCAAATTCATCAGAAAATGACTGTTTTATGTTGGAGAGTTAGCTATTTTTGATCTTTCCAAAGCCCACACCAAGAAGGATTTGTGATTTAATTTTCTTGGTGTTCACGTTTTTCCTGCTTCTTTTCAGCAATCTTGGCCCTAAACATGCTGCTGATGTGTTTTTGCTGCATATATATCATTCATCTGAAGCTATTTTTAGGCCTTTCCTACATTTATTTCATTTCAAGAATTTGCCAAACATTTGTTATGTCTTGTTTCTTCTGCATCACGTTCTGGCTTAATCTGTTTGGCGGGCAAGTTATTTATATCTATGGATACTGCTCGTACTAACAATGTCTTAAGTGAATTTCCCCCATTATCCCTCTTTATTTTTCTTTGTCCATTTAGAGGAAACTGACAGTAGAAACAATATATCATCCAGGTGCCAGGACTTCTGCTGGCGGGTAGGTAAAGTGACTTTAATCTATTTTTCATATTTTGTGTTACCATTGCTGCTACTGTCCTTCTTGCTTTTAGTAAAAAGCTTTTGTGGGCCCCTTGATGGCTTCCTGTTATCAGAGAAATGGTCATTTTCTGAAAAGCCAAGGTTTCACTGCACTTCCTACAGAATGTAGCTATGCTTGTATCTGGAGTGTATATGTAGGTGTGCAATATGTAGGCATGTTAACATGTTTTTGGAAGATAGATGGAATAACACACTAGCTAATATAATTTAATTTATAATTGACAGAGACTGGAAGAAATAATTTTTATTGATGATTAAATATTTATATGGGTGAATTAATTTTTTAATTCACAAATTATAGGGGTGTCTGGGTGGTGCAGTTGGTTAAGCACCCGACTCTTGGTTTTGACTCAAGTCATGATCTCGGGGTTGTGAAATCGAGCCCTGCATTGGGCTCTGTGATAGGCACGGAGTTTGCTTGAGATTCTCTCTCCCTCTCCCCCTCCCACTCATGTGCTCGCTCGCTCTCTCAAATAAAATAGATCTAAAAAAATGATAATAAAATTGCCAAATTATAAGAAAATTCAATGGATTGTATAGTTATCAAGGCAGTTGGCCAGTAAGTATTTACCAAATAACCATCAGAAGTTGTTGTGGATTTGGAATTAAAATAAGAGAACTAAGGATTTATGAAAACATGACCCCCATCCTCAAGGAGGATTCCATCATTGCCTATGTAAGAGAGTGTGGTCAGGCTGGGATCCAAGCACTCTTGTTTGTCTGCAGCTTACACCAGAGGAAATACATGTATATAGTGGTTTAGAACATGACCTCTAGGGGAGGGACCAGTTTCAAATCCCCTAGTTACTAGCTGAATAACTCTGGGCAAGTTAGTTAACCTCTGTGACCACCAGCCATTGTGTAAATACATAATTTTGTTCACTGATGTGTTCTTAAGACCTAGCTCAGTGCCTAGCGTATAGTAGGTACTGGATAAATTTTTATAATGAATGAATAATACATGTAAAGCACTAAGACATTACATATACATAGTCAGTACTTATTCAGTAAGATGTTAAAAAGGAATCTTGATCTCAAAATGCCAGATTTATTACATATTAACATAGTCCATATAGTTTGTATTAAGCTCTTCATTTACTTAGAACATTTATTGTTCTGCAGTGTTTGGTTATTATACAGGGAAAACAGAAGCATATGTGTTGTTATACTTGACTCAAAGGTTTACAATTTAATAAAGGACAGAAAACATGAACAGAAATAACTGTAGGGGCACCCGGGTGGCTCAGTCGGAGAAGCATCTGACTCTTGATTAGGGCTCAGGTCGGGATCTCAGAGTCCTGAGATCAAACCCTGCATCAGGCTTTATGTTCAGCAGGAAGTCTGCTTGAGATTCTCTCTCTCTCCCTCTCCCATTGCCCCTCCCCCTGCTTTCTCTCTCTCTCTCTCAAACAAATAAATCTTAAAAGAAAAAAAGAAATAACTATTATTACACAGTTGATGTGTCAAAAACATGAGTTTGGTTTGCGTGGGTCCGCCTACATGTGAGTTGTTTTGGAGAGCTACAGTACAGTACTATAAATGTATTTTCTTATGATTTATTCAGTAACACTTTTCTTCATGGCTTACTTTATTGTAAGAATACAGTCTAGGGGTGTCTGGGTGGCTTACTCGGTTAAGTGTCTGACTCTTGTTTTGGCTCAGGTCATGATCTCAGGGTCATGGAATCGAGCCCCGCATTGGGCTCTGTGCTCAATGGGGAGTCTGCTTGGGATTCTCTCTCTCTCTCTCTCTCTGTCCCTCACCCCACTTGAAATGCACTCTATCTCAAAATAAATAAAATCTTAAAAAAGAAGAATACAGTTTATAATACATATAACATACAAAATATGTGTTTATTGACTATGTTATTGAGAAGGCTTCTGCTCAACGGTAGGCTATTAGTAGTTAAGTTTTGGGAGAGTCAAAAGCTATACACAGATTTTTTTTTTTTTACTGCACTGGGGGGTGACACTCCTAACTCCTGTGTGGTTTAAGGGTCAGCTTAAGTAGTGTTGAGTTATAGTAAGTATATGAAACACCTTATAAGTTAAACTACATAGTTTTTGGAATTCAGAGAAGGGAGAGATGGCTAGATAACATTGGCATAAAACTAAAAGTCGGTGTGCCCTTTGTTTCCACTATGAGCTGGCAATTCTCAACAGTGTGAATGGCAGCAAGCTCTCACCTTCCCTTAGCATGCTGTTGACAATATTTAACAAAACTGATCAAGGAGTGGTTCATGAGATTGACCCTTAAAAGGACATAGATTCCAGGGACAAATATGGATGGGAAAGCAAGTAGAGGGGATAGCTTCTCCAACAACATGGAAGCCAGAACAGCAAAGGACATAGATTCCAGGGACAAATATGGATGGGAAAGCAAGTAGAGGGGATAGCTTCTCCAACGACATGGAAGCCAGAACAGCAAACAAGGGGAAGAATTAGCTGTAGAAAGGGTAGGTTGGCACTGGTTTGAAGAAGAAGGAAAGATGCCAGTTATTGGGTGCCAACTCTGGGTAGCCAAAGGATTGGCTTACATTTTCTTGCTTGAACCTTCCAAAAACAGATGGGTATTTTTACCCACATACTATAGATGAGGAAGCTGAGGTTTTGAGAGGGTGAGGGTTTTACCCCAAATCTTGCAACTGGTCAAGGGGAGCATTGGGAGTTGCTTCTAAAACCTGTGGTGTTTCCATCTACCTAGCATTGAATGTTAAATCAAAGACAACAGGGAGCCCTTAGAGATTTTAAAATTGGAGAGTAGATCTGAATAAAGTATCAGAATAGTTCAGGGGGATTAATGTGGCACGGGTGTTAAGGATGAACTCAAAGCTGGAGTTTGGGAATCGGGAAGACTAGCTGGACTGCCGCTGGAACAGTGTGGGTGGAAGATACAGTGGAAAATGAAAAAAAGACGTCAGAGAGCTCATAAAGAATGAACTGCCAGGATTTGGAGACTGAATGGCTATTTGGGCGTGGGAGTGCGGAGGAAGGACACAGAGATGCCTCCGAGGATGCTAACCTGGGCAACGGAATGATGGTGCCGTTGCCAGAGACAAGGAAAGCCAGAAAAAAGTGAGAGAATGACAGAATTAGGTCCTTTGATTTGGGGATGGCCAAGGACATCTGGCCTAGGCAGGGAAATAAGACCAGTGTGTAATTAGTATAAATGCAGCAGCTGTAAGAGTGAATTGCTGATGAGATATTGGGTCGGGAGTTGTATCATTGGGCTTGCAAATGAAGAGTGTTTTTCATCTGGAAGGAAGCTTCTTAAAGGAAGTTACACTGGGTGGAGAAGGGCGAGAATATTTGACCGGAGGAGAAAAGTTCTCCTCTGTGTTTGGAGAACCACTGGTGGAGACCTAGTGGTGGGAAATAGAGAGGTGACCATGACTTCTGACCTTGGGAATGCGAGCTCCTCTCCTTACCCGTTTGACCACGGATGGAGTGACCACTTTCCCCATCTTCCAGAGTCCCATCTGCAGCAAAGCGCCTGAGGCTGCTCTTTCTGACCGCCCACTCCACCCACCCGCACCCAATCTGATATGGAAAGGGTTAGGAAGAAAAGCAGGCCTTCCTGATGGGTTTAGAAAATAATTGCATAAAAGAAAGCTATATGTGTGTTCCATTATACATTTGCATTTTTAAAAAAATCAAGAGTTTAAAAAAATAGAATAAAAAAAAATTCAAGAGTCCACAAAGGCTTATATTCAGGAAGACATATGATATTATCCAATTAAAAGAAAAGATGGCAAGGACTTGAACACTGGTTACAGAATTTCATTTACTCGAAGGAAAAAAACCCAAGCAATCCGTCAAAGGTATAAATCTGCATTTCCCTGGGGTCTCAACTGAGTGATTCAGCTTTTTTTAGTAAGTGGGTCAGAAAACTGCTAATCCTATAATGATTTTGTTCAACCGCGCTCAGCTGGTAGATTGTTCCTTGCAGATCTAAAAAAACCAAGTATGTTAAGATGGCGAAAGTGGTTGTCAATCCACTATCAAATTGCTTTGTTTATCAACCATGAATAATGTATTCATTTCCTTGATTGAAAGTCTATCCTTTTAATTGGCAAGTAGGGACAATATGGTATGGTTTTACTTGAAATGTTCTGTACTATGTTGCACAACTCTGTGGTATAGCTGATGCAGTGACATCATAGAATAGGGAGTCTTTTTTTTTTTTTTTTTAAAGATTTTATTTATTTGACACAGAGAAAGAGAGAGAAGGAGAGAGAGAGAGCACAAGCCTTGGGAGCAGCAGAGAGAGAAGAGCTAAATTCCAGGACCCTGGGATCATGCATGACCTGAGCTGAAGGCAGCCACTTTACCGACTGAGGCACCTAGGCACCCCTAGAATAGGGAGTCTTAAACGGAATGAAATCCAACAGGACAAGCCATTGCCCTAAACAAGGACAAGCAGAGGAGTTGATATATTGGTTTTGTGGAAACCAAGCTCAGGTTTAACAACACAAGGCATGAGTCAGCATAGAACAGGTTTTTATTTGGTTGGGGTGTGTGTGTGTGTGTGTGTGTGTGTTCTTTTTAAAGATTTGTTTATTTGAAGGCAGGGAGAGACAGGGAGAGACTCTCAGGCAGACCCCCCTGTGAGCACAGAGCCCCATGTGACTCAGGTCTCCATTACTCAACCCTGAAATAATGATCTGAGCTGAAATCAAGAGTCAGATGCTCAAACGACTCAGGCGTCCCTGTTGTTGTTTTGTTGTTGTTTTTTTCATTTCAGTTGTGGTCAAATACACATAACATTAAATTTTACCATTTTAACCATTTTAAGGTGTTCCGTTCAGATTAAGTACGTTCATGATGTTAAGCCTCCATCCCCACGCTCCAGCTGAAGAACTCTTTTTGTCTTGCAAAACTAAAACTCTGTTCCCATTAAACACTAACTCCCCGTTCCCTTCTCTCCCCTGCCCCTGGCCACCACCGTTGTACTTTCTGTTTTTGCAAATCTGACTTGCTCTCCATACCTCACACAAGGGGGATCATTACAGTTTTTGTCCTTTTGTGATGGGCTTCTTTCACTCAGCATATTGTCCACAAGACTCATCCATGTCATGGCATCTATTGGAATCCCCTTCCCTTTTAAGACCAAATAAGCTTCCATTGTATATATGGAGCACATTTTGTCTTTCTATTCCTCGATTGATGGACGCTTGGGTTGCTTCTGCCTTTTGGCTATTGTGAGTAACACTGTTGTGAACATGAATGTGCAAGTATCTCTGAGTCCTTTCAAATTGCTTTCAATTCTTTTGAGTACATACCGAAGAGAGAAATTGCCAGATCATATGCTAATTCTATTTTTAATGTCTTGAGGAAGCACCGTACTGTTTTCCATAGTGATGGGAGAGCTATTTTTAAATCATTTGACATCAAGGTGCATTTATTCTTTCCTTTCTTCTCTGTCATTCTTTCAACAAACGTTACTGAGGGCTCGCCTTGAATAACGACTGTGCCAGGCTCTTTGAAGTTTACAAATATGATTAGTTTGGGGGTACAACAGAAATCTAGAAACTAAATATACAACATCTCAGAATAGAGAGATACAGTCACTCCTTAGCCAGAGCAAGGCTTGAATTCAGGAGTTCAACACAATTTTTAAGAGCATTGTCTATCAGAAGAGAAGTTGGTTTATTTGAAACCATAGAAAAAGGAGCACCACAGGGGTAAATATCAGGAGTCCTGTTAAAATATGGTTCAGCAATGGACTTCTAGTATTACAGCATCATCCCAGGAAGGGCAGAGTGTATCCAAAAAAAAAAAAAAATACAAAACAAAAAAACCCAAGCCGAGGGATGCTTTTTTAGCTCATTTATCTAATTCTCTCTGTTTTTTTTTTTTTTTTTAGATTTTATTTATTTGACAGAGAGAAACACAGCGACAGCGAGAAAGGAAACACAAGCAGAGGGAATGGTATCGGGAGAAGCAGGCTTCCTGCCGAGCAGTGAGCCCAATGCAGGGCTCGATCCCAGGACCCTGGGATCTGACCTGAGCCGAAGGCAGACGCTTAACGACTGAGCCACCCAGGTGCCCCTAATTCTCTCTGTTCTAATGATATGTTCCTGAAGCTGTATGTTTGTCTGTGTGTATGTGTGCATTTAAGTAATCTCTATACCCATTGTGGGACTGGAACTCACAACCCTAAGATCGAGTCACATGCTCTACCAACTAAGCCAGCAGGTGCACCTTTGATTGCAATTTGGCTTCTCTCCCTTGAAAAGGGAGGTGCTTTAGTAGTGCTAATCTCAGCATTGTGATTCTTTCTTTTTTTTTTTTTAAGATTTTATTTATTTATTTGTCAGAGAGAGGGGGAGAGAGAGAGAGCACAAGCAGGCAGAGAGGCAGGCAGAGGCAGAGGGAGAAGCAGGCTCCTCGCTGAGCAGAGAGCCCGATGCGGGGCTCGATCCCAGGACCCTGGGACCATGACCTGAGCTGAAGGCAGCTACTTAACCAATTGAGCCACCCAGGCGTCCCTCAGTGTTGTGATTCTTAAAGAGTTTGCATTTCTCATCATAAATTAATAATTTAGCATCCCAGTCTTGAACATTGGACTTAGTAAACTCTAACTAATATGAGTTCAGTTCAAAAATATAGACCCATTCTTGACGTACTGGCAAAGTCAAGCCTTTAGCTTTCTAATCCTTTCAGATCATAGACCAGGACCAAGCCACAGACGTCTCTGAACCTCAGGTTCCTTCTCTGACAGTGGAGATTAGAATAGTGCCTACCAGATAGAGTGGCCATAATGATTAAATAAGCAACTTCATACACAGTGTTCAGAACAGTGCGTTGTACATAATACAGCCTAACAGTTGAATCTTGTTACTAATGGGAAATTCTCCAAGACATTCTTACCTTATGAGATTTCTTTTTTTTTTTAAGATCTTATTTATTTATTTGACAGAGAGAGAGAGAAATCACAAGTAGGCAGGGAGGCAGGCAGAGAGAGAGGGGGAAGCAGGCTCCCTGCTGAGCAGAGAGCCCGATGCGGGGCTCAGTCCCAGGACCCTGAGATCACGACCTGAGCCGAAGGCAGAGGCTTTAACTCACTGAGCCACCCAGGCGCCCCTTAAGAGATTTCTTGATAGAGAAAGTCTGACCTCGCAGAGCACATATTCTTTTCTGTTGGAATCTGTATAATTCTTTTTTTCTTTTAATCTGCGTAATTCTTATTCTCAAAGTACAAGCAAAGTTATGAAAGATTTATTTTGGTTGCCTATTTTTAACCTCTCTTTTTTTTTTTTTTTTTTTGGTGCCCGTCCCTCTGCTTCCAAGCACCTCACACCTAGAGGGTTTTCTGCTAGGACTAGATGAAGCTAGCACTCCCACAGGCAGCACCCCAAGCACTGGCCTTCACATAACCACCTTGCAATTTCCTAAGGCCTGGCAGGGTTACTGTGACCAATATGAGAAATTTATTGATGCCAATGAAGTCATGACTGGTAACGATGCACGTGTACGTTTTAACCTTCCCAGGAAATTTATTGCCAGCATCCTAAATAACGCTCTCAAATTGTAGAATTTAACTGAGATTGGCCTATAGGAAACCAAAACCAAAACCAAAACCAAAACCTTTGGGGGTCATCTGAGGGCTGTTTGGTGTCACCTCTCAGGTGTCCTGTTTCCTCTCCATTGCCCCTTGAAAGAATCCTGGGCCATTACAGAAAGAGAACGTCTGCTCTGTGTGAACTGAGGGGGTTTTATGAGATTTGCAGGACGTTCGGTGAGACGAGGGAAATTCTTGAGCTACACTAGAAGTTTCAAGGGCAGGTGAGTTGCTGAATAATAAGTAGGAGGTAGTTTGGGGCCAGAGGCAGAAGAGTAATAGGAACCAGAGCTGATCTGAGCTTAGGAGCAAATTAGGCTTGGTCCAGGGGGCCTGAAGCGAGGAGAGACACTAGCCACTAACCGCTCTGCTACTTTCTATTTATGGGTCCATATATGAAGCCCAAAAGCAGCAGATGGTTCAGAGAATCACGAAATATAGCTAAACACTTGGCAAATAGAATTTAAGGAAAATGTGAGCGCCTAGAATTATTTAACCTGAGACCGGAGATATTATACCCTGTGATATTTTACTGGAAGCGGTTGTATTCGGGTTCTCCAGAAAAAAAACAGGACCAAGAAGATACCTAGATAAGAGGATATTTACTGTAAGAATTCGCTCACCTGATTATGGAGGCAGACCCGTCCCAGGATCTGCCATCTGCTAGCCGGGAACCAGGAGAGCTGATGTAATTCAGTTAACTCCAAAGGCCTGAGAATTGGGGGCTGCTGGTGTCAGTCCCGTTCCAAGTCCAAAGACCTGAGAACCAGGAGCGCCAGTATTTGAGATCAGGAAAGATGGATGATCCAAGTCAAGCAAAAATGTAAATACAACCCTCCTCTGTTTTTCTGTTCTGTTGGGGCCCTCAACAGATTGGATGATGCCCACCTGGGTTGGTGAGGGAGCTCTTTACCCGTCTACCGAGTCAAACGTTAATCTCTTCCAAGACACCCTCCCAGATGCCCCCAGAAACAATGCTTTACCGGCTCTCTGGGCATCCTTTAGCCCAGTCCAGTTGACAAATAAAATTAACCTTCACAGCGATGATCAATTACTCTCCAATTGCACGGAGGATTTTAATTTTAATTCAAATCAAAGAAAACTTCCTGCAAATGCTCGTTTCTTGAATCTGGGATTGTTTACGGAGTTTACTGACTCTGGACTGCTTTAAAAAGTTGGAGTGGTGGACTAGGATGTGTATATATATATATATATACATCCTATAAATAGGATGGCTTGTGTACAGAGGGTGTGGCCACGGTGAACATCCAAATGTGAGTGAATGACACACAAATGAGCTTTTTATTACTCTCTTCTGCCTTAGCACTCTATTATGGTTAATGGTAAAAACAGAAATTAGTCTGTGTTAACCTAAGCTGATTCACTATATTGGACATTTATGTCAACATGTAGTAATATTCTCAGAGAATCTTTGCCCTTAATTTTTAACACTTAGGTTATTACGGTAATTGGGCTCCTGCGAGATGTCGAAAGAAAAACAGATCAGGATGGTTTGTTTCAGCTGCAGGAAGTAAAGTAAAAAGTGAAAGGATACGATTTTATAGCAAAGACAGTTACAACTGCCATGATAAAAATTAATTTTCTTTTCACACAAATGGTATTTGACCTTAAGGCCAAGATTAAGTTTCCAGGACTTTAGTTGTGTTGTGGCAGCTCACTAGCTTCTTGTGTAATAGGTATTCGAAATTTGATAGGACTTCAAACTGTTACTCTAAGAAATGAATGCTGGGGCACCTGAGTGGCTTAGTGGGTTAACCATCTGCCTTCGGCTCAGGTCACAACCCTGGAGTCTTGGGCTCCCTGCTCAGTGGAGAGCCTGCTTCTCCCTCTGCCTCGCACCCCACTCATTCTCTCTCTCTCTCTCTCTCAAATACATAAGTAAAATCTTAAAGAAAAAGGAGAAGAAAAGAAATGAACCCTAGATCATTTCCTAGGGCTGAGGAAGCCTTTCTATGTTGAAGCTACCTGGAGAAGAGTGAAAAGTTCATTGTTCACACAAGTTCAGGTCACTAACCTTAGTTACCTTCCATTAACTGTTCCCTTGAAATTTTGAGTGAGTGGAACCCTCCTCTGGGTGAGTGCAAATATAGGAGCCAGAGGAGAACAGAGAAATTAAAGAGGAAATTGTTGGAGCAAGGTGTCAGATCAGAACCAGCTGTCTCAGTAAGCTAGCAAGCTTTTATAGCATCAGAAACTTGGAAACCTATATTCTTCCACTTGGTTTTTTTCTTTTCTTGTTTTTGGTACTTCCTGTGTTTACTAGTGAAGCCTCTTTTGAAAATTATAGATGATCTCGTCTTTGCCAAAGGGAACAAAGGAAAGGAGGTTTTAAATTTGTCCGTGTTTCTACCAATTAAAGGGAGAATTATGGAGAAAGTCAGAGGTGCCCTGGGGTTTTTGTTTTGTGTTTTGCAATTTTTTTTTCAATGAAATGAACATCAGGCAAGTCATTTAAGATATAGAATTGTTGCACCGAACTGAAAACGGTACGGTATTGGTATTACGATCACATACAACCACTCTCCTAAAAATGAGTGTTCCAAGGGGATAAACTTTTGTTACCTTACAGCCTGCTAAACATTGAACCATAACAATGTAACATTTAGGGTTGGTTGATTTTTTCAAAACACATTCTTGGGAGTGTCTAGCATAGTCATCTAATATTATTTAAAATGAACATTAAAAATGAGTCATCTAGGGGACACCTGAGTGGCTCAGTTGGTTGACCATCCGACTCTTGATTTCACCTCAGAGGGTCATGATCTTGGGGTCCTGGGATCAAGCCCTGTGTCGGGCTCCAAGCTTGGCGGGGAGTCTACTTGAGGATTCTCTCTCCCTTTCCCTACTTGCATTCTCTCTGTCCCTCAAATAAATAAATAAATCTTAAAAAAAAAAATCATCTATGGTAGAAAGTCTTTTTTTTTTTAGAAAGTTCTTTTTGTTATTTATTTTTGAAGGCTGCTTCCCAACCACTGTGCTACAGTTCTGCTTATTTTAGGAAGCATGCTTATGATTTCGCTATTAATATATTCAGTATCAATTATCCACTTGCACACAGCTCTGTGTGGGTGAGTTGCAAAGTTGAGAATTTCCTTAAGAAAATGAATTCTGAATTTCAAGTTTACTTTTATCACTTTCCCGTTTCATCTGGCTACCTGCGTTGAAGAAAAAACTCAAAAGACATCTGCTGCTGCTTTTAACTTTTGGTTTGAGTCATGCGGTTTTTGGATTTAACTTGAATAGGAACAGAAGAAATAAACCCTGAAGTGGATGTGTTCTTCCAAATTTATGGGTTCTAGACGAGAAGCCCAAGTTTTGTTTTTTTTTTTTTAATTCGTAAGGAATGCACTTTTCATTCTTGTTGTTTGAAATCTCAGGAACAGGTTTCCCCTGCTATCTGAAAGTTTGCTTTATGCCACTTCGCTTTTATGGAATACTTAACATTGGTACCTATTTCAGTCGAAAGAAATCTGAACAGGATTTTTGCCTTTATGAAATGCTAATTGCTTCTTTGCTTTATGTCAATTTGGCTCTACTTTTGGATAGCAGGGGGAAACCCGTATTGCTTAGCCTACTGCAGCGAGGCCCACAAAATGACTTATTATATTCTTAGCAAAGTTTTTTTCTAACTCCACTTAAGCCCCCCTCCCAGTGCCTCCCTTTCCCCTGTCAGCAGCCCCCCTCCTTTTCCCCTTATCCTCACAGTGATACCCTCATGAGCTTCAGCATGGTAATGAGCTGGCCCCCTGACTGCTTGAATTTCTTTCATCCCAGAAACAATTTCTCAAAGTCCTGTTTGTGATTAACTAACCTTGGCAGTTAGGATAACAAAAGGTGAGGCAGTTCAAGCAGCATGTGGGAAATTTCCTTTACAGATGGTTTCTTTCCCTTTGGTAGAAAAAGCAGAAACCATTGCATGGCGTGTATTGGCTCATAATTAATCATGAGCCAGGTTGAATATCCATCAACTTGACCCTACCAGAGTATTCTGACTTAAAAGATTTGCCTCCCTAGGAAGACAGTAGGTAGTTCATTCTTGCCTCTTTCTGGGCCTAGAGGGAATTAAGCTAATGAAAATTAGACCTGTCTTGGACAAAAACATGTTAGATCTGGCTTTGTGGCCAAAAGAATTAAAAGCAGAGTCTTTTTAAAAAAGATTTTATTTATTTGACAGAGAGAGAGAGTAGAAGCAGGAGGAGTGGCAGGCAGAGGGTGAGGGAGAAGCAGGCTCCCTGCTGAGCAGAGAGCCGGATGTGGGACTCCATCCCAGGACCTCAGGATCATGACCTGAGCCAAAGGCAGAGGATTAACCAACTGAGTCACCCAGGTGCCCTAAAAGCAGAGTCTTAAAGAGATATTTGTACGTTCATGCTCAAAGCAGCATGATTTACAACGGCCAAAGGTGGAGGCAACCTAAGCATGCATTTCTGGATGAATGAATAAACCAAATGTGGTATATTCACACAATGGAGTTATTATGCAGCCTTACAAAGGAAGGAAGTGTTGACATTACTACGAGATGGGTGAACCTTGAGGACATTATGCTAAGTGAAAGAAGCCAGTCTCAAAAAGACAAATACTGTATGATTCCACTTACACGAGGTACCTAGAGTGGTCAAATACCCAGAGACAGAGAGTCAAATGGTGACTGCCAGGGTCTGGGGAGAGGGTAAAAGGAAGAGTTCTTTAATGAGTGGCTGTGGAGTTTGTCTTGCAAGATGAAAAAGTCCTGGAAGTCTGATGTGCAACACTGTGAATATACGGAACGATATTTTTTTAAAAAAGATTTTATTCAGTGGCTCCAGGGTGGCTCAGTCAGTTAAGTGTCTGCCTTCAGCTCAGGTCAT
>CM053616.1:38212196-38224304 GCA_028646535.1 Procyon lotor | reverse complement strand
ATACAATCTTTAAAAAGGAAGGAAGGAAGGAAGGGAGGGAGGGAGGGAGGGAGGGAGGGAGGGAAAATGAAGGTGGGCTCAACCTTCAGAACTGTCCTCAACTGGGGTGAGAAGATTGAGCCTTTTTCGCCCTTGCAGGGCCATCTCACTGGAGGCAGGCTGCACTGGGCAGGTGGATGTGAGACTGGGAGGGATGACTTTCCTCGGCAGAGGGCAATTCCCATGAAGGGCTGCCAGCTGAGGGCTGGTGACCAGGGTGTGTCAGCCAGCGGCACTCACAGCAGTTGGGGCAGGTGTCCTTCTGTTCCGAAGGGGGGATGCACAATGGCCCACAAACAAAGTGACCCATGGGAGCAGGGATGAAGATCATGCATGGACCCAACAACACCACGGACCCCCCAAGGATCTTTAGCAATGTCGTTGCCGAATATCCATTCGCTGGCAGTAGACATCAATATGGCACCAATCTTCATGGGAAATCAGCCATATCCCCCAGGTGGCAGGTCCAAGACAGCAGTCAGAACCCTGTGCTTTGGAGAAGTTAGAAACTTACCCTTCTGTGTCATTATGTACTCCAGATATGGGTTTCCTCCCCTTTCTAAGTGCTTCTACTAGTATCACCATCTGGTGGCCTGCAGATGGCACTTAATGGCATAACATCCTGTACAACCTTGGGTATCAAGGGACCCATTCTACAACAAAGGAAGATGGTAATGGGCATATGGCCGTGGACTTCACTGCTCTTACTAAGCACACCATCACCCAGAAACGGCTGGTCTGACAGAATGATGGAATGGCCTATTGTAGCAATTATGTGCTCCTGGTGTTTTGACCTCTGGGACCTTGCTTACCCTGGAAAGACGGCCCCTCCCAGGGCTAGCCAGTTCTTACAGACATGTATGACTTCCCCGTGAGCATGTGTCTCATATGTAAACCAACCAATCCAGAGCCCATATGCCCCTCGACCTTCTCTATTGGGCTCTTGTACTCTGAGCCACTATTTACCCACCTTACTTAGGGTTCAGCTACGACACACCTAGAGACAGCCCCTACACCCCAGAGCCTATTGAAATTATCCAAATGAGCCAATCCTAAACCTACTTACCCTGTCTCCTATGTTCCTTCCTATGGAAACCCCAATAAAGGCTCTTGCCCACCCTTCCTCCCCACCTGACCCTCTGGCTGTCCATACCTCCTGATGGACCTATTGATGTGTGTGGACCCACCGATCCGTGTGGCCCTGCTGGACACGGTGCAACCCTCCTCTCAGGCACTGTGAGTAACACACTCTTTTCAATGGCAACCATCTCCTGCTCTAATGGCTGAAAAATAATAAAGTCTACATTTTAAAACACCCATTGAAGTCCAGGTTACTGTACCTTGCAGGGCTGGGTGCTATCTCCAAGGATATGGTTTATGCTCTGAACCAAGTGATATATAAGGGGTGAGGTACTGTGTGTCTCTGTATTTGGTATCTCAGGGTTGGAGATCAGGGAGCAGCCTTTCTCACAATTACACCCAGTGATCCACTTGTGGATTCTGTGCTTCTCATTTCCAGTAAACTTGGGCTCTGTAGAGTAAGAGTTTCTAATTTCCTGGGGAGTCCTTAGGCTAGGCGACCCAGTGTGGACTCCATTGCATTGCACGTCGTGACTATACGTAGTCACTTTGAGCTCTTCCTGTCATTGAACCAACAGGCAAAGAAGGAGAGATACCGCATTGCCCGGGTTAATTAGTTCTGATTGCCAGGGGGAAATCTGGTTGCTGCTACATAATGGGGGCGGGACAGAGAATGTCTGGAACCCAGAGGATTCACTAGGTTCTAGGATTCACTTCCATGCTTGGGACGGCCATTCATAGATAGTCACATAATGGCAACTGGTCAAGGGCACCTGAGCATTCACACCCCTTGGGGATGAATGTCTGGGGACCCCACCAGGAAAATCACCTAGACCAACCACAATGATAGCTGCAGGGGAGGGAAATCTGGGTGGGTAGTGGAGGAGGGGGATGATAAGTGGAGGATGGCCCTAGCACTAGCTACAGCAGTAGAGACTCAGAGATAGTTTCCTATTGCTACTGTAACAAATCACCACAAACTTTGTGGCTTGGAACAGCACAAATTAATTTTCTTACAATTCTTTAAGTCTGAAGTCCAGTATGGGTCTCATTGTGTGAAAAGCAAGGCAGCATCTTTGGAAAACGCAATTTGCTTTATGTGTATTCTCTTATTTGGGCATACGAAATGTCACGCCTCTTTACACATCAGTTTCACCTCTGTCTTCTACCAAGTCTCTTGAAGTTCTCCAAAGAATGAGAAGAATGCTACGGGATGAAATTGGGTTCCTCTTTCCTGGGACCCGCCCCCTCACACAGGACATTGCAGGACTCGGCTTCCTCAGTCATGGCCGGAGCTCACGTGACCCACACCGGGCTCTCTCTCAGGAATCTGGAATTGGAAATAGACAAAGTCAGAAGAGACCTGGAACAAAGTGATGTGAATAGCAGTGCTCCAGAAAGAAAAGTTTACAAGCTGCTACTGAATTCATAAAACTGACCCTGGTTTCTTCCTTTTCTAAAATTTCGTTGTTTAACTTTGCCTTTGATGCTACAAAATACCTCTAGCATCTCTTCACTGACTTTCTTCTCTGCCTTGCCCTTTTCTTCTTGTTTGGTTTATGCTAGCCATAGGACATTTCTGTTACTTGGAATCAAAAATCTTACAAACAAAACATTGCATGCAGCCAAGTTTAACCTTGAGAGAGGTGTAAATGACAGCAAGTCTTTGGGGAATATTTGTCATTTCTTCAGAGGCATCTATAAATGCCATCACTTTTGTAGCAATAGGATTGAATGTGCCACTACAGTTTATATTTTATTGTTGTTGTTGTTTTCTAAAGAAACTACCCAAGGCTTGTGTTATAAATAAATAAAAGAGGTATAGATTTATGGTGATAGCTATCACTTTAATATTAGATAAAATTTGAATGCATTTCCCCTATTGGACTGGCCAGGAAAAAAAAATGGGCAGGTGAAAATTTTATTTACCCTTCTCTCCGATCTGATGAGGAAGACAATAAAAAAGGCAATGGGTGGCAAGAGAGGAAAAAAGAAAAAAAAAAGTCCAGGCAATCGATAAACTGAGTAATCATACTGGGATACAGAAGCATCAAAAATGAGAGAAGCATTAGAAGTGAGAAAATGCTAGGAGCGCCTTGAAAGCTCAGCTCAGTTGGTCAACTGACTCTTGGTTTTGGCTTAGGTCATGATCTTGGGGTGGTGGGATCCAGCCCCACGTCCGCCTCTGTGCTGGGCTTGGAGCCTGCTTAAGATTCTCTCTCTCCCTCTACAACTCCCCCCCCACTCTCTCTCTCTCTCTCTCTCTCTCTAAAAAACAAAAACAAAAAAACCCAAGAAAATGCTGAAGAGGTTATTTCCAGGTAAAATGTCTTGACATTCAGGGGACAGTCATCATGAAATGCTATCAGACTTAGCTAAGAGATTTAAAGATCAACTAATAAGAGAGGTTTTGATAAGGAAGACTTAGAAAAACACTTCTTGATACCCAAGAGGTACAATCTGGTGCAATGAGCAAACAGGAGTCACTGTGGATCTTTATCTCTGGAGGGTTGCAAGAAACGAGCGGGTTGCTCTTACTCATCTGGGCTAGGTGAGCTCATTAGATCCTTCTGAGTCCTATGAATCATCCTTGGGGTTTCTTAGGGTGTATGGCCCTCATCATTTAAACTACGCTTGTAACATGAGTTCCTACCAGCACATGCCTTCTCTCTATGAGCTCATTCCTTGTCTGCGTCTCCCAGCGCCCTGGAGGGGAGGGCTGCCAGAAAACCTTCGTAAGTCAGTTCTTGAAGCCCAGACTGCAAACTTCTGGATGTTGCACGCCCTTCAGAAAAACGATGAAAGAATCACAACATGCTCAAGAGTGTGGCGAACCTAACAATCTGTCACCCAGAACATGCTAATCACGTGAAACAGTAGCAATTAGATTCATGGCTACCCCTCGTGAAATGGAAACGTGACACTTCAGTGGCTGCCAGGTGGTGCTTAAATAAACTGGGACACTTCACCTTGAAAGCTTTCGGTGAGTGCTGGGAAGCCAGGTCCTGGAAAAACAGAAATAAATGTTTTTAAAAAGCCACAGCCTCGGCATGGGAGTGAATTATCTGGTCCTGTGTTGTACAGGGTCATGATCTGGTGCTGTGAAGCCCTTGGATTGGGGCCAAGTGATGGAAGAACCCAAGTTGTATTTTTACTTGAATTCTATTAATTTCAATTTTTTAATGATGGCAACAGTCACATAAAATTAATCACTTTGTGTATTTACTTTATATTTATTATTTTTATTATTGAAGATTTTTATTTATTTATTTGACAGAGAGATCACAAGTAGGCAGAGGCAGGCAGAGAGAGAGGGGGAAGCAGGCTCCCTGCTGAGCAGAGAGCCCGATGTGGGGCTCCATCCGGGGACCCTGAGATCATGACCTGAGCCGAAGGCAGAGGCTTTAACCCACTGAGCCACCCAGGCGCCCCTATATTTATTATTTTTAAAGATTTTATTTATTTGAGAGAGAGAGAGAGAGTAGAGTGAGAGAGAGAGCATGAGCAGGGGTGAGGGGCAGAGGGAAAAGGACAAGGAGACTTCCCGCTGAGCAGGGGTCCCAACTCGGGACTGGATCCCAGGACCCGGGACCATGACCTGAACCAAAGGCAGGCACTTAACCAACTGAACCACCCAGGTGCCTCATACTTATTTTTTAAAGATTTTATTTTTAAGTAATCTCAACACCCTTACCTGGGACTCAAACTTACAACCTCGAGGTCAAGAGTTGCGTGCTCCACCGACTGAACCAGCCAGGTGCCCCAGAATTAACTATTTTAAAATGAGCCATTCCATGGTATATAGCACACTCACAATGGTGTGCAACTACCACCTCTATCTAGTTCCGAAACATTTTTATTACCCTAAAAGTAGACCCTAAACCCATTAAGCTATTGCTCCTCATTCTCCCCTCCCCCCCCAAGAGCCCCTTGCAATGATGGATCTCTGTTCTGCCAGTATGGATTTCCCTATTCTGGACATTTCATATAAATAGAATCATACAATCTTCTGTGACCTTCTGTGTCTGGCTTCTTTTACATTACATTACATTATGCTATAATGTAATTAGTTGTCACATTAAATTTAAAAAGTCATACTCAGTTCTGCTATTGAAAAATTTTTAAGTATGTTTGGAATTACTTGGGTACCTGAATCTACTTTTTCCAATCTAAATTTTGAAATTTAAATACAGAGCAATTATTTTCAATTCAAATTTATCATCCCCCCCAAAAAAATTTATCATCCCAATGGAGATGTCTATGAGTATAAAATTACACTTACTCTAGATTTCAGACTTGTATGAAAAAAAAGTAAAATACTTCTTTTAAAAAATATTGAGTACATGTTGAAACAATAATATTTTGGATAGATTAGGTTTAACGAAATGTACTATTAAAATTAATTTCAACTATTTTCCCTTTTTGCATTGTAGCCATTAGAAAATTTAAAATTATGCATGTAGCTCGCAGTATATATATATATATATATTTTTTTTTTTTAAAGATTTTATTATTTGACAGCAAGAAACACAGCGAGAGAGGGAACAGAAGCAGAGGGAATGGTAGCGGGAGAAGCAGGCTTCCCGCGGAGCAGGGAGCCCGATGCGGGGCTCGATCCCAGGACCCTGGGATCATGACCTGAGCCGAAGGCAGACGCCTAACGACTGAGCCACCCAGGCGCCCCTCACAGTATATTTCTATTGGATGGTGCTGGTCCGGTCAAAGATCTAACTCAAGTTATACACTAATTCAAAAAGATTATTTTGAGCACCTACTATGAACTTGTAGATTTTTTGTTACCATGTAGAACAGACTGGTTAGGAATAATATGTTTGCCAGTTTTATTGACCTTTCCTTAAACTTTAGCCTGGACCAGAAATTGTCTGTGAATTAAGTTGCAAGAATTTGAAAGCATTTCTCTTCTCCGGCTAGCTACTGATGCTCGAAGAGAGACAGAATCACTAGGAATGGTCTTATAATATAATCATTAATATTTAAAAAAATATTTTATTTATTTATCTGAGAGAGAGAAAGAGAGACCATGAGCAGGGGGAGAGGCAGATTGAGAAGGAGAAGCAGGCTCCCTGCTGAGCAAGGAGCCCTATGCAGTATTCAATTCCAGGACCCTGGGATCATGACCTGAGCCAAAGGCAGACGCTTAACCAACTGAGCCACCGGCATCCCCATCATTAAAATGTCTTAAATGAGGGAAATTAAGCAATATGTACTGGCCTCCCTGCTTTTAAACCCATAATTTAATGATATACTATCAGTTTTGGATAAATCAAAAGTATATGCCTTTCTGCTCTTGAGAACAGAAAGATAAGCACTTTCTTATACACATTCATTCACCAACAGCATATTGGCTGGATATTGTCTGCTATGCACTATGATTGATGCTGGGAATTTCAGTGCACACATACTAAAGTCTCTGCCCTCATGGAGCTTACATTCCAGGGAAAGGAAGCAGAAAACAAATGAATAAGATAATTGTAGGTTCTGATAAGTTCTATGAAAAAAATATACAGATTTGATAAAAAGTAGTTTTTATCAAATGATGGGAAGTTGAGGGGGAGTCCTCTACATTAGGTAGCTGGGCAATCTCTACAAGATGTCAGCTGAAGAAAAAAAAACATACAGAAGAGTCATGGGAAGAACACTTCAGACAGAAGAAGGTACAACAGTAGTGAAGACCTCGAGGTTGGAAAGAGACTGATGTGTTTGAAGAACAGGAGAGGAAAGCCATATGGCTAGGATGTGATGAGCAAAAGGGAAAGGGATAGCAGATGGGGTTGGCAAGCAGGAGCCAGTTTGCCGTATTAAGAAATCTAAATTTTATTTTAAAGGTAGTGGGGAGCCATTGATGGATTTAGAGCACAAGAGTAACCAGATGCATTTTTCATACAGATGACCCAATAGTAGTTTCAGTGAAGAGCTCTGTTCTTTAACGCTAGAAGAAGAACTAAGAACTGATTGATTTTGGTAGACATCCTCCAATATTCAACAGTATTTTAAGTAATAATCTCATGTATCAAGAAACCTTGTGCATTTTACATGGATCCTATTTGCACAAAAGGACCTAGGGACCTCCCAGGAGATAACTCATCAAAAAGAAAGACAAAGTCAGGCAGACATATTTGCTTCAAAACAAGGTTTAAAATTTTTTTAAAAAAAGGGCACCTGGCTGGCTCAGTCAGTAGAGCACGAGACTCTTGATCCCCAGGGCCATGAATTCAAGTCCCACGTTGGGTGTGGTGCCCACTTAATATTTGGTTGGAGTCCGAATTGGAGCTGGGTGCCCCTGGGAGTTCTGGGAGACTGTGGAGAACGTGTTTCATGTTATCTTAGTGGAGAGAGAGAAAGCTGGGCTATTCAACTACCAGCTCCCACCCATCACAGTGTGGGGCTGTTTCTAGGAACACGAACTCCCTGTGACTTCTGAGCTATACCAGAAGCCCAAACCAATCCCGTATTCAGAGAGCCACTGGTATAGCAGTGACTACGCTTTGGAATAGAAATGAGTGTTGAGGGGACACTGGGTGGGGCCCCCACAGCATCTATGACACTAGAGGCTGTGAGCATGGAGGAATTTATCACGTTGATCTCCGTGTTGCTCTCATCTCCGGTCCCATTCCTTCCTTCTTATCATTAGGCGATCTGGTTATGTTTTATGTATCCTTGCAAGTGGCCTTAAATCTTTTCTGGAATGCAGCAGAATTTATTTATTGCAAATAAATAAATAAATACATACATACATACTACTGAGGTCTAACATTTTCTCCTTTATTTATTGACCTTTTTTCCCCCTGCTTTGAACTCCTTGGAACAGAGCCTTTTTCGCTTGTGCTTAGCATTGAAAGCATTTCATTATTGTTCTGCGGAATGGCACACGGCATCAAGGAACACAGGCTGATTATAAACCAGCTCTGAGATCAGATGCAGACACAGAGGCGTAGGGACTCTCTGGCCCCTTTTTTTTCTTGAATCCAGTGTTTAGAATGGTGCCTGCCACACAGTAGGTGCCCAGTAAATACTTGTGAAATGAAAGAATGGCATTTATAGGACCTATATACAGTAAGGCTTCCCACACACCACCCATTAGAAATTCACCAACATATTGGAACTTTGTGTTTTATAAGGTCACGGTTGCCCTTGAAATTACTATCCTGTGGATGTACTTATTTTCATGAGCACAAACTTGAAAATCGGGGCTAAAGATAGATCTAGAGATGGTGTTTTAAAATGTATACCCAGCAGGTTATGTGCATCTAAAAACACCCAATGGTAATTCAAATACAGCCTGTTTATGAACCTAATCTTTGCTTGTAGGTATCCTGGCAAACTGTTCTCAATAACATCCCTATTGAGAAAAGAATTACCAGCAGTGTTGGGAACTAGGCTCCCCAGGATTCTCAGATGCTGGAAATTGAGTGACTGCTTTAAGTCCCATGAATCAGAAAGAAATTGTTTTAAGTGGTGGGTAACAGGCACGTAGGTATCTGGATTTTGGGGCTGTAATATTTTTCCCTTAAGAGGGAGCACAATAGTTTTATTTAATAATGCACTAACTAGAAACTAGAAAGTCTAGCCTTTGTGAGGTTCCTGAGTGGCTTAGTTGGTTAAGTGTCTGACTCTTGATTTCGTCTCAGGTCATGATCTCAGGGTCCTGGGATCAAGCCCTGGGTCCTCGAGCTGCCTGCTCAACGGGGAACCTGCTGGAGGTTTCTCACCCCCTGCTCATCCCCCTACCCACGTGCTCTCTCTCTAAAATAAATAAATAAATAAATATTAAAATAAAAAAGTCTAGCCTTTGAAAGAGAAATTCTTGCTGTTCAATTATCCACAAGTAGGTTATTCTAGGAAGCCTCACTTTCACGTAGATCTTAGCAAAGGAAGAAAGAGATGGCTTGGCACTTCTGTTATTTATGGGTTTTTTAATTAAGGCAAAATTTACATAATATAACATTCATCCCTTGAAAGTGAATAATCATGGTTTTTAGTATCATCACTATGTTATGTAACCATCAACACTATCCAATTCCAGAACAGTTCCATTTCTCCAAAAAGAAACCCTGTGCCCATTATCACTCACTTCCCTCTTCCCAGATCCTGGAAACCACTAATCTACTTTTCTGTCTCTGATGCATTTGCGTCTTCTGGATATTTCATATAAATGGAACCATACCACACGTGACCTTCCACGTCTGGCTTCTTTCACTTACCGTGATGATTTCAAGGTTCGTCCATGTCGTAACATGTATCTGTACTTCCTTTTTTACAGCCGACGAATATTCCATCGGCAAATGGATATTATCATATTTTATTCATCCTTTCATCCCTCGACAGATGCTTGGGTTGTTTAGATTTTTTGGCTATTATGCGTAATGTTGCAATGGGCATTGGCATACATGAGTCTGTTCATTCCTTGCTTTCAGTTGTTCTGGGCATATACCTAGGACTTGCGGGGTCCTGTGGTGAGTGGTGACTCCGATTAACTCTGAGGAACTGCCTGTTTCCCAAAGTGCACCATTTTACACTCCCACCATCAATGACTGAGGGGTTCAGTTTCTCCACATCCTTGCTAACACTTTCATCATGTGTGCTTGTTTATTTCATTTATTTATGTATTCTTGTGGCCGTTTGAAATATAGCCATTCTAACGGGTGGGAAGTGGTGTCTTACAAGTTACTTCGGTTCCTCTTTGGAAAAGCTTTAATTTTCCTCTGCCCTGTCTGAGCCCAGGGACACATGGGAAAGCCCAGCATTCCCTCCACTGTTCCGTTCTATCTTCTGTCTTCCCTCTTTCACATACTTTGAAATTTTGTTTTGTTTTGTCCTTGGCACCGTTTTACGTTTCCCGAACATTGAGCAGATAGTACAGAGCTGACATACGCTCCTTCTCTCTGCCGTTTGCCTTCTTAGTAACGTCATACGTGAGTGTGACACATTTGTTACAATTGATGAACTAATATTGATACATTTTTCACTTTAGTCCCTAGGTGGTTTCTTATTTTGTTTTGTTTTGTTTTTTAAGATTTGTGTTTATTTACTTAAGAGAATAAGAGAGAGAGAGCATGTGCATGGATGAGGGGGGAGGGGCAGAGGGAGAAGGAGAGGGAGAAGCAGACTCCCCACTGAGCAGGGAGCCTGATGCAGGGCTGGATCCCAGGACTCTGGGATCATGACCTGAGCCAAAGGCAGATGCTTAACCAACTGAGCCACTCAGGCGCCCCTGAAGTCCCTAGGTTTACATTCTTGGTACTCTGTGGTTGTATGGGTTTGACAAACATGTAATGTCATATTTCCACCATTACAGAACCAGATGGAATCGTTTCATTGCCCTAAAGATGGTCCATGCTTCACTTCTTCCTCTCTCCCTCCTGTCCCCAAACTGCTGGCAAGCACTGCTCTCTTATTATCTCTTTCTGCTGTAATACTTTTTACTTTTTTTTTTTTTTATAGCTTTGTCTTTTCCGGAATGTCATGTTCATAAAAATCACACCATATTTAGCCTTTTCAGATTAACTTCTTTCAAGTTGTTTGTCCAGCTTTTGAAGGACAACTGGGTCACCTTCAGTTCGGGGCAATTATGAATAAAGCTGCTACGGACACTCAGTGATTGAATGATGACACGAGAGGCCAAGGCCTTTGAATGCTTTTTTTCAGACTTTCCTTCCCCAAAGAAGGGGGCCATGCCACGCAGGGCCATGGAAAAGGCATCAGATTTGGGTCAGGAGGCAGAAGCAGGAATGAGGGGAAAGCCTAAGCCAAAGCTTTACTGGTTTGATAGGAAAGGTGAGGCAGGAGGAAGAGTTTAGGGTTGCCCAGTCTGAATCATTTCCGTGGGCTCTGGCACCTGGTTCTGGATGGATTCAGGGCGGGGGACACATTGGCTGGGTGTGTGGAAGATCGATGAGCAGGCACGTGGGGGCAAAGCGCTGAATCATGTCGTCTGTGGGTGACTGGACATTTTCCAGGCAAGCCGTCCACCAGTCCTAAGAATTAGCTAGCCACAGTCGTGGCCGTTCCTTCCCTCCCCCGCAAATGTCAAAACATCATAAGATGCATAGAAGAGAAAACATGATCCATACAACGAGTTTCCCTAGAGGGGTGGTTTCAGGGATAGGTTCTCCGCCAGCCGTCGCTTTTATGGAGTTTGGGATAGAAAATGCTTATTGGGGTGGTCACCCCCTTGGAAAGGAGAGGAAGAGTCTAGTCGCAATATAGGCTTGACAAAGGCTCGGCCAAGCCAGCAGAAAGCTCTAGAGTGAGGCTTGGCCACTGAAATGTCCCGCCTCGGGTGGAAATAGCCAGCCCTTGTAGCCTCGTTTTGTTTGGTTAGCAGGTACAGGCTGTTCTGGGAAGGGCATAACCTTGAGCGAGGCAGGTTATGCCTCTCTACCCCTGAGGCAGACCCCGAAGGAGCTGACCGCTGGGGGCCATCAGGTGATTACACACTCCTTGGTTCTGGAACAGCAAGTCTTTTCTGAAGGGGGATTCGGGTGGCGTATCTCTGTGAAGACCACAAGCGAGCACGTTCCAGTAGCCACAGAGGTATCATGCTTTTCTTGGCTGCCTGTCTTCTCTCCTATTACTCCCCTACTCTCCTAGAGATACTGCGTTCACCTCCCCAATAAACTACATGCTTGCACCTAAATCCTTGTCTCAGGGTCTGCTTCTGGGGGAATGAAACCAAGAAGACATATCCAAGTCCTCCTTAGGGGGATGTTCCCAGGGGCAGGTCTGATGGTTTCGGGTTATATAAATTTACTTTTCTTGAGTTGCATGTACTTTTTTTTTTTTTTTTTAAAGATTTTTATTTATTTGACAGAGAGAAACACAGTGAGAGAGGGAACACAAGCAGAGGGAATGGTAGCGGGAGAAGCAGGCTCCCCGCTGCGCAGAGAGCCCGATGCGGGACTCGATCCCAGGACTCTGGGATCATGACCTGGGCCGAAGGCAGACGCCTAACGACTGAGCCACCCAGGC
>CM053616.1:38189376-38211696 GCA_028646535.1 Procyon lotor | reverse complement strand
TTTTTTTTTTTTTAAAGATTTTTATTTATTTGACAGAGAGAAACACAGTGAGAGAGGGAACACAAGCAGAGGGAATGGTAGCGGGAGAAGCAGGCTCCCCGCTGCGCAGAGAGCCCGATGCGGGACTCGATCCCAGGACTCTGGGATCATGACCTGGGCCGAAGGCAGACGCCTAACGACTGAGCCACCCAGGCGCCCCAAGTTGCATGTACTTTTAAAGTGACTCAAATTCTGGTTTTCTCAACACAATTTCTATTTCATCTGTGGCCCTGATGTTCCATTGTATTGATGCCCTTCTCCTCTGAAAAGTATCTTGGTTTGGGTGACATATTTGATGATTGTCCTACCACTGTTTGAAGTGCGTGATCCTTTTTTTTTTTTCCTTAAAGATTTATTTATTTATTTATTTGACAGAGAGGAGAGAGATCGTAGGCAGGCAGAGAGAGGGGGAAAGCAGGCTCCCCGCTGAGCAGAGAGCCCGATGTGGGGCTTGATCCCAGGACCCTGAGATCATGACCTGAGCCGAAGGCAGAGGCTTTAACCCACTGAGCCACCCAGGCGCCCCTGAAGTGCGTGATCCTTAATGAGATACATGGACAGGGAAAGCGGTTAGTTTTGATCTTGAATACCATCAATTCATTGCTTATTTAGGGTGAATCATCAAATTTTGTTGCTGGAAGCAACTTCTGAGCCTGGCTAATCCATTGACTCTCAACCTTTTTTCTATTACGATGCACATGGCCGGGCATTCACGTGCCCAGCATCCCCACGGGAATTCCCAACAGGCCAGCTGTAACTGTGCTCCTTTTTTCTCCCACTTGGGAGAGCATGTTGAATGCTGGCGAGAATTGGGTTGTTATAGAGATAATGTATTATTTTAAAAAGATGAATCATTCTCAAGCTTCGGTACTTTAACCATTAGCATCAAATCACTCGTGACACAGTTCATGACTGATTGAATTTGAGAACTGCTGATCTCGTTCCAGATCCCTGCATTACATAAAAGAGTCATTTAGCCACACGGTGTCCCCATTTTTCTCACCTGGAAACAGGCATGGTAGACTCTCCTTCCCTGTCTGGTTGAATTATGGCGAAAGGCGATGGAGGTAATGAATGCAAAAGCTCTGGGAAGAATAAAACCTTTGAATGAATGGGAGCCATCGTGGAGGCTATCTGTGATGTGGAAGGAGGTAGCCATATGGGCTGAGAATTTTCAAAAGCCACCACATGATTTACAAACTAGGATTGTAGGTGAATTTGCACCCCCTCAGCCCCCCATACTCCAGTTTGCACAGAGATTCTTTCCTTAGGACATTTACAAGTCAGAATTTTGTCATTGCTCTTGGTCGTTACGTGAATTCTCTTTACATCTTTACTAGGGTTGTATCAGTCAAAACCTAAGGGTCACAAGAGAAAAATCCAACATGAATTAGCTTGAATACATTGGCTTACATAATAAAACTATGGGAATGTCCTGGTTGGTGTTGGCTACAGGGATGGGCAGTACTTGGCTCTTGAATATCACAAGGATTCTCCATGCCTCCACCCATGTTGTTCTCTGGGCTCTCATTTTATAGCCTTGTGACCAGAGAGGTAAGATACTCCGTTCCCCCACCATGTCCACTAGAAGAACCCTAAGGAAATATTCTGATTGGCTCACCCTTGGACTGACCACTGCAGTCCAAGGAAGAATGTATAGACTAAGTCAGTTAAGCCAGACACCCACACCTCAGATCAATGATCCAGGGGCCTCAGGGATCACGGGGGAGCTGGCAGCCAGCGGATCTGTGTCTACCACTCAGGGAAAATAAAGTCTTATACATTGTCACACCTTTACGCCTCGTGAATCTATTACATTTTCAGGGCTATAAATAGTAAATCCTTTCCCTTTGCTTCCAAATGCAAATATTTTGAATATTTTAATGATTGCTTTCCAAAGCCTACTTCCAAAATCACTCTTCAAAGGGTTTGTGCTAACATATACTCACACAAACAGATGGTGGTGGGCATTCTTGAATTGTAAACTGTCATTGATCTATACCGGTGGTTCTTGATCCAGGGCGATTTTGCCTTCCCAGGGGATCTTGGCAATGTCTGGAGACATTTTTGACCGTCACCCCTGGGACGAAGCTACTGGCTTCTGGTGGGGAGGAGGACAGGGTGCTGCTAGGCATTCTATGATGTACGGATAGCAGCTCCCATAACCCCAAATTACCTTGCCCAAATCTCAATAGTGTTGCGGTTGAGGATCCCTGATTTGCGCTGATATACAGTCTTTATTTTTGGATATAAAGCAGTTTCAGTAATTAGAAGATTGCCTCTACTTTTGCAGCACATTCTATGGCTGGTTTTGGTGTCTGGAGATCCACTGGAGGTCCTGCTTTCCAGTTTGGGAGGAGAGCACTGAATAAGGCAGGTAAAAGTTTTCAAGGTACCCAGCTACACTGCTTAGAAAACTCAAGCTCAGCTGGACTCTTTGTTTTAAGGGTGATGTTTAAAGCACTTTAACAGGGGCTCCTGGGTGGCTCTGTTGGTTAAGCATCTGCCTTCTACTCAGATCATGATCCCAGCATCCTGGGATCGAGCCTGGCATCAGTGTCCCCGCTGAGCAGGGAGCCTGCTTCTCCCTCTCCCTCTGCCTGCCGCTCCCCTCCTGCTTATGCTCATTCTTTCTTTCTCTCTCTCTCGAATAAATAAATAAAATCTTTAAAAAAAATAAAGCATTGTAGTAAAAGTAAATTCATTATAAATGAATGTGAGACTTACCAGTGTTTGGCTTATTTGTATTCTGACCTTTGGAAAATGATACTCATATGCTATCATTAAGGGAACTTAGTGAATGACAAAATAGATTGTAAGGAAACCCCACTAACAGGTCTGGTTTCGGCAAATTATACAACAGAAAATAATTTAACAACCAATCTTACCAACTGCTTCTTATTTTCAGAAGCAATATAACGGGCAAAAAAGGGCGGAAACTCTGGCATCAGCCTCCTTCGATTCAAATCCTCACCCTACAAATTACTTACATAAAGCTCATCCAGGAATAGAAATATCTAGAGTAGGGCTTAGCAAACTGGCCTATGGGCCAAATCCAGCAAGCCTTTTGTTTTTTGTAAATAAAGTTTTATTGAAACCTAGCCATACCCATTTTCCATGTATTATCTAAGATTGCTTTTGCTTTATAATGGCAGAATCAGGGACTTAACAGTGGTGGAGCTGAGTAGTCACACAGTGACTATATGACTTTCAAAGCCCCAAATAGTTGGTCCTTTTCCGAAAAGTTTGCAGACCCTTCTCCAGACCTTTGTTAGCCAAAGTACAGTCCCTGGTCCAGCATCATCAGCATCATTTGGGGGCTGGTTGCAAACAGAGTCTAAAGTCCCACCCAGACCTACTTCATCAGAAGCTACATTTTAACACAATCCCCAGGGAGTTCGTATGCACAGTAAGGTTGGAGAACACTGTATAGAAGACACCTGCTTTTGAAGGAAGACCTATGGGGTGCCTGGGTGGCTCAGTCAGTTAAGCATCTGCCTTCAGCTCAGGTCATGATCCTGGGGTCCTGAGATCGAGCCCCACATTGGGCTCCTTGCTCAGCAGGGAACCTGCTTCTGCTTCTCCCTCTCCCTCTGCCTGCTGCTCCCCCTGTTTGTGCACGCTCTCTCTCACTCTCTGTCAAATAAACAATAAATAAATAAATAAATAAATAAATAAATAAATAAATAAATATCTTTTAAAAAAAAGAAGGAAGAGCTATTTCAGGGTTCCTTCTAATATCAAGCCTCAAGTGAAGCACTAGTGCATCTCTTTTTTCTCTTAAAAATTATTTATTTTTATGAGATATAATTGACATATAATGTTGTATTAGTTTTAGGTATACAATGTAACAGTTTGATATATTTATATATTGCAAAATGATTACCACACGTTTAGTTAACACCCACCACCTCACATAATCACAAACTTTTAAGATCTACCCCCTTAGCAACATCCAAATATACACTACAGTATTGTTAACTAGAGTCCCCATTCTGTGTGTTACATCCCCAGGACTTATTATCTTAGTTGATTCTTATTTGTCTCTCACGGATTTGAAATATTAGTATTTGGGAATATTACTTGAATAAATAAATTTAGAACTAGAAAAAACTATACAGATGCCATTTCTTCCTTCTTTCTCTTCTTTCATTTTGCTTTTCTTTGTCACTTTTCAGGTACGTTCTAGGTCCCCTCCCTGTTGGAAAACTTAGTATTTTTTTTTTTTTTTTGTCTTCTACCTTGAGTAAAACCAAAGAAGTAATACCTGTTTTGTGGTAGCCAGTGAACTGGGAGTCAGAGAACTTGACTTCTAGCCTCATCTAAATCCTGTTCTTGACCAACTGCAATGCCCTATGCAAGCTGAGTTTCAGTTTACTCATCCACAAAATGGAAATAATTTTACCTGCTCAAGGTTAAGAGGATGACTTGAAATATTGTGTGTGAAAATGCTTCATCATTGGTAAAGGAACATAACAACACAAGGAATTAGCTCTAGATTGCCTGGCACAGAGCCTTGAACCCAGTAGGCACGCGTAACTGTTGGGTGGATTATTTTTTTCCTATGGGAACTGCTCCAATAAAAGCCACCAGATGGCAGCAAAGAGCAAGCTTCCGCTCAGAGGCTCCCTCTGGTCAGCCCATAAGGGCTTCAGAAGGGGAATTTTTTTTTTCTTTAGTTTCATTGTCAGAGAGAGAGAGTGAGCACAGGCACACAAGCAGGGGGAGTGGCAGGCAGAGTGAGAAGCAAGGTCGCTGCTGAGCAAGGAGCCTGATGCAGGATGTGACCTGAGCCTAAGGCAGGCACTTAACAGACTGAGCTACCCAGGTATATTTTTTATTTTATTTTATTTTATTTTATTTTATTTTATTTTATTTTATTTTATTTTATTTTATTTTATTTTATTTTATTTTATTTTATTATTTTATTTTATTTTATTTTATTTTATTTTATTGTTTTGTTTTGTTTTTTTAATTTTTATTTTATAATTTACTTTATTATTTTATTTTTATTTTTATGGAATGGGAATAAATAAAGATGGTTCTCCCTGGTCCCTAGCAAGCTGATTCCCCTTCATTCACTACCTCCTCCCCAAATCTTCCCTGCTTCAAACCCACCCATATGTCCCACCATGAGAATGCTATAAAAGCAAGCAAGCAAGCAAGCATTGAGCGATGAATTGGAAGTGACAGCAATCTTTGTGTTCAGAGCCTGAAGTTAATAAGACTTGGTAAAGGGGATTTCACCTAGGGGATTTAGGAAGTAAATTTTGGGTAAAATCAGTGAAAATCGATGAGGCAATGAAGTATTTTTTAAACAGATTACTTCTCTAAGCTCCTATCCCAGGTGGGCCATCCATCCACCCATCACCCATTCAACAAACATTTGACTCCTGGCTTGGGAACACAGAGGCAGTTCCAATACTCATGGAGAAAGAGAGAGACAGATATTGGACAAGGAATTAATTACACTTGTGATATGATCCACCTAGAGAACCTGGAAATGTGTGTCATAGGGTGACTTAATCTTGGGAGGGGTCGAGATGGGGCTCCCTGGGAAAGCGATGCTTAAGCTGAGCCCCAGGGATGAGTAAGAGGTGGCTAGACAAAGGAGGGGACAGGGAGTGTGTAAGAGCGATCGCCATAGAAGCTCTAATGCGCTGGATGGCCTGAAGACCTCCATATAACTTTAGCGCATTTCCCCACAGGAAATGTAGAGTGACCAAAGGCTACGGGGATTCAAGGATACGTAACAGATTTCTGTTTTATTTATTTTGTTTTTTACAACATCATCTATACATAACTGAAAATTCCTCATTGTGTGTGTGCTCTGGAGGCAACATTTCTTCCGTCTACAGCTGGCGATGGGGCGAGTCGACTTCACAGAATCCTCATGATAACCGTACAAGCCTCCAACCCTGGATAGCACAGGACACCATCCCTGTCCTCCGAGGGCTGATAGTTTAGTTGGAACCATGGTTGCCTCCCCCCACACTCCTTGTTTTGTTTCCAGCGTAGCTCGTATGAAACATTTCCACACTTTCGTCATGACTTTCTTGGTTCTGTTCCTGTTCCTCGGATCTCTCTCTGTCATGTCTTCCCCAACACTCACTAGACTAGGGGTTCCTAACCAGGACCCACAGACCCTCGGGGGAATGTGGACAGCATTCAGGCCTCTGTGAACTTGAATGGGGAAAAAGTCGCTTATTTATTTCCACTAAGTTCTTACTGAAATCAGCATATCTCCTTCCATTATGAACATAGGCAAAAAAACAAAAACAAAAAAACGCACAGGAGTGTTAGTAGTGCCTGTGACTGTCACCAGTAGGAGCCACACGGATCTTATTGTTTAGTGCATTAATAAAGACACACACACACACACACACACACACACTACTATGTCTCAAATTAGCTTTTTAATTTTTTAAAGATTTTATTAAATTAGCTCTTTAAAGTATTTTGATAAATGTGTTTCAATATAACGGATTTCTTTGTAACCCTATGTGTTTTATTTTGGGTATTTAAAAACATTCTGGGGTGCCTGGGTGACTCAGTGGGTTAAAGCCTCTGCCTTCTGTTCAGGTCATGATCCCAGGGTCTTGGGATCGAGCCCCGCATCCAGCTCCCTGCTCAGCGGGGAGCCTGCTTCCTCTCCTCTCTCTACCTACTTGTGATCTCTCTCTGTGTCAAATACATAAATAAAATCTTTAAAAAAAATAAAATTGAAACATTCTGAGAAAGGTCCCTCAGCTTCACGGGACAATCAAAGGGACTCCACGCACAGGAAAGGCGAGAAATCTTTGCAGAACCTACGAGCTCCTTGAGCTTGGCCTCAGCTCTCCTCTGTCTAGGACTTAGTAGGATGTTTGTGAGCCTGAGGCACTCTTGCCACCGTGGGCCCCTCCTCCATAAAAGATACTAAAAATTACATTCTATGATTGCAGAGGTATAATGACGAATATAATCCAGGTGGAATGTATTTTTATAACATTTCTTTTTCCTCAGCTTTTTAAAAGCAATTAAAACATTTTCATGGGCCCCTAGCATTGGGCACACTATGCCTGATAGCAAAGTCTGCCCAGAATGAACCCATTCATTTCCATTTCTTCCGTTATTAGTTGTGTCCCAAGGACACTCCGGTTTCTGTCTCCAGCCCCCTATCCACGCTGGTGTCCCAGAGACATCTCCGGTGCATCAGAACCAAATGCAAATCGGGTCTGCAAATTTGCAAAAATGCAAAATCCAAATTTGATTTGGCTCCTCCATCCTGTTTGCACCGCCACCCAGTCACGAATGGAGGAAGCTTGGGGTCGTCTGGGACTCCTTCCTCCCATTTCTTCATTCTCCAGTCAGTCACCAAATCCTGCTCCCTTGGCCTCCCACGGCTGTCCCACGTCTAGCCTCCACTCACCATCCCCAGGGCCAACCCCCTACTTGAGGCCAGAATCGCTGGCTTGGAATTCTCCCGAGGCTCCCCGAAGTCTATTCCTGGCTTCCTCCTCTCCAGAGTCAGCTCGCTGCAGTCCAAGCATGATCAGACCCCATCATGGCTCCATCCTTGGACCATTCCCTGCTGCCTAAATTAACAGTGGCTAATTAACAGTGCTAACAATCACAAACAGAGTTTGTGATTAGCACAGATCGTATTGTATTGTATTGTATTATACTGTATTGTATTGTATTGTACTGTATTGTATTGTATCATATTGTACTGTATTGTATTGTATATTGTACTGTATTGTATTGTACTGTACTGTATTGTATTGTATCGTATTGTACTGTATCGTATTGTACTGTATTGTATTGTACTGTACTGTATTGTATCGTATTGTACTGTATTGTATATTGTACTGTAGTGTATCGTATTGTACTGTATCATATTGTACTGTATTGTACTGTATCGTACTGCACTGTATTGTATTGTACTGTATCGTATTGTACTGTATTGTATCATATTGTATCGTATTGTACTGTACTGCACTGTACTGTATTGTACTGTACAGTATTGTACTGTGCTGTATCATATTATACTGTACTGTATCGTATTGTGCTGTATCATATTGTACTGTACTGTATCGTATTGTACTGTATTGTATTGTATTGTATAGTAGGGATGGGCTTCGGATGAATTCACTATTCGATGGAGATCTGGAATCTGCATTTTAAACAACAAATGGGCAGGTAATTCTTTGTGGGGCAGTTCTTAGACCATACTTTGAAGAAACACTGCAATACCAGACAAATAAAACATGGCATTCGATTTTCATCCTTACTTGGCAACAATCTATGCTCTAAACCCTCTTCTTGGGGCGCCTGGGTGACTTAATCATTAAGCGTCTGCCTTTGACTCAGGTCATGATCTCGGGGTCCTGGGATCAAGCCCTGCATCGGGCTCCCTGCTCTGCGGGAAGCCTGCTTCTCCCTCTCCCACTCCCTCTGCTTGTGTTCCCTCTCTTACCGTGTCTCTCTCTGTCAAATTAATTAATTAATTTAAAAAGCCCTTTTCTTGTCCCATGCTCTGATGATATCACCTCCCCTTCCTCACTGCAGTTTACATTTGTGTACCTTTGCTCATTGCCTAAAATACTTTCTTTTCCCTACCTGCTGAAAACCTCCTCATCTCTTGGGGTCCAGTTCAGAAGCTACTTATTTTCAAGTCTTTCTTTGACTCTTCTCGGTGGAAATTAATCACTCCCTTCTCTATACCTTCATACCCCTCAGGGCACACTTCCAGGATCACATTTTCATTGTGGAGAGGGAGTGGGGGGGGATGTTTGGAATATTCAACAACAGTGTGGCCTGTTGACCAGATCAGTCAGAACACCGAAGATGAGACGTTCTTGTGTCTGATTTGTGAGGAGAGTCACCCCAAGAAGGACTGAGTAGTAGTGTTACTGGATCCCCAAGACCAGATTCTTGAGTCTCAATGTCAGAGGAATGAACACTGATCTCAAGAGAAAGGAAGCAGGTGGAGTTTATAAGAGATAGCTTTGTACAAGGGGAGGGAGCTGGCAAGAAAGACTGTCCCTCCCCTAAAGGGTGGCACGCAAGGCTTATAAAGGCACTTTTGCAAAGGGGGAGGGACTGGGAGTGGTGAATCGAGTGTCCTCTAGTCCCCCAGTCGTTATCTTGTAGTTGTTACTTTTTGCTGGACACAAGACAGTCACAGGATACCTGTCTCCAGGGTCAACATTCTTTCAGGGCTTCTGGGAAATAGTACTTATGTAAGCAGGCTCTAAACTGTTACTTCCAATTTTGCCCAACCATGGCTCCCTGAAGGCTGTTATCTCTCATTTGTTCTCTTTCCCAGAAGGAGGCATTTGTCTCTAAGCCTTTGGAAACTTTTTTTTTTTTTTAAGATATATTTATCCGTCTAAAAGAGAGAAAAAGTGAGAGAGGGAGGGAGAAGGGGCAGAGGGAGAGAAATCCTCAAGCAGACTCCCCACTGAACGTGAAGCCTGATGTGGGGCTTGATCCCAGGGCCCCGAGATCATGACCCGACCCGGAATTAAGAGTTGACGCTTGGGGCCCCTGGGTGGCTCAGTGGGTTAAAGCCTCTACCTTCAGCTCAGGTCATGATCTCAGGGTCCTGGGATCGAGCCCCGCCTTGGGCTCTCTGCTTAGCAGGGAGCCTGCTGCCCCTCCCCCCCATCGCCTGCTTCTCTGCCTACTTGTGATCTCTCTCTCTCTGTCAAATAAGTAAGTCAAATAAGTAAATAAAAATCTTAAAAAAAAAAAAAAAGAGGAAGAGAGTATCAGAATACCGGCAGATTTCAGGGCCCCCGAGTCTAAACCTACCCAATTATAATCTCTGGTCAGGAACCAAGGTCCTGCACCCTTAATAAGTTGCCCCAAGTGATCCTATTGCATGCTCAAGTTTAGGAACCACTGGTTTAGGTGAGTGGTTTTCCAACCTGGTTGCACATTAGAATTACCTGGGTAGTTTAAAAAAAAAAAAAAAAGATTCTCAGATCTCAGACCTTACCCCAGATCACCCAATCCAAAATCCCTGCAGGTGGGACCCTGTAAGTTTTTTTTTTTTTTTTTTTTTTTTAAGCCTTCCGAGGTGATTCTGGTTTGTAGGCAGGATCGAGAACTACTGGTTTAGGAAATTCTTAAACTGTTTAAACAAACCCTGAACAGTAGAATTGAATGTTTTCTGCAGTTAGGAGGTGATTTTCTCTCTGGAATCTGATCTTCTATGTTGCTTTTTTTATGTTGGGAAGGAGAAAAATTCATTCTTGTTTTGACTGCTGTCAGTGGGAAACTGCTTAGCGAGTCAAGTCATGCAATTCTGTTTCGTGCTGGGCGCGATGATTATTAAAGTCTTGAAATTGTCTTGAGTGTGGGCAGAGCTGGAGTCGGCTGACTTGTCATTTGGGGGCTTTGAGTTAATCAACTGGGCAGATGGCCTTTTTGAGTACGTGGTGCCTGTGGACTGCTTTGCAAAGCTCCCCTGTGAAAAAAATATACCTCTTTTCCTCCCCAGGTCATGGGAGAAAATAAAGCATAGGGATTTAAGGGAGCCGCTCAAGGCTAGATATCTTACAAGTGTCAAAGTCAAGTCTAGAGCCTCTAAAGTCAGGTTATACCACACAAAACAGTGGGCTGATAGTATTCTAGGTCACTGGGCAAGCATCTTAGATGACATAAGCCATCAATGACACTTGCCATTCTTGGTCTTTTTCAAAATTTTCATGATCCAGGCTGAATTCTTAGGCCAAGTCCATCACTTAATTGGTTGCTGTCTACTTTGCTAACATAGACCCAATCTAACAGGAATAGGTTAAGCTCTCACTATCAGATGTAGGATCTGGACCTGAATTATATAATCATTTCAAACACTTGTGCAAAGCTATAGTGGGCTGGAGCCAGACCTTCCTCCTAGCCATCAAGAGCCAACTGTGTACCTCTCTTCCTACCTCCATGTTCAATGACATCACATCGATAACTTGAAATTGGCTGCAGGGGGCCTATCTATACCATAGAAATTGGCAAACATGACAAACCGGGTTTTTTGTTTTTGGTTTGTTTGTTTGGTTTTGGTTTTGCTTTGTTTTTAAGCTCTGAAAGAGTCAGTCATGAAGCATTTACCAGCACACCCCTGGTGCTAGGTCAGCACAGAAATTTCTCTGAACCCTTCAGGCTTCCGAAAGTGATGGAACCAACCAGCAAATATGATGAAGAAAGATTGATCTGAATGTCATCGTTAGTATATTCTGTGTTAGGTTTTCTTCCTACTACAATTTCTGAAGGGCAACTGACAAAACTGTATCAAAATCTTAAGAAGGGGACGCCTGGGTGGCTCAGTCGCTTAAGCATCTGCCTTCATCTCAGGTCATGATCTCAGAGTCCTCGGATCGAGCCCCCATCGGGCTCCTTGCTCAGCGGGGAGTCTGCTTCTCCTTCTGCCTGCCGCTCCCCCTGCTTATGTGCCCACTCTCTCTCTGACAAATTAATAAATCTTTATTTATTTATAATAATAAATTATTTTTTAATAATTTTTTAAATTTATAATAAATAAAGTGTTAAGGTGTACAAACTTTCTGAATTGATCCTAAGGAGATCTAATTATGATCTAACTGATCATAATTAGAGAAGTATGCAACATGATTTGCTTAAAAGCATTCGCGGCACAGCAAAGGAAACCATCAACAAAAAAAAAAGGCAATATACTGAATTGGAGATAATATTTGTAGATCATATATCCAAAAAGGGTTAATATTCAAAATATATAAAGAACTCATACAACTCAATAGCAAACAGAAACAAAAACAAAAAAGCCCCAAATAATCTGATTTAAAAATGGGCACAGGATCTGAATGGAAATTTTTCCAAAGAAGACATACAGACAGCCAACAGGGAAATGAAAAGATGCCTAAGATCACGATACATCGGAGAAATGCAAATCAACCCCACAATGAGATATCACCTCATACCTGCCAGAATAGCTATTATCAAAAAGAAAAGAAATAACAAGTGTTGGTGGGGATTAGAGAAAAGGGAACCCTTACACACTGTTGGTAGGCATGTAAATCGGTCCAGCCACCATGGAGATTCCACAAAAAATTAAAAATAGAACTACCATATGATCCAACAATTCCACCTGGGTATTTGTATGAAGAAAATGAAAACACTAACTCGAAAAGATATACACATCTCCATGTTCACTGCAGCATTGTTTACAATAGCCAAGATAGGGGAACAACCTAGATGTCTTTCAGTGAATGAATGGATAAAGAAAATGTGTGTGTGTGTGTGTGTGTGTGTGTGTGTGTGTGTGTGTATTACATGGACTATTATTCAGCCATAAAAAAGAAGGAAATCTTGTCATTTGCTACAACATGGATGGACCTTGAGGGCATTGTGCTAAGTGAAATAAATTAGGCAAAGAAAGACAAATACCGTGTGATCTCAATTAAATGTGGAAAAAAAAAAAGCTCATAGATAACAGAGAACAGATTGGTGGTTGCCAGAGGAGGGGGTGGAGGGTGGGCAAAATTGGTGAAGGGGGTCAGAAGGTACAAACCTCCAATTAAAAAATAATTTATAATAATTTACATCCTGGGAATGTAATGTACAGCACAGCAACTGTCATTAATAATACTGTGTTGCATATTTTAATGTTACTAAGAGAGTAGATCTAAAAGTTTTCATCACAAGAAAAACTCTGTAATTATATACAGTGACAGATATTAACTGGATTTATTGGATGATCATTTCATGATATATGCAAATATCTAATCCTTATCTTGTATACCTGAAACTAATATAATGTTGTATGTCAATTATACCTAAATAAATCTAAAAAACAAAAGTAAAAAAAAAACCACCAAACCCCCCAAAAACCTAGAGCAAAACAAAACAAAACAAGAAACCCAGGGGCACCTGGGTGGCTCAGTGGGTTAAAGCCTCTGCGTTCAGCTCAGGTCATGATCTCAGGGTCCTGGGATCAAGCCCCGCATCGGGCTCCCTGCTCAGGAGGGAGCCTGCTTCCTCCTCTCTCTCTGCCTGCCTCTGCCTACTTGTGATCTCTCTCTCTGTCAAATAAATAAAAAAAATCTTAAAAAAGAAAGAAAACAAAACAAAACAAAAAAACACCAAGAAACCCAAAACATTTACTGTAGCATTAATTACACTAGTGGTTCTCAACTCTACTTATGTGTCAGATTCACTGGGGGGCTTACGGAGAAGATATTGGTGGTTCTCAACTGGGGTTGGGGTACTGGGAACTTAAGTTAAGGGAACTTAAGGGAGCATGTTGTACCCAAGGGACATTTGGCCATGTTTGGAGACATTTTTTGGTTGTCACAACTGGGAAGGAAGATGCTAATGGCATCTAATGGGTAGAGGTCAGGGGTGTTGCTAAACATCCTGCAAAGCACAGAAAATCTCCCTGCAACAAAGCTTTATCTGGTCCAAGACGTCAGTGGTGCTGAAATTAAGAAACCACATGACGGGGCACCTGGGTGGCTCAATCCCTTGAGCATCTGCCTTCAGCTCAGGTCATGATCCCAGGGTCCTGGGATCAAGCCCCACCTCAGGCACTCAGCTGGGGGTCTGCTTCTCCTGCTCCCTTGCCTCTCCTCCACCACTCTTATGCTTTCTCTCTCAAAAAAAAAAAAAACAAACAAACCAAAATCTTAAAAAAAACAAACACACACCACACCAAATGCCATATGTGGGCATTAGTCTAAGCAATTTACAAGAGATATAGACAGATATCTTGCATGCACATCTATCTATGAGATAGTCACAAAGCAATAACATTTAATTATTCAGAATGAAACACTGTTCATAGAAAGAATGTTTCACCATTGTGTATATCGAAGAACTAAGAATTACCAAAGTGTCCAAGTGGAAACCAGTTAAAAAATTATGGCCTATATATGCAATAGAACATCATGCGGCCATAGAAATATATTTAAAATATATTGTTACATGAAATAATAACTTGTTGAACAATAGAGTGATTTCATTTGTGTATATATATGTGTATGTATATGTACAGAATATTCTAGAAAGATACAGAAGAAACCTTCAGCAACAGGAGTAGCATGAAGTTTTTATTTCCTTTTCTAGTCTTCTCTACTACTGAATTTGTTTTTTTACCATGGGTATATGTTTTTATACAATTCAAAATTATTTAAATAGATTATAATATATAAACATTTTTGTAGAAGTATATTAAATAAATAATCATATCCATGATATACTACTAAAAGAAAAATTTGACTCCAAGACAAGTTAGACAGTACCTTTATTTATTTATTTATTTATTTATTTATTTGTTTATTTATTTACATTTAAGTAGGCTCCAGGCCCAGTGTGGAGCCCAGTGTGGGGCTTGACCTCATGACCTTGAAATCAAGACCTGTGCGGAGATCAAGAATCAGATGCTTAACAGAGTGAGCCACCCAGATGCCCTGCTATAGACTGGTTTTTAGAACATTCATAGGAAAAAGACTGGGAAGTACAAACATCAGAACAGTCCACTGTTTGTAAGATTAGTGTTTTGGTGTTTTTCTCTATCTTCCAAATTTGCTCCAATGGGCTTGCGATTCTTCTGAAATTAGAAAATTTAAAAAAAACTATGAGAAATGTTATTTTTTCCTCTCTGCCAATCTATACACAATTGTTAGGATATTGTGCATAGCTCTCTTATAGTAATGTGCAAAAATAATTTGGCTGTGAGTACAATATTTTGCTGGGCGTCTGTGGTGAGGCTGGGAAGTGGATCAGCTGGGACTCTGACCCTGCAAGCCCTTTGTTAAAAATGGCCTTTCCTCAACACATGGCTACCAGATGCTCTTCATTTTTGGATCCATCTATTTAATGTGAAAAATACTTCTGCTGTAGAAATTCATTGTCATCTCGAGTTTATAGAGGAGATATTCTCACAGAGCAGAGTGTCAACATCTCAAAAGGGAAGCAGAACCCTGAATCCTTCATTCAACATACATTTATAGGGTACTGAGTTACGCTTTGGGTATTGTTTAGTTTAGGTTCCAGTGGTAAAGGAAACATTCAAGGTCCCTGTTCTTTTTTTCTTTTTAAAGATTTTATTTATTTATTTGGCAGAGAGAGAGAGAGAGAGAGAGAGAGAGAGAGAGAGAGCAAATATAAGCAAGAGAAGTAGCAGGCGGAGGGAGAAGCAGACTCCCCGCTGAACAGGAGCCCCATGTGGGACTTAATCCTAGGACTCTGGGATCACGACCTGAATTGAAGGCAGATGCTTAACTGACTGAGCCACCCGGGCGTCCCCTCAAGGTCCCTGTTCTTAAGAAAATGACATTATATAAGCGATGAGAAAGATAAACTGGTAAACAGATGAACAAGATGGTCATAGAGAGTAAAAATGCAGGGTGGTGGGAAAGAACTAAATAAGTAGGATGGCTAATTTTGGATTGTGCAGCCACCCATATAGGAGGGCACATTTTATTTTATTTTATTTTAATTTTTATTTACTTTTTAATTATTATTTTTTTATTAACATATATTATTTGCCCTGGGGACATGTCTGTGAATCGTCATGCTTACACATTTCACAGCACTCACCATAGCACATACCGTCCCCAACGTCCACAACCCAGCCACCCTATCCCTACCCCCCTACCTCCCAGCCACCCTTGGTTTGTTTCATGAGTTTAGGAGTCTCTTATGGTTTGTCTCCTTCCTGATCCTGTCTTGCTTCATTTCCCTCTAGGAGGGCACATTTTAAAATTGATATATAATCGGCATATAACATTTGATTGGTTTCAGGTATGCAGCATGGGGATTTGATCTTTGTATAAGGAAGGTGCATTTGTACCAATAAATAGACCACAGGACAGAGCTAGCCATCTGAGGGGCTGGCAGAGGAGCCCAGGCAGAGGGAAAGGCAGGTACAAAAGCCCCGAGGCAGGAACAAGCTTGGCATATTTAAGAAAAAGGTCAGGGGCACCTGCGTGGCTCAGTCAGTTGAGTGTCTGGTTCTTGATTTCAGCTCAGGTCATGATCTCAGGGTTGGAGGACTGAGCTCTTCTATGTTGGGCTCTGCTCTGGGTGTGAAGCCTGCTTGGGATTCCCCCACTCCCTCTAAAAAAAAAAAGGTCAGTGTAGCTTTCAAGTGGGAGGTTAATGAGTGGTGGGGAAATGTGCTAGCAGGATCTGTAGGTTATTGGTAGAGGTTGGGTTTTATTCTAAGTGTGAAACTAACATGCTATAATAGCTTACATCTATTGGATACTTAACTACGTGCACACACTTTTCTAAGCACTTTACAAGTATTATTTCATTTAATAATTTCAACAAACTTGGGAAGCAAATATTATTATTATCCTCATTGTTCAGATGAGAAAACAGAGGCATATAAAATTTAAATAGCTTGCTTCGGGTTACCCAGTTAATAAATGACAGAACTGGGATTTGAACTCTGGTTGGATTTCTATATACTGTCCAATAAGCCAGTCAGATGAACCTTATGTCTAATTGACCACCAGCAAAAAGCTTGTTCCAAACAATCCAGTCTTTGCAACCATGAGACCCAATAACTGGTGTAAATCTTTGGGGGAAAAAATCACAAAATGTGCCTACCAAAAATGTATCCAATACCTTCTGTGTGTCAAATATTGTATGGATCGTAATTTTTACAGATATCTATCATTTTGTCTTCTCAAAGTCAGTTTCTCCTCCCCCCCCCCAAAAAAAGGAAAAGAAAATATCTGGTAAATTCTGAACTTAACCTCATAAGTTGTAACTTCCTGCTTTAGAACTCAACATTAGATTTCCACTAATTTGAACCATCCCTTAACAAAGGTGACACCTAGCAAAACAGCCAGGGAACAAACCCTTTCGCACCAAGAGTAGAAATAACAGAAATAATTTCTTAAATTGTGATAGCTTTAAACAGTTCTTAGAAGGCTTCCCTATTTGCTATTTAACTTGATTCTTTCAACAGTCCCGCAAAGTAAAAGTGGTGCTCTTCCCCACTCTCTTGGAGTTGAATATGCCCTTGTGACTTGCCTTGGACAAAGAATTGTGAGCAGAAGTGATGCCACACCTGGGTGGGGCTTTAATGAGCCTGTCCATGACGCGCCATACTTTCTTTTTCCTATGGTCATGGAAACCAACAGCTTCAAGATGGCAGCTTGAATCCCTGAAATACTATGATGAACATCTTGCAACATGAGTCGGTATGAGAAAGAGATCAACTTCTTGTTTTAAGCCACTAAGGTTTTGGCTTTGTTACCTTTGGTCTAACCCAGCTCAGTGGTTGTTAATGGGAAATGCTGGAATGCCCCTATAGAGGTTCTGATCCAAGAGATGTATGTATGGTGGAGCCCAGCAATTTGCATTTCTAATAAGTTCCTGGGAGATCCTTCTGCTCCTGGTGCAGGAACCACATTCTGTAAATCATTACATAGCCCGTCCTTACTAATTCAGTTTCAGTCCAAGGAAACCAATGCTCAGGCACAACTGGTTCATTCTTTCATGTACTCAAGGAATATTTACTAAAAACCTGCTACCTGCTACCAGCCTGGGTGGTGCCTAATCAGTGACAATCAAGAGAGACATGGTCCTTGCCCTCAAGTTTTAGAGACTAGTGATTTTCCCAAGGTTAGGCATCTAGTGCTGGAGCTAGAGCTCAGACTCTGTCTTCTTTCTCAACATCCAGCACTCACCTCATTACGCAATAAACATTAACAAACTCCTTGGTTGCCATTTATTACTCCCTTCAATATCTTTTAAGGAGGTAGCATTAGTAGCAATGTAATCGAACTCAAGGGGGCCTTGCCACTTGGGGTCATATTGAATACAATGGAAGGAAGTGTTGAAAGCAAAGACCTTTTTATTACTTGTCACAGGTAAGGAGACAGGGAGAAAGTTCTCCAAGCACTGTCTTCCCGAACATACATCGTATGTTCAGAAAATGATGGAAAATTCCTAGTATGATAGTAGTCATCTATAGAGATCTTAGTATTATAATGAGCTAAAGGTAACTTCAGGACAACTCAGGGCAGCATCTGCACAGGTGCTCAGCTCCACTGCAGCTCGCACTGGCTCGGGTAAAGGTCTATCAGGGGAGACACATCTAGCAAGGGGCCATCAGGTAAAAGGCCTCACTCATTGTCTTCTTGGCTGGAACTGTTGATTCTGCAAAACAAAACATTCCTTCCCTGCTTTTGTCCCTTTCCCTCTTCCCTTCTGCTGAGAGCTTGCAGCCCTCTTACTGGAGTAGCTTCCCTTTGCATCCTAGCTAACAGGAACTCAGACAGTTTCTTTGCAGATGGGTTTGCATCTACGTGTTTGGAGGAAGAAGCTTCTGTGGAGTGGAGGTGAGGGATGGGAGGGCCTCTCAGCACTTTGAGGAGAGAGGAGAAAAGAGGAGCCCTACCTGACAGCCGCCACAGGAAGAGGGAAATGACAGGGCAGGTTCAGTAGACAAAGTGATGTGCTGCCTAGATGCTCTAAGGCCGAGGGACTCACTCCCCCAGCTGCTGGCTGGCGGATTGCCTTTTCTAGAGAGAGCTGCTTCACCCAAGAGCATCACCTGTTCCTGGGAATCCCGCGTCCAATGGGTGAATAAAGCCTCTGAAGGCCTATCCCACCTCCAGAGCTCTTCATGGGGTCAGTGTGTAACTGAACTAATATGTGTTTGCTCCTTGTGATGGAAACGATGCCGGGGGAGTTGTCACATAAGAAAACTTTATTTGCAGCACATAGAGAGATCAATGGGAATAACTTCCAAAACCACGACTCCCTGAGCAAGGGTGAGTGGGTTCCTTTTATTTAGGTTTAGGATGACTGTTTGGAAAGCGGAGCCTTGTCATTGTAGGGAGAGGTAGGCATAAGCTTGTGCGTGCATCTGAAAGAAATATGCCTAAACGTACATTGCATGCTATGTAAATGAGGCCTGTGTTCCTCTTTGGGCAGAGATTTTCCCATTATAAGGAGGAAAATGTAGTGAACTGGTCTGGGCTGCCAGAGATGCTTTTCTAGGCGGTCATTATTGCTCGAGGAGTAGTTTTAGTTTTCATTGTAAAAGCTCTGTCCATTAGGTCTTTTGCCCGAGTTAAGAGTTGGGCTGGAAAGAAGAGTTTAAAGAAAAACGCGGGGGAAATGGTTAATTGGGTATAAGCATTTATAAAAGGTCAGGTCTTGGGGTCTGGCTGGTGACCAACTCTGGCCTTTGATGTGGCTGCCTCACCACCCAACGCCTATGTTCTTCCCCTCATGTTGCAAGGGTTGAGACCCCAAGAGCATGTTCTCTAATAAACATTCTCTGTGCTAATCTCCATCTTAGAGTCAGCTTCCCGGGAACCCAACCTGTGACAGAGAGATTTCAAGGTATCTGCTGTGGGGTGAGTCATCTAAACCTCCTCCTCTTGCCTTCCCAAAACTTTGGTGAAATTGGCTTTGCTCACTCATGCTTTCGTGAGACAACATTTATAGTGGGTTGAAGAGTATCCCCCACCTTGCAAAGATTCGTGTCTAACCTAGAACCTCAGAATGTGACCTTATTTGGAAATAGGGCCTTTGCATATGTAACTAGTTAAGGATCTCAAGAAGAAATTATCCTGGATGTAGGCAGGTCCTGAATCCAATCACTGGTATCTTTATAAAACAAGGAGAAGACACCGAGAGACACAGACATGGAGAAGGCCACATGAAGACAGAGGCAGAAACACTCAAGCAGTCACAAACTAAGGAACACCAGGGCCATCAGAAGGTGGGAGAGGCCAAGAAGGATTCTTTCTGAGAGCCTTTGGGAGGAACATGGATGGCTTTGTAGGCACCTCTATTTGGGGCTATTAGCCCGCAGAGGTGTGAGAGAATAAAATTCTTCTGTTCAAACTGCTCAGTCTGCAGTACTTTGTTATTGCAGCCTTAGGAAATGAAAAACATATTCAATTTGGAAGAGCTTAGTGAGAAAATTGAGGTGACAGCTGACCATCATACACATGGAAATGAAATGCCCAGTGCTGTGCATGTAGTAGGTACTCGATAAATGCTTATTGAATGAAACTGAACCAAATGCTGGTAAAGGAAAAAGCAAAATTTATTGCAAGTTATTTTAGAATAGCTCCTTGATTTATTTTCTTTTGACATTGGGCATGTGAGCACCTGCTAATTTGCATACTTACTCATGATATTTGATTCTACCCGTGAAATTGTGGAAGGAACAGTATTCATTTGGACAATTCTAATAACTCTTTAAGTCAGTCACTAATGAGGTCCCTGCACTGTGTCACTATAATGCATGTCCTGATCATTTAAACTAGATTTATAATTTTAAAATGTCTTCAGCCTTTTTTCTTGTCTTCTTTTTTTTTTTTGACTTGTCCCTCTTGGCCTCCCAGGAGCCCCCAGTTCTATTTTTAGGTGTCTAGGCAGGTAGATAGTATGTGATAGAAGTGATTTAAGAGCTCAGAACAGCATCCAATGTGAGTACCTTTGCCAGAGCTTGTCATTCCTGAGCTGAGTCTGTCACAACCATGTGCCTCAATTTGCCTTATCCACAAAATGGAGCTCATGCTTCCTTTGTAAGTGAGCATCGGGAAGAGATTAAAGTGAATTATCTGATCAGTTCCCACAAGCTCAGCCACTCTTTTGATCATATTTGGAAGTCCCAAATCATTTCTGAATCCTGCCCTTGGGTCAACATTGTGCAAGGAGACTTGTGTTTATCAATGGCCAGAGAAGTAAAATAAATGAGTTTCTGAGCTTTATGTGAGATATAAGAGCCCAGAATTAGCCCTAAGACACTTGTTCTGTTTGTTCTTGTCTACCTCTTCAAACATAAAGATGCAGAGCATAGGAATGATTTTCAAAGACTAAATCAAAATGAAAATCTCCAATCAATCAGCAAGTTTACTGAGTTCTTACATACGTAGGGCAATCTAATAGGGTCTGTTGGAGAACTCACATTTGCGGTTTCTATAACTGAAGAGGCACCAGGAGCATCTGTGAATACCCCTTAAATTGCCAAGAGACCCTGCAAAGCTTGCTTTAGGAGTTAGGTCCTCTTCAATGGCACATGGCCTGAATTTCCCCCATCTGTTACCCCCTAAAAAAGTAGTAAGTTGTCAATGAGGATGCTTTCGGCATCAGCCCAACTCCAGATGGCTTGAACAATAACAGGGAATTTGTTACCTATTTGCTCACATAAAGGAAAGTCTCTATGCAAGGCTGCCTTCAGATAAGACTTGAGTCAATGGTTTGCAAATGTCTCCCAAGCACACCTTTTCTTCTCATCTGTTCATTCTGATTCTGTCGTGTTGGCATCTTCTTCAGAGTTTACCTGAAGAAGTACCTTCACCTGAGTTTACCTTCAGAGTTTACCTATGGTCCTAGGACTGCTCCAGATTCTGCTCTTTTTAGCACATTTCACACCTTCATGCCACACCATCCAGGGGAAGAAAGGGTGTATCTCCTGATATGTCATACATGAGTCCTGGAATTCATTCTCTCACTCATTGACCTGAATCCAGCCTTTGCTGATTCCCGAACCAATTACTATGGTCTAGAGATAAGAACCAGGGACTAGAAAGCTCTCAGGAGTCAAACATCTCTTGGGCTCCTTTTTTCAGATGTTACATGGTCTCTTAACTCTCTCCTGTCAGTGCCTCTGCTCCTTTCTTTCTGTGTGTCAACTTTTTCTCTCTTTTTTTTCTGCATAGAATGGAAGGCAACCATTTTTAGTTCTTGAGTTTATGTGGCCTTATTCAAGGGTTAGTAGAGCCTGATGGACTCTCATGTCCAGATTTCAAGTGCTGGGAGAAATTGTCTGATTGGACTCAGTAGGGTCAGTTTCTGCTTCTGGTCCCAACAAATATGATCAAGGGATCACATTGTACAGACAGACAAAGGGGACCACCACTGGACTGGGGAATGGGGACAAGACAATTCTCCAGAACATGGTGTCCAGCCCCTATAACCTACAGAAAAGTGAACATATGCCCTTATATGCCAATATCTGGGAAGGGTCTTCAACTCAATAGACCTGATACATATATTATTAGAATTCTTTGGTTACAAGTGACTGGTCAATCCAAGCCAAGTACACACACACACACACAATCTGAAGGGGTTCAAGGAGGATCTTCGACTACTCTAAAGTGCCAAGAAAGTCTTCAGAGCTTGCTCTAGAGTCCCAGGAGAGAGCATCTAATTAGAGTAGGCTAGTCACTTGCTGTATTAGATCATTATAATAATGGCCCTCAATGAACCACACTTTCTTCTGTCTATCCCTCTTCATAATGTGATGTTGCTTCTCCTTCCTTCTAAAGGGGGAGTCTA
>CM053616.1:38133677-38188876 GCA_028646535.1 Procyon lotor | reverse complement strand
GGCTTGATCCCAGGACTCTGGGATCATGACCTGAGCTGAAGGCAGACGCTTAACGACTGAGCCACCCAGGCACCCCTAGGTTTATGGTCTTTTTACCCTCTGTTGGGTAAGACTGTAGAGGAGTTTCCATCTGGTTGTAAACATCTTGAGATCATGCCTCATGATTTTTTGCATCATCTATTTATGGCTAACACTCTGCTTTGCTCATCAGAGGCACTAGCAGCTGAGCCAGTGATAGTGGTGATGGTAGAGACCTCCCTGTACGCAGAGACAGGTGTTTCCCGGGGTGGGGGTGTGGGGTGGGCCGGGGGGTGTCTGAGCAAGACGCTCAGGGAGATGTGCTCTATAGACTAGCAGTGTGGATTCTCAGCATTTGGAGGGGAGGCGGATGGGAAAAGGAGAAAGCAGGAGCAGATAAGAAGATAAGAGAATCATCCAAGATTGCCTTCAATTGTGTGGTAAATACTATTCTTGAATTAAAGGTTTCATGACCGAGGACAGTCCATCTGTCAACCACAGGGACGAAGTTCATCTTCATTTAAACCAAGTCATCAACATTTATACCACAGTGATGTTGGCAGTCAGGTAAGACAACACAGAAGACAGACTCTAAGGGGACTCCCATGATCCTTGCCCCCTGATGTTCATGTCCTATTGTGATCCCCTCCCCTTAAGCATGGGTGGGACCAATGACTTGCTTCTAACCAAGAGAATGTGGCAAAAATGATCGGCTCTCACATCCGTGATTGAGTTACTTAGACTGTAAGGTCTCTCTTGCGTAAGACTCTCCCTTGCTAGCTTTGAGTAAGCAAAGTCCTGTCTTGCGAGCTTCTCTGAGGATGGGGCCACAAGACAAGAAATTGAGGGTCACCTCCACTGTAAACCAGCAAGAAACTACCGCTACACTGAATGTGCCTGCAGCCACATGAGCTTAAAGCAGTCCAACCTTGGTATGAGACAGCTACCCTGGCCAAACTTTGATTGCATCTTTGCGGATGAACTGTCTCAGCTGTGCCTGGACCCAGAGAAACTGTGATATAATAAGTGTGTGTTGCTTTAAGCCGCTAGGTTTTTGGCAATGTTTTTTTTTTTTTTTTTTTTTTTTTGCAGCATTAGACAACTAATACAGACTGAGCTGAGTGGTGGGCTCTATTTAATTTCCAGCAAGCATTCAGAAGCCCCGTATAGGGTTGTTCTCATTTTATTGAGTGGCAGTGAATAGAAAGGCACTCCAATGGCTTAGAAAACAAAAGAGTATCTCCATAAGTCACCATGGCGAGATAGGTCCCAATTTCTGTCGTGGGCTGGCTGCCATGAATATTTCCAATAAATTTCAAGTCTTAACGATTCCTTGTACCTTGAACAATCTTAGCTCCACAGAGTGAAAAACTGGTAGAGAATCTCAGATGTAATGCCTTTGTGTTAGTGCTGGAAATGGTTTTTATTTGGCAAAGGAAAGTGAGCTGGGAATTATGTTCCCGAAGTTACAAAGCCTTTATTTTTGAAGTCTGCTTTTTAGACCCTGCTAATGGGGAGCAGAGAGAAAAACTAGCTCGGAAGAGTGATCATCTTCAAACCACATCACCCCTTAATAAGAAATTGCAATGCTAAAAATATACCACCAAGCATACCGATTGAAAGAGAAATGTCTTAATGGTTGTGGAAAATCTTTAAGCCCAGAAAAATTGGTCACATTAAGGCGCTGTCTTGCTTTTGTTTGCAGTGAACACAAGTATGTTGATGCATCAATCCCTTGTTCTTCCTTTTCAAGCATTTCATGCTAAATAACAGCAACCCCGTGGGAGTTTACAAAATCAATTTATCCCTATTCTCCTGTTTCCTGCTCCGTGTGCACTGGAATCTGCTACCCAATTTTGCATCTTTCCCCTCCTAAATCCCTAGAATTTATTTTGGTTTATAGGTGGGCCTTCTTTTTAGGCATGAAACAATGTATTTCTGGAGACAGCTATGATATAAGGAGCATAGTAAAGGAGTTTGAGCCTCTTGATTGCCTTTATAATCGAGTGATTCCGGAGGACATAAAAAAGCTTTGTGGAGGGGCACCTGGGTGGCTCAGTCGTTGAGCGGCTGCCTTCGGCTCAGGTCATGATCCCGGAGTCCTGGGATCGAGCCCTGCATCGGGCTCCCTGCTCTGTGGGAAACCTGCTTCTCCCACTACCATTCCCTCTGCTTGTGTTCCCTCTCTCGCTGTGTTTCTCTCTGTCAGATAAATAAAATCTTTAAAAAAAAAAAAAAGCTTTGTGGACCCCAGGTTTAAAAGAGAGAAGGAAAAATGGCGGCGCTCCTCTTCTGTAAGAAGGGACGAAATGTCTTTGCTATCTGCAGCCTCATTCAGACTTGCGCTCCAGGCCTTGTGGGGAGTGGAGGTAGGGGAAGATTTGGCATGGTTCCCTGCCCTCCCCAAGGGGAACCTTCCTTAGAGATGAAGGGATGGAGAGTCCCTGCCAATAGGGAGGAACCAGAGGCATCTCATACCCTGGGGTGGGGGTGGGGAGGACCAGGTGGCCCTCTATTCGGACAATGAACTTGTTTTTTGTGTGTTTTTTTTTTTAATTAAGATTTTATTTATTTGAGAGAGAGAAAAAGAGATAGAGCATGAGCTGGGGGAGAGGCAGAGGCAGACTCCCCACTGAGCAGGGAGCCCAATGCAGGGCTAGATCCCAGGACCCTGGGATTGTGATCTGAGCTTCAAAGGAAGCCACTTAACCGACTGAGCCACCCTGGGGCCCCAGGCAACAAACTTGCTGATGTGCTTTCTGAGCTTATACATTTTTTCTTGGCTGATCTCTTGCATTTCTCCTTGCCAAAGAATTTTATTTTTGTTTAAGTCTCTGCCACACCTCTCCCCCAAACCTTAAAGTTGGTGTTTTTTTTTTTTTAATTGCATTTCTATTGGAGTTGCATTTTTTTCTTTCAACTTTACTGAGGTATAATTTACATACAATAAATGCACCATTTTAGGGATACATTTAGATGAGTTGTGACAGTTGTGATAAGTGTATACACTATGTAACCTCCAGTGCAATCAAGATATAGAATGTTCTCATCAGCCTCCGGGAGGTCCCTCATGTCCTTTTGCAATTAATCCTCTTCTCCACCCCCAATCCCAGCTGCTTTCATTTTTCCCCTTTCTAGAATGTTATATAAATGCAAACCTACAGTGTGTACACTTTTGTGTCTCGCTTCTTTCACTCAGCATAATGATCTTGAGATTTATCCATGTTGCTTCATCAATCAATAGTACATTCCCTCTTACTGCCGGGTAGAATTCCATTGTGTAGGTAGACCACCATTTATTTATCCTGCTTTTCATTTTAATGTTAATTTGGGAAGAAAAGGTCTTCTTACAATGCTGATGCTTCCTACTTAGGAACAAGCCAAGCCTCTCCATTTTCTTACTCCTGTCTTGTGTTTATGTCTGTAGTCAAGCTTTATAGTTCTCTTTATGTGGCCTCTGCTCTTCTTCTGTTGAGTTTATTTCTAGGAACTTGATATTTTGCTGTTACTGGAATAGAATCTTTTCTCCATCACATTAGTTCAATGGCTGCTGCTGGTATAATGGAAAGCTATTGATTTTTCTGTGCATTCATCTTATTTTGGACTCTCTTTTATAAGTGTTTTTCGTCCTAAGAATTTCCTAGTCGAGTCTCTTGGAGTTTTTAAGCTTACAGTCCTACCTGATGATAACATGATCTCCTTTTCTATGAGTGATACTTACTCCCTTTTCTTATTCTTGTGCCCTTTGAGCAAAGGGAGAAAGATGGGATAGAGATGGCTGGTGTACACAGGCAGAGAGACAAAGAGGGAGCAAACTAAACAGCCTCAACTCTTGCTGTTGGATGGGGCAGTAATGAATGAAATGGACACGTTGGGACTTAGCTGAGGGTATAAGCTGAGGGAGGGTAGTTGGAAAAGTCCAATTAGGAGTCAGAAAATTGTGTAGGGAAAATTTATAGTCATGGTTCCAAACACCAGAGTTTTTTTTTTTCCCCTAGCATTTAAAAATGAAATTTAAAAATAATTGACACGAATACTTACTTTCAGGTGTACTACATACTGATTCAACAATTATGTACGTTATGAAATGCTTACCGCCGTGTGTCCCAGTATTATTGACTATCTTCACTACCTTGTACTTGTCATCTCCATGGGTTATTTACTGTATAACTGGAAGTTTGTACCTCTTAATTCCCTTCATTCATTTGGTCATTCAGAGGAGTTTAAAGATTTTATTTTTAAGTCATCTCCACATCCAAGGTAGGGCTTAAACTCACAACCTTGAGATTAAGAGTCATGTGCTCTACTAACTGAGCCAGCCAGGCACCCCCAATTCAAAGGAGTCTTCAAGGAAGAAGGGAGAGAGAAAAGAGCATGAAAAAAAAAACAATCTCCACAGACCCCCCTCCTCACTCTGGCCTCTTCTGGGGAGGGGAAGGTGAAGTATCAGGTGGGACTACAAGGAACTACGGGCACTTAAGGAAACCCGAAAACTAGGGTTTGCTAGGAATATCTTTGAAGAGTGCAAAAGGGAGATTTGCTAGGGAATGACTGAAGGAAGAGACTGGAGGAAAATTAAATTTCTTTTTTGGAAAGCTTGTTCAACAAACCAGTTGCATTTAAAATGTCAGTTGCGGGGCACCTGGGTGGTTCAGTGGGTTGAAGCCTCTGCCTTCAGCTCAGTTCATGATCTCAGGGTCCTGGGATCGAGCTCCGCATCAGGCTCTTTGCTCAGCGGGAGCCCGCTTTCCCCCCTCTCTCTGCCTGCCTCTCTGCCTACTTGTGATCTCTCTCTGTAATTAATTAACAAACAAATAAATAAATAATATTTTAAAAAAATGTCAGTTGCATTTCTATTATTTCTATTTTAGGAAGGGGTCCAATAAAGAGGACACTGGGAAAGGGCTTGTCATTTGGGGTGAAAGCCTAGCTATATAATCATTGTAAAAACGTCGCTTTCTGAATCGGATTTGGATTTCACCTTTCGTCGTGCTACCAGCTGGGCATCACCAGGAAAATAAAATACAATCAAGGATTCTGTATCAGCACAGGTGTGAGTGAAAAGGGGGCTGTACCTGCAGTTACCCAATTGCACCACTAGATAGCGCCTCGGCTTCGGTGAGGCAAAATGCAAAACAAGGCGCGGTGCTTTAGACGCTGGAAAGATAAGGAAGCCACTCACTGAAAGAAGTTAATTTTGAAGGCGGGAGCCTGAAGCCTATTGGAAGTGAAGTATAGGTGTTTATTAGACAGTGTACTATGAGCGTGACCTGGAGAAATGTCTGCATTTCATAGAAAAGATTCGTTTGCTAAGGAAGGAAAATACAATGAAATGCCGCTTGACACCCATTACGATGGCTTATTATAAAAAAAAACAAGCATAGAAAATAACAAGCATTGGTGAAGATATGGAGAAATTGGAGCCCGGTGCCTCGCTAAAATGGTGTAAAATGGTGTAGTCCCGCAGGGTTGGAAGTTCTTAAAAAAGTTAAATGTAGCATTATCCTGTGATCCCACGATTCCATTCCACTCCTGAGATGCCCCCAAGATGTGAAAGCAGGACTCAAACAGATGCTTGGATGCCAATGTTCATAGTAGCATTATTCCAAGACAGCCCAGAGGTGGAAACAACCCAGGAGTCCATCAACAGGTGCAGGGATAAACAAAATACATGTACGATAGAATATCAGTCATAACAAGGAATGGAATTCTGATGCATTCCACAATGTGGATAGTCCTGAAAACTCCATGTTACATGAAATAAACCAGACACACAAAAATAAATATTGTACAATTCCACTTGCATGAGTTACCAAGAATAGGAAATTCATAGAGAGGGAAAGAACAGAGGGTACCAGGGACTTGGAGGAGTGGAGAATGGGGAGTTAGTGTTTAATGGGTGCAGAGTTTCCGTTTTGCCAAGTGAAGAGTTCTAGAGATGGATGGTGCTGATGGTTGCCCAACACTATGAAAGTACTTAATGCCACTGAACTGTACAGTTAAAAATAGCGAAAAGGGTAAGTTTTATGTTCTCTGTATTTTATCAAAACAAAAAAAATAAAAATAAAAAAAAATACAACTATGCAAGACTGGTCAGTGTCTTCCCCAATACACATAAGCCCCCAAATAGAGATCTTGGGTTTTTCTATAAAGTGATCCTAATGGCCAACAGAATACACCCTTTTCCACTCACTCCACATACTGTGTTTCCTTTCTTCCCAATGTTCTCTCAGCTAGGTCTGCTTTTGGGGATCGGACAGCCTCTTTCAGCATCCACATATACAGAGCTGAAGTAATTCATCCTGTAGTCTCTCCAAGGGTTTTAACTTTGTTAGACGATGTTGAGAAAGAAAGAGAGCATCACAAAGGCAGTCTGAGAGCGGAAGAAGCAGAAAAGTGCAACTTAATGTAATTTACTGTGGGAAGGGCCAACTCAGTTAGTTTCAAAGGATGAAATTGCAAAGACAATTCTTTTTAATGAGTGCATTTTTAGTCATTAAAAAGGAGTATCTTTGACCTTATCTCCCACTATTCTTGTCTGCATCGACTCTTCTTCAACCTTACTGGTCGTGGTAGACCCAAAAGTGCCCCCCAACCCCCACAAAGATGCCTACATCCTAAACCTCCCCCACCGTCAACATCCAGAGTGCACATTTGTTACAACTGATGAACTTAGTGAACTGAGTTCACAGTTCTCATTACTGCTCATTCTGGGGGTTGTACATTCTATAGGTTTGGACAAATGCACAATGAAATGTAACCATCATTATGGTATCAAACAGAAGAGTTGTGCTCCCCTTAAAATTCTCTGTGCTCCGCTTATTCAGCCCTCTCTCCCAACCCGAGGCAACCACTGACTTTTTTTTTTAAGATTTTATTTGACAGAGAGAAACACAGCGGGAGAGGGAACACAAGCAGAGGGAATGGCAGCGGGAGAAGCAGGCTTCCTGCAGAGCAGAGAGCCCGATGCGGGGCTCGATCCCAGGACCCTGGGATCTGACCTGGGCCAAAGGCAGACACTTAACGACTGAGCCACCCAGGCGCCCATGACTTTTTTTTTTTTAACTGTCTCCATAGTTTTGCCTTTTCCAGACTGTTATAGAGTTGGAATCATAGAGGGTGTAGCTCCTCTATGACTTCAGATTGGCTTCTTTGACTTAGTGATATGCATTTAAGTTTCCTCCATGTCTTTTCATGGCTTCATAGCTCATTTCATTCCAGCATTGAATAATATTCCATTGTCTAGAACATTTGATGGTTTATTTATCCACTCACCTGCTGAAGGACATCTTGATTGCTTCTAGCTTTTGATAATTATGAATGAAGCTGCTACAAATATCCATATGCAGCTTTTGTGTGGACATGCAGTTTTCAACTCCTTTGGGTAAATACCAAGGAGGGTAATTGCTGAGTTTGTACAGTCAAAGTGTTTAGTTTTATAAGCAACTGCTGAACTCCCAAAGTGGCCATACTGTTTTGCATTTTCTTTTCTTTTTTTTTTAAAGATTTTATTTATTTATTTGACAGAGAGGAGAGAGATCACAAGTAGGCAGAGAGGCAGGCAGAGAGAGAGGGGGAAGCAGGCTCCCTGCTCAGCAAAGAGCCTGATGTGGGGCTCGATGCCAGGACCCTGAGACAATGACCTGAGCCAAAGGCAGAGGCTTTAACCCGCTGAGCCACTCAGGCGCCCCTGTTTTGCATTTTCACCAGGAATGAGCAGGAGTTCTTGCCGCTCTACATCCTCACTAGGTTTTGGTGGTGTCTGTGCGTCTGTGCTCTGAATTTTGGTCATTCCAATATATATATATGTATATATATAGTGGTATCTCACTGTGGTTTTGATTTGCGCTTCCCTGATGACATAGGATGGGGAGCTTCTTTTCATTTGCTTTTTTGCCATCTGTATATCTTCTTTAGTGGGGTGTCCTTTAGGGTCTTTGGCCCATATTTTACATTGGATTGTTTTCTTGTTGTTGAGTTTTAAGTTCTTTGTATATTTTGGATTTTTATCAGATGTATATTTTGTAAATGTTTTCTCCCAGTCTGTGGCTCCTCTTTTCATTCTCTTGAACTCTGTAGGGACTCGATGCCATTTTTTCCCCTAGCTGTTCTTAGGAAACAGTTGTTGTGAATCAGGTGCCTGCATTTCTTGCATTATAAATGGGCTAGAGATTAGAAAACACTCCTGAAATCAGTGGGCTGAGGGATGAGAGGTATATTTAGCAGTTTCTAACATTTTTGAAGAAACACAACTCACATGCCCATACATCATAGAAAAATTGTCTAGAATCAAATGGCAGCAAATCTAATTGACAATTAATGGAACTTTGAAAATTTATTTTTCCTTGGTTAGAAGCTTTGTCTAAACTCAAAGAAGGAAAACATAAATAGAAAATAAAAAAAAAACAAACCCTCATCCAAACTCAGAGAAAACATCTGGAAAGCAACTGTGTCAGAATGAAATTTCTAACAATCCATTACCATTTCCATAATATTTAAAATCTGGAAAACATATTTTGATATGTTTGTGAGTTCTGTTGGTATAAATAAAGTGTATTTAATGTATTCACTGGGAAGTTTCACATCAATAACAGGTGGATCTTCAGCCAGGGCCGTCCCGCCCCCTACCAGGGGACATTTGGCAACGTCTGGGAACATTTTTGGTTGTCACCCCTGGGAATGCACGCTGGTGGGTGGGTCACCTAGTGTTGGAGGCCGAGATACTGCTAAACATCCTATAATACCTGGTTTGAAAACCAGTTGCTGTTGTTCCAAACACAGTAAAATGTATAATTTGAAAAAAGAAGTGACATTTATATGTGACTTGAAAGTGTCCCTCATACCAGTGGTGGGGACGCATCTCCGGGAAACGGGTAACACCTTGGCTGTGGCTTCTTAGAAAGCACTCAGTTAATGGTAGTTGGTTATCTGCAGCTAAAATAGCTTGAGGAACTCTTCCTTGCCAAAGGGACCAGAATAGATTTATCTCTTTATATCTAGAATGGGGTTGGCTCCTCAGATCCTTTTTCTGTCCTTTGGGGGCTGGTTGCGTGTCTTTCTTAAGGTTCCGCTAAGTCTGGGTTGAGTCTTGCAGTCTCCTTGCAGGGGCCTTATAGTATCTCTGCTTGTGTTCTCTCTCAGTGGACCTCACCGAGAGCTGTCACGTGCCTTCCATTTTCAAGTTTTGGCTCTTAGCTGCCAAATACCGCCTGCCCTCCCCTTTTGGGGTTGCCCCCACGTTCTGTACTTCCCATGGCTACAGAAACTTCTCACAGTGTTTCACAATTGTCTGCTCACAGCCTCAATCCCCCACCATACTCAGCCTTTGAAAATCGGACAAGAAGGGTGTCTTTTTCATTCTGGTACCCCCAGTGCTCAGGACCATAAATGTTTTTTGGATGAATGAGTGGTTGAATGCAGGAATGTCATAAGGTCCTTCATCCCGGCTCCGTTGGGATGGTGTTCTGCCAGAATCCTCATTATGATAATCGTCATGGATTCATGTTCAGCATAGGAATGCTCATGGTTTCATTTTGTGCAAGAACAAACTATAGCCTCAGGTTTCCTGTCTGGATTTTTTTTTTAAGATTTATTTATTTATTTGAGAGAGAGAGAGAGAGAGAGAGAGAGAGATGGGGCACAGGGAGAGGGACAGAGAGAATCCTCAACCAGACTCCCCGCTGAACACAGAGCCTGATGTGGGGTTTGATCCCAGGACCTGAGATCATGACCTGAGCCAAAAATCAGGAGTCTGCTGCTTAACAGACTGAGCCCCTCCTTAACTAGACTGAGCACTGTCTAGTTTTAATGATAGTTTTTTTTTTTTAAGATTATTTGACACACAGAGAGAGAGAGAGACAGCTAGAGAGGGAACACAAGCAGGGGGAGTGGAAGAGGGAGAAGCAGGCTTCCCCCTGAGCAGAGAGTCTGATGTGGGGCTTGATCCCAGGACTTGGATCATGACCTGAGCCAAAGGCAGATGCTTAGCGACTGAGCCACACAGGCACCCCTTTAATGACAGTCCTATTTGGCAGTGTCTTATCCTTTTATTTCTTGCATATCCACTCTTGGTCCCTTATTTGCTCTCCCCATACACTTTCTGTGCAGCTATTACTCCTGAAAAAAAAAAAGTTGGTGGAGCTAATGTGTTTTCTTGGCTATAGGTTTCTGTATTCATTTTATTTGTTCTTTATTCCCTGTCTTGTTTCACAAGGGATTTGCAGAGGCTGGTAATTGTTCTAACGGGAAATCAGGATATCTAGGCAGGATTCGGGGCAGTGCAAAACAGTGCTGCTACAAAACACTGCATTCTAATTTAGGATGAACAAGTCCCAAGATTCTGGTAAAGGCTTCTATTTCTGATGTCAGGAAACTAACAGGTTTGGCTCGACTAGAAAATTCAGAAGCGTTGAGTAGATCTACCTTCAGACCTTGCTGAGAGGCTTTCCAATCAAGTCAACAGCTGGCTACAACCCACTTTGCATCTCCCCTCCCCTGGCCATCCCCAACATGTTTAAGAACACTTCTTCGTTTTGTTAGACATCTTTCTATACTGGATCAGCCCTTGCAACATGACAAACACAGAGGCCAGGACAATTTCTAACGTCTTCTGAGAAGCAGGTTTTGTGTAAGACCAAAGGATTTGGAGCCAGTCCGGGAGTTCCAAACCCACCTCCAACACTTAAAGTTGAAGGCCCCCAAATTAGCCACTCCACTTCTCTCAGTTTCAGTGTTTCCAGCCGGAAAATGTGGCTTATAGGTCCCCTCTCTTAGGGTTGTGGTAAGGATTAAATGAGATAAAGTGCTTGGTAGGGGAGGAGGCTTGATAAACAGTAGCTATTATTATCATTCCAGGGAGGAAGAGCAAGTTTATATTTGGGGGGAAAAAGTGTATTCAGCAAGTCTGCTGCTTTGGTTTTGTACCGATGCACAAGTGTGTGTGTGTGTGTGTGTGTGTGTGTGCGCGCATGGGTGTATGTGACAACACATCTCCAGTTCTATCTAGTGTAGTAATTAGAAGAGAATTAGAAAGACGGTCTCCTCCTTTAAATATTTTATATACATATATGTGTACACATGTGTATAAATACATGTACACCCAATTTAATAATTATGAAACAAACATCCATATTATTATCATCCTGGTTAAGAAACAGATCATAGGGGTACCCGAGTGGCTCAACGGGTTAAAGCTTCTGCCTTCAGCTGAGGTCATGATCTCAGGGTCCTGGGATCGAGCCCCGCATCGGGCTCTCTGCTCAGCAGGGAGCCTGCTTCCCCCTCTCTCTCTGCCTGCCTTGTAATCTCTCTGTGTCAAATAAGTAAATAAAATCATAAAAAAAAAAAAAAGAAACAGATCATAGCAGCACTCTGACACCTTGAATGGCCTCCATTTTAATCCCTGGGAATCACTCTCCTGACTTTTCCTTTCTTTATGGTATTACCACCTATACGTACATTCCTCTCTTTACATGTTTTTTTCTGCTTTTGGAATTTATATGAATGAAATCATACTTTCTTTTATTGCCATTTCCTTAATTCAGCATTGTTTCTTTCTTTCTTTTTAAAAAACATTTATTTATTTGAGAGAGAGAGAGAGAGAACAAGCATGGGGAGAGGCAGAGGGAGAGGGAGAAGCAGACTGCCTACTGAGCTGGGAGTGGGAGGTGGGACTTGATCATGATCTAAGCTGGAGATCATGATCTAAGCTGAAGGCAGGCACTTAACCATCTGAGCCACACAGGTGCCCCTTTTCAGCATTGTGTTCTGAGATGTTCTGAGACATCTAGGAGGTGGACTCAGCATAAGTCATGCCATTTTTATAAAAGTGGGCATTTCATAACACAGCCGTGTTACTGTGCTCGTGTTATTACAACCTTAGCAGAAAAAAGCTGCAAAATACTCCAGATATAACAATCCCAGGAAAGGTACCCCTACCCTAGATATCTGCTTAACCCTGCGCTTGGCGATTTTTATGAACTGGCAACAGGATGTAGTTTATGCCTTTATAAGCTTACCCCTGAGCTCATTCGGTGCTGAGAGATTTTGTAGTGCATGAGCCCCCTCGCAGTCACCGGCTTTTTAATAAAAGACTCCTCAATTTGGCCCATTAAATGTGGTATCCATCTGTATGACTCGCTGCTCTAGATATAACAATTCCTTTTTATTACTGTATGAAAACACCGCAATATAAAAAAAATGATACTTTGTTCTGCTGATAGACATTTGCGTTGCTTCCAGGCCTTTTTTTTTTTTTTTTTTGCCATTATGTCATACAATAAGGTTTGTACATTCTTGTACATGTGAGCCATAGAATGTGTTCATCTTCAGTTTTACCAAATAGAGCCAAACGTTTTTCAAGGCTGTACTGATTTATAGTCCCATCAGCTATGTATGAATGACTGAGGCTCCACATCTCTGAAAAACAGATCTTCCCCACTCCTTTTTTGGGGGGATGGGGCGGGGAGTGTTATATCTCATTGTGGTTTTATTTTTCTTATTTCGTGATTATGTATGAGGTTGATCACCTTTGCATACGTTTTTTGTCCATTTCGATTTCCTCTTTAGTGGAGTGCCTATTTAAATCCCTAACTAAATCTCATTTAGTTGATTTTAAAATGCCCTTTCAGACAATCTCAATACGTTCACCTATTGGTCGCTGGGCAATCACCCCGAAGTTGCAGGAACCGTGGCAGGTTGGCAGTTCAGGCTCGATACATTTCCTGCCCCAGCTGTAGCAGAGAACAAGCCGATTTCCCCAAATAACGAGTGCTTCGATTTTAGCCCGGTTTAAGGAACAAGAAGACCAGGGCGGGCGGGCTGGCTGTCTTCCTCCTCGCTGGTGGCCATGAAAGCGGAGGACAGCGACTTGACGTCCCCAGGGATCCTAGACACAAACAGACGCGTCCTTAAACTAGCAGCATCCTGCTTAACCGCCAATTTCAAACTTCCAGGAGCTGCCCAGCAGGGTTTGTCCCTCCCTGTTTTCCATTGGTCAGGAGTCAGAGGAAGAAGCAATCTGATTGGTTCTCCCTTTCACTTCCTCTATCCTTTAAGGACTTGGGTGGGGCTTGGTTGGGACGCTCTGGGTCATCTTAGCAGCGGGCACTCTGATTGGTCCGGATAGTCCTGAGTCCCGCCCACGCTGCCCGCCCGGTTCAAACGCGGCGGCGGGAGGCGCGGGGTGGAGCAGAACGCGGACTAGTCGGGTCGGCGGAGCGTGAGTCCAAACCCCCAAGCCCATTTCTCCCCCACCCCACTCTGCAAGGCCCGGGGCAGGACCACCTCCACCCCCACCAGTCCCGGCTTTCCTTCCCGTTGCGGGAAGGGCGGTGGTGCGGTCCCCAAGGCTGCTGGGGGCCCGAGGGTCCTCCTCCGAGAGAGCCTCAAGGTCTGTTGGTGGTGACCGGGGCAGGAGGAATTGTTCCCTTCTTAAACCTGGAGGGGGTCCCCTGTGTGTCCCGCCTTCCCTCCTTGCCTGTCAGCATTACCTGTATCCCCTTTAGTGGAGTGAAGCAGCTCCCTATTATTCGTGTTTTGACTTCACACTCTCGGTATCATCAGTCACCTCCTACTTCACGCGTCTTTCCCTCTGCTCCAGCCCCTCTCGTCTCCCGCTATTGTCGGAGAAGGTCAGGTCCTGCCTCAGAGCCCTAGCCCTGGCTGTTCCCTCTGCGCGGCACACTTTTCTGGTCTCCCCCGCCCATCAGCAAGGCTTACTGCTTACCCGCTTCAGATCTTGCTTCAAATGTTACCTTATCGGTGAAGTCTAGTCTGACTACACTGTTAAAAATTGCGCACACATACGAGTTGCCCCCTACCTTGCTCTCTTTTTTAACCCGGTAGTACATATTACTTTCTAATATACTATGTAATTAGCTTTTTTCAACCATTCATTCAATAAGTATTTATTAGCACCGGCTGTGTGCTAGGCCCTGTGTCTCCGCCCTTGTGGAGCTTAAGGCATCGGTAGAGCAGATAATAAACAAATTGATTTGTAAGAGAATATGTCAGATAAATGTATTACCTCTTCTTACAGTGAGTAAAAATCTGTTTTTTACTGTCCGTTGTCAGACTGAACTTCCCAAGTTCCATTTTGGGGTGGCTGGTTTTCACCTCCCTATATCCCTGACGCCTTGAGGAAGATCAGGATCTTTCAAGTCCTTCCTCCTCAATTTGGCAGTGCACACTTGACCTTCTCCTATATCTCTTCACCACTGGAGAGATGTTGAAGTTCAAATATGGAGCACGGAATCTGCTGGACGCCGGTACTGCTGAACCCATTGCCAGCCGGGCCTCCCGGCTGAATCATTTCTTCCAGGTAACAGGTGCCAACTCTGTTCACCTGTGTTTGTTTCCTTGGAACCTCCTTGTCACTTTTATTCTTATTATAGGACTGAGGCTAATCTTCTAGGAGAAATCCCATTTGGTGTTGTATACTTGCTGATAGTATTGGGAAAAGGAGCCACTGTACAGACAGAGGAGTAGATAGCTGAACTTGTCCTCCTTGAAGGGAGATCTTTTTTTATCATTTCTCACACTTACCCCCGTACTGAGGTTTGCCCTTTTTGTTAAAGAAAAACAAAGACATTTTTTTGGGCAAAATTGCTATAGGTGTAATTCTATTTCTTTTTGTTCAAGAGATTTTTTTAAAAAGATTTTTTATTTATTAATTTGACAGAGGGGGGGCAGGCAGAGGGAGAGGCAGGCTCCCCGCTGAGCAGGGAACCTGATTCCATGACCTGACCTGAAGGCAGACACTTAACCAACTGAGCCACTTCAGTGCCTTGTTCAAGAGATCTTTATTAAAAAACAAAACAAAACAAAAAAACCCCACACCCACACCTGTGAAACCCATATTCTGCTCAAGATAAAGAACATTTCTATTTCCATCACCTCAGAAATGTTTAAGCCCAGGAAATAATTTCCAAGTAGATTTCTAGTTCTTTTGTTTTTGATGTAGATGAAGCCTTGTTGATGTAGAGATCCTTGTTTGACTTATGTATCCACAAGTCAGGGGAATAATACAGATAGTGGTGAGGATTTGGGTTTGAATCCTGGCCCCAGCACTTGTTAGCTGTGTTTCCTTGGGTGACTCATTTGCTTTCTCTGCATCCATTTGCCACTCTTTCAAATAGAGGTTATAGCACCAAATTCACAGGGTTATCATGAGGATGAAATGAGATAATTTACTTAAAGCACTTAGCTTCTTGCTTAGCTCTTGGTAAACCATTGGTTATAAATGGTAACTATTATTAATGCTAAGGGTAGAAATAATATTAGTTATAATAATAAATTTATGTTTACTAAGCAGTAGTTATATTTAGGAAGGTATTTATGCAAGGATACCTGTATGATAAATACTGATACTTTCTTGGTGACATTTTTCCCCCCCAAAATATTGGTATTGAGGAATCTTCAAACAGATCAGAATGGAGACAGATTGAAAAGCTTAGGTTGATTTGTTCTGTGGGACCATTCCTGTCTCCATTTTAAGTCATGAGTTATTTTTCACAAATGAAGAGTTTGTGCATAATGCTAGCTAGCTGACTGGAGCGCTGCTGTGTTTTAGCCCCTTTATGTTTTACTCCAAAACTTTTTTGACTTATTACAAAATCGACTAAAGGAGTATAATGTGCCCCTTATGCAATAATTGTGGCTTCCAGTGTGCTGGGTGCAGAGCCATCGTGCTCCTAATTATCTCTCTTCAGCTCCATGACAGATGTTAGGACTACTATTATTTATTTTTTATTTTTAAGATTTTATTTATCTATTTGACAGAAGGAGAGAGATGACAAGCAGGCAGAGAGAGAGGGGGAAGCAGGCTCCCCGCTGAGCAGAGAGCCCGATGTGGGGCACGATCCCAAGACCCTGAGATCATGACCTGAGCCGAAGGCAGAGGCTTTAACCCACTGAGCCACCCAGGTGCCCCACTATTAGTTATATTTTAAAAAGGAAGAGACAGATATCGAGAGAGGCAAGGACTTGCCCAGGATCATGCAGCTTGTAAATGACAGAGCAGGCTCCATTTTTATTCTGACAGCAGAGGCTGGACATGTAACCATTGGCAACACTGCCAGCGGGTGTCAGAATTTATTAAGTGTGTATTATATTTAAATGTCATTATACAGCAAGGGTTGTGGGTAAATCCCCACGTCATCTTTTTTTCATGACGAGTTCTTCCCTGTCCCCAGGAAAGCTATTATTTGTAAGTGTAGCATACACCTAACATTTGCCTAACTGGGTATGGATACTGTTCTTTCCCTGTATAATACTATTTAAATGAGGTTTAGTTAGAGTAGTGATTTTGTTTTCCATGCAGGGAAGTACTTTGGACTGGGTCTTGGTTTCTACTTAACATTGTGCTTAACTTCTCAATGAGTTTTGTGTCAGTGGTCAGCAGACTTTTAGATTTTTGAGCCAGCAAAATTTCACCAATTTGCTAGGCCAACATAGGTTTGCCAGCTTTTTATTTTACCAACTAAGGGATGTAAGAAGGATGTAATAAAACTGATATAGAGAAAAGCCCATTCTCTTCTGGTCCATTCGTTTCATAAAGAAGGGACGTTTTAAGAAGCACCAACAGAGAGGAAGGATGTGGTTTCAGAATAAAAGATCACTTTATTTTTATTTTTTTTAAAGATTTTTATTTATTTGACAGAGAGAAACACAGCGAGAGAGGGAACACAAGCAGAGGAAATGGTAGCGGGAGAAGCAGGCTTCCTGCCGAGCAAGGAGCCCGATGCGGGGCTCGATCCCAGGACCCCGGGATCATGACCTGAGCCGAAGGCAGACGCTCAATGACTGAGCCACCCAGGCTCCCCTATTTTTATTTTTATTTTTTAAAAAGATTTTATTTCTTTATTTGACAGAGAGAGAGAGAGAGAGATCACAAGTAGGCAGAGAGGCAGGCAGAGAGAGAGGGGGAAGCAGGCTCCCTGCTGAGCAGAGAGCCCGATGCAGGGCTGGATCCCAGGACCCTGAGATCATGACCTGAGCCGAAGGCAGAGGCTTTAACCCACTGAGCCACCCAGGCGCCCCTTTTTATTTTTTTTTTAAGATTTTATTTATTTGATAGACAGCAAGAGCGAGAACACAAGCAGGGGGAGCGGGAGCGGGAGAAGCAGGCTTCCTGCTGAGCAGGGAGCCTGATGCAGGGGCTCGATCCCAGGACTCTGGAAGGCAGAGGCTTAATGACTGAGCTACCCAGGCGCCCCTAAAAGCTCACTTTAAATTTGAATGTATTTGGCTTTATAGACCAGTCATCATGTGGTGGTCATTTTTTCTCATTTTGTGGCAGACTTGAGCACTTGATGAAGCATCAGTACCATATCTGGGAACTGTTGCTTCAGTTAGTCTGAACTCAGGAAAGAACAAAGGAACAAAGACGTACTATTTTTTGAAATTTGTGGCAGAACTATAACTAAAGTGACAGGTATATTGGCTTGTGACCCAATGTTTCACATACCTGGCTGAGGTTTGAATCTCTTGGTGAGCTTTTTAATAAAACAGATTTCAAGCAACAAACTGGAAACTTCTAGTTCAGGTTGGGGATAGCAGCAGAGAATTTTGTTGTTCTTGAGCCAAGTTCTTCAGGTGATTCAAATGTAGCCAGCCAGTTTGTTTCTCGTATCGAGTACTGCATACGAAACCACTCACAAAGTTGAAAGCAGCAATGATTTCTTATGATTCTGTGGGTTGTTTGGATTCAGCTAGGTAGTTCTTTTGTTCCGCTTTGTGATATCAGCTGGGGTCACTGAAGGGGCCGTATTGTGTTGGGATCTTGGCTGGGCTGGAACATCTGGGTGCTGACTGCCAGCTGGGGCATCTCAGTGTTCCTCCAGCTGACTTCTCTATGAGGTCTTATATTATCCAGTAGTCTAATCCAGGCCTTGTAACTTTCTTCTCTAAATAATAAATATTTTAGGCTTTGGGGGTATTTGCAGCTATTCAACTCTGCCATCGTAGCGCAAAAGCAGCCATAGACAATATGTCAATGAATGGGTGTGGCTGTGTTCCAATAATACTTTATTTATAAAAAGAGACAGTGGGCCACACTGGCCAGTGGGCTATAGTTTGCTGACCCCTAGTCTAGCCTAAGCTTTTTTACATGGCAACTGCCTTCCCAAAAGAGCAAAAGCGGAAGCTGCTAGGCTCCTTTAGAGCTCTGCCCTGAGCTGGCACAGTGTCACTTGTGTCACCTGTTGCTTGAAATAAGTCACTGACACAGCACAGATACAAGGGGAAGGGAAATAGACTCCGGCTGTTGATGGGAGTGGTGGCAAGCACCTACAGAGTTACAGGCCTTTAGGTGGCTGTCTTTGCAGAGGTACCGCCACACAGTCCATAGCCCGGCACATGGAAATCATTGCTCTAGACCAGAGGTAGCAAACTCATGTCTTTAGGGGCTAGGCTGTGACTACGATTGAGTTGCATGGGCCAGCTGGAAGACTGGGAGTCAGGTCTGCAATGTACTGCAGACCACATTCACTACCCAGAGGGGCAGCCTCCCTCAGCCACAGCTCAGCATCACCAGGCAGCAATGTGGGGCAGTGTGGCTCGATCCTCCAGTGTTTCAGAACCCCCAAACCCCACCCTCTTTTGGGTGAAATTTCCTGATTTTTCATTATTGGCAGATAATTCAAATTATTTTAAATGCTGCAGGGCCAACAAAACATGTCTGTGGGTTAGATGTAGTCTCCAAGTTTGTAGCTGTTGGTCCAGATCATGAATCAATTCAGCTTTAGTATCGTCATTCCGTCCATACTACTCTAGATTGTTCAAGTGAATGAAAGAAACCACGGTTATATTATAACAAACCTCTGGGCACACTCGAAACAAGTAGCAGTCATGGTGTCCTATTGTGGAGACATGGAAATATTTCAGAACGAGCAGGGTCCAGAGTAAATGTTCCCGTGAACCTCAGACTGTTAAGAAAGAAGGACCTTGGGTGCCTGGGAGGCTCAGCTGGTTAAGTGTCTGCCTTCGTTTCAGGTCGTGATCCCAGGGTCCTGGGATACAGTCCCGGGTTGGGGGGATGGAAATCCTTGCTCATCGGGGAGTCTGCTTCTCCTTCTTACCCTCCCCACACCCGATGCTCATTTTCTCTCTCTCTCTCTCAAAAATTAAAAAAAAAAAAGGAAAGAAAAAAGAGCCTTTTCTTATTAATAGCATGCTTGTGAAGCTTTTCTTCCTGAGCTGGTGGAAGAAACCCACAGTAATGGAATCTTACAAGCGGTAACGTAATGACTCTCAATCGATGTCGCTTTATTTTATTTTTATTTGTTTATTTTTAAAGATTTTATTTATTTGACAGAGAGAGAGAGATCACAAGTAGACACAGAGGCAGGCAGAGAGAGAGAGGGAAGCAGGCTCCCTGCCGAGCAGAGAGCCCGATGCGAGGCTCAATCCTAGGACCCTGAGAACAAGACCTGAGCCGAAGGCAACGCTTCAACCCACTGAGCCACCCAGGCACCCCATTGATGTCGCTTTAAAGAACAAAGCCTCGGAATTGTGCTGTTAGCATGTGTCGTGAGCAGTTAGAGTTGGTGGCTTGTAATTTACTCTGTGTGGATGTTATTGATCAAAGCTTTTCATTATTGACAGTGTCTCCATCTGCTGTTTGCTGTTTTTAGGGGAAACCACCCTTTCTGACTCAACAGCAGATGTCTCCGCTTTCCCGAGAAGGGATATTAGATGCCCTCTTCGTTCTCTTCGGAGAATGCAGTCAGCCTGCTCTGATGAAGATCAAGCACGTGAGCAACTTTGTCCGGAAGTGTAAGTGTGGAGAGCTTTTTCTTGAAAACTGTTCTGCTAGACAAAACCGCAAAGATGCCGGAGGCCGAATGAGTTAGTGGTTGGTGGTCTGCTCAGGGGAAGACAGACCCAGTTTCAAGGTCAGTTTCCACCTGCTGCAGTTGGGAATCAGGTAAGTTGGGTCTCCTGGTTGCAGGTGACAGAAAGCTCAACTCTGGCTTAGGCCAAAAAGCGAACTTATAGCTCAATGAAACTGAGACATCCAGGGTCGGGTCAAACTTTCTGCGTGGCTGGTTCTTAAATGTATTTTTATTATTTTATTTTTTATTTTTTTTTAAGCATGGAGCCTGACCTAGGGCTTGAACTCATGACCCTGAGATTAAGACCTGAGCTGAGATCCAAGAGTCAGATGCTTACCTGACTGAGCCACTTTGGCACCCCTTGATTTTTTTTTTTTTTTTTCAATGGAGGAAGGAGCTGATGCAGGCAGACTTGCCTAGGGCCTATGAAAGGCATGGATTGGCTCTGCCTACACCCTGTTCTTACCTTCCTTGAGGTGGGGGAGTTAGCTGCTGGTGTCTGTGTCCCAGTTTTGTATTTGATTACCTTACATCAGTGTTTTTCACCCAGTGGTGATTTTGCCCCACTTTGGACTCTTGACAATGTCTGGAGATACTTTTGGTTGTCACAGCTTGGGCAGCGGGGGAGGGTGCTACTGGCATCTAATGGGTGAAGCCAGTGATAATGCTAACCCTTCCTGCAATGACAGAATAGCCACCACTGCGAAGAATTATCTGGCCCCAAATTTCAGTAGTGCCCAGTGTGAGAAACCCTCCCTTATACGACCTTGCTGTGTTACCAAGCACCCTAAACTATAGTGGCCTCAAGCAGTAATCACTGTATTACTTCTCATGAATCTGTGAGTTGATGGGGCTCAGCTGAGGACTTTTCCTATCCATGTGACGCTGGCTAAGATTGCAGGCACCCAGGACCCTCCTGGTCTAGAATGTTCAAGATGGCCGCTCCATGTCTGGCCGGTTGCCTGGAAGACGGGACTCATCCAGAGTTCTGGGATGACTGGGCCTTTCCTTGTCTCTGTGAAGTTTCAGGGCCTCTTGCTCTCCACGTCACTTCTCTGTGTGGTCTCCCCATCAAGGGTCAGCCAACGACAGCCTGGGATACCTGACTTGTAAACAGAGTTTTCCTGGAACATGTTATCCATGCCCATTTGGTTATGTTCTCTCTGTGGCCGCTTTCTCACCACAGGGCATTTGAGTCCGTGGTGTCTGACGCCGCATGGCCTACAAAGCCTAAAATTTTACTCCCTGGCCCCTCAAGCAACAACTCGCTGACCTCTGATCTACATGGTCCCTTTAGCACAGATGTCCACTTCTTACGTGGCAGCTCAGGGTTCCCAAAAGCACCAAAGTGGAAGCTACCAGGGGGTAGCTTCTCAGCGCTGAGGCATGGAAGGGACGGAGGATCTCTTTGGCTGCATTCAGTTGTTTGAAGTGAGTCATAAGGCTGCCCAGGTTCCATGTGCCTGGGAACTACACAAGGGCGTGAATTCTAGGAGGCGTGTGATTCATTGGGCACCATCTTCGGAGGCTGACTACCCCGCCCTGTGCAACGTTTCTCTTCCACAGTCTCTATTAGTGCCATTCCCAGGAAAGATTCTAATTAGCTCTGCTCTGGGTCATCTGTCTACCCTTTAAGCAGGCACTGGGCCAGGATGTGAAGTGTGATGGGCCTCCTCTGAGTACCCAGGGCACGCTGATTACCTGGGTTTCATGGAATGGTGGATGTGCACGTATCCAAAGGAGCTGGGAGTTTTGAGTAGCTAAAATCAGCGTATGGCCACCACAGTGACCTTTGGGATTTACCTGAACCTTGTCTCTTCTGTTTCCTTATCTGCAAGATGGGAAAAATACATATCTAATAAGGCTGTGTGGGGATTGAATGAATTGGTGCACAGACAAGGCCTGTGTTGCCTGACATATAAGCGATAATAAATGTTAACCCAATAGTAGCGGTCAACCTCAACATATATTTAATATGTTGTGTGTCTTTAATTTTAAAATGTACTCGGGGACTTTTCTTTATCCCATAGTTGTTTGAGTAAACTCCTACCTTATTTTCTTGAATATTTAAATTTTTAAGTAGGGAGTGGGAGGGGAGGGGAAATTGTGAGACAGACTAATTTATCAAGCCATCTACAGGCACCCTCAGTCTGGAGTTGGTCCCCTGGTTATTTTATTTTCTTATTTTTAATTTTTACTCTTTAAAAAAATTTATTTATTTAGAGAGCATGAGCACAAGGAGGTGCAGAGAGAATCACAAGCTAACTCCCTGCTGAGTAAGGAGCCCGACAGGGGGCTCAATCCCATGACCGGGAGATCATGACCTGAGCTGAAATCGAGAGTCTGGATGCTTAATCAACTGAGGCACCCAGGGTCCCCTGCCCTCTGATCACTTTAAAGTCCTGGATCTTCTAAATTCCTTCAGTAATCAGGGGACTTAGGCTTAGCGAAATGTAGATTTTTCTAATAGAATTCTCTTGCAAGGAATTGTTTCGATTTTTGAAGAGGCTTCCTGGTGAGTAAGGCCAAGAGGCTGTGATTGTAAAGGTGTAATTACATTAGTATGGCTGGTTTTGTGGGGTTTTTTTTGGTTTTCCTCTTTTGAGTTTCTCTTTTGAAACGTAAGCTTCCTTTTCACGTGGGAAAAAGGGCCCAACAGCTGCGCCTGCGCCTGCGTAAGTTTCTTGAATCTTGTCATAGAGATGGAGATTTTCTTCTGGGACTATTGTGGGAAATGAGAGGGAAGGTATAGCCCTGAAGAGGTGCCCCAGCCTTGAGCCAAAAGAGGGTGGGGAGCAGGGAACCTGGATCAGGGAACCAGGGAAGAGATTGTTGTTTCTTAATTACTGCTCCATTCCCAGAGCTTAGAACAGTCTGGCACATGGTAGATGTTCAGTAAATATTGGTCAAATGACTGTATTGCCAAGCGAACTAAGTGGGAAAACCTTAAGCATTGTATTATAGAATTAGTGTAAAAAATAAACTGATATTAAACATGCAAAGTGTTGGTAACTGTTGAAATCGGACTGTTCTTTGATTTGACAGTAACCGCCATCCTATGCTCTTTCAGCAACATTTACTCTATGCAAAGGCTTCTGTATGTTCACGACTGTAGTGCTTACAGGTGATTATAACTTTAAGGATTTTTTCTTCCTAATTGTAAACAGGATACAAAAGTTTAAAAAAGGTCAGAATGAAAGAATATCCCTCAAAATCTCCTGTCTGTGATAACCACTGTTACCACTTTGGTGCATAATACTGCAATTTTTTTTTGGTCCTTATAAAATATTATAGAAAATTTCAAGTGTGTCCCAAGGTAAAGAGAATAGTATAATGAACTCATGTGTACCAGTCAACTTGCTCTAGCAATCATCAACCCTTTCCATACATGTTCTAACACCACTCTTATTTCATTTTACACAGAACAGATCATATGTCTGTAATATTTTGCTACTAGCTTTGCTCACTTAGCAGTATATTTACTCAACAAATACTTATGGAGCACTTGCTTTGTGCCAGGTTCTCTTTTGGGTTCTGGGTTTACAGTAGTGATCAAAACAGATAAAAATCCCTGTCCTGGGTACAGTATAAGTGTACTTATAGTGTATAAGCATATACTTATAGTATAGAGTGTATACTATAAGAGTGTATATTCTTATAGAATAAGAGTGTATATTCTCGTGGAGATGGAGCTACTGCATGTGCCTAATATTCTTGTATGTGGGTGGACTTTAGGTCGATTCCACTCTCCTGTTGATGGAACTTTAGGTCCTGTCCTTTCCTTTCCTTTTCTTTTCTCTCTCTCTCTTTTTAAGATTTTAGTTATCTGAGAGAGAGAGAGAGAGAAAGAGAAAGAGCATGAGTTGAGGCAGAGGCAGAAGGAGAGGTACAAGCAGACTCCCCCCTGAGCTCGATGCGGGGCTCGATCCCAGGACCCTGGGATTATGACCTAAGCCGAAGGCAGATGCTTACCCGACTGAGCCACCTAGGAGCCCCTGGACCTTTAGGCCATTTCTGGTTATTTTTCTGTTGTAAGCAGTGCTTGTGATGAGCATCTTGCTATGTGTTGCTTTCCCAGCACATCTGCTAATGTTTCTGTGAAGGACAAATTCCTAGAAATTGAAATGGTGAATTGACTGAGTTTCAGGAGAGGAAGGGATGTACTCAGCTGTGTTGTCTTTTGCCCTTGGTCCAAATGTTTATCTGATAAGGCCATGCTTTGACCGCATTTTCATTACAGCACTTTGGGTCTTCATTTCCACCTCAGCGTTCACTCCTTAAACGCTCTAATTAACAAGCTGAAGTGGGATGTGGTTTTGGAGTCACCGGAGCTGCTGGGATGAAGGGAACCTGTAAGGGTCTTTTTTTTTTTTTTTTTTAAATTGTCATACACTTGAGTTTAGTATCTGACCTGTTCACCTTAATAATCCACAGCCTTCGGGAAAAGACAGACCTTTGGAATGGTGTCTCAGAATTCTGGGTATCCTTGTGGTTTTGCCTGGAGTGGTTTGTCTACTCGCGTGACTGAAATGCCTGGTGGTTACCAGCCACTCACAGATCCTGAGTTAAGTTGGACAAATGCTATAAGCAACCTAGGGATCCAAGGCCCAGCAGAGAATCGAGAGAGGTTGGCTTTGTGTACAGGCAATGATAAAATGAGGTTCAGCCCAGAAAGTTGCAAGCCAGCATATTTGGGGAATTATAATTCAAAACTCAAATACCTGATCTGAAAGAAACTTGGAAAGAGGGCAGGGAAGAAAGATGACAGGACTTGGCCCAGGGATGTCAAGGCGAAAGGAAAATATTGTGCAGCTTTCAACTTGGCTTCTTGCATGGGATTCTCCACGAAGGCTCTTTAGATTTATTTTTCTACTGTGGTCATGGGGAATTTATTTGGATCTACCCAGCACTCTTGCCCGATTCCCCCAAGCACCAAAGGGAGGTGTTTTCAGGGTGACTGGCTGAAGAGAGAGGTGTAGTCTGTGGGTGGGAAGGTACCCAGTGCGGTGGAGTTCATCACGTGTGCCTTTGATCCAAGTGAATTCAGCTCTACCTGTGCCACAAAGAAAGAGGATGGGTAGCAATTAAAATTACATTGGCTAATTTATTAATATGCTGCCCAACAACTATAGGTATGAAATGGCTTTCCCCTTCGTTGGACTCATTTCCTCTCATTGCGTGAATAACTTGCCAAGCCAAGTGTAACTCGAGAACGTAGCCTCCTGGCTTTATCTGTGCCCTGCCGTGGACATAGCAACCTGCGCTAGTGCCCGGAGGACTTCAGTGTCCATGTGGGAGTTCAAGAGTCTCTTGGTCTTCATGGCACTTTTCAGAGGGATTCTCCAGGATAATTTTGATTATGTTTCTCTTGTCTTCTTTTGGAGTTTAGTCCCTGTTTCTGTATATGGAGTTTCTCTATCATGTGAAGGATTGAATTTTTCAGTCAGATACAGGTGTTCTGACTGAACCATTCTGTTCTGACTGAACCATTCTACTCCATTCTTTCAGATCCTTAGAGTCTTTGCATATCCAGTGACATCCTAGCTTTGTGTTCTTAGAGTGTCAATAAATATACCACTGATTCCAAATCTGCCATCCATTTGATCCCTACTTCATACATGGCGGATCTCTACCTGTTATGGACTGAATGTGGCCCCTCGCAGATTCAAATGTTGAGGCTCTCCTTTTCAATATGGTGGTATTTGAAGGTGGAGCCTTTGGGAAGAAATTAGATTTAGATAAAGTCATAAAGCTGGGGCCTCCATGGTGGAACTGTTGTCCTTCGAAGAAGAAGAGAGGGTTCCTTCTCTCTCCATCTTGTGAGGATATAGTGAGAAGGTAGCTCTCTGTGAGCCAGGAAGTGTGTACCCCCAGGGATCTCGATCTGCCAGCACCTTGATCTTGGACTTCCCAGCCTCCAGAACCATAAGAAATAAATGCCTGTTGTTTAAGCCACCTCATCTGTGGGATTTTGTTGTAATAGCCTCAGCAGACTAAGATACTAAGAGACTGCACTTGAAAAAGGAGTAAGACTATATGCTAAGAAAAAGATAGTTGTAAACCCTTCCAGGTGTATGACCTGCCAACTCTGCAGAGCAAATGCCAGGGCTTCCTTTGGTTTGTTGGTTTTATTTATTTATTGGTTTTTTATTTTGTTTTGGTTTTTTTTTTTGGTAGCACTGCTGTATGTTAAGGAAAAGGACGTAGTTCTGACACCATCCAAGGGAGATCGGATAGTGGGATAAAACCTGGGTTACTGGGATAAAACTGTGCAGAATGCACTTAGCATGGAATGATCTGGAAGTCAGCTCCAAAGCGGATTGAGATGGGAATCGTGTCGCTTATGTCACATTATAAGCCAGTCTAAGTGCTGATAAACATGTCTGACCGAACACTGCCCTGCAGCCTTCAGAGAGGAGGAAGAAAAGCATGATTTGTGTTCTCCTATTTTCTGAGTCTACAGGATTCAAATTATAGCTACCATGGAAACTGCTTTGGAATCTCTGGAGCCCTTAATTTTAACTTAACATATAAAAACACTTTTGTGCTGATTTTATAATTATTCATGACGGATGAGAAAGTGACTAAATGTCTTTTGACAGTGAGGGAACACATAGGAACACTTTTTCCTTTCCTTTTTTTTTTTTTTTTGCTTTCATAAAGATGCACGTATTTGAAAAGCTTTCCTTACCTGGGAGCACTCTTCCATCTCTTGCAGATTCCGACACCATAGCTGAGTTACAGGAGCTCCAGCCTTCAGCCAAGGACTTTGAAGTGCGCAGTCTCGTGGGCTGTGGTCACTTTGCCGAAGTGCAGGTGGTAAGGGAGCGAGCCACCGGGGACATCTATGCCATGAAAGTCATGAAGAAGAAGACCTTGTTGGCCCAAGAGCAGGTAGGAGCGTTTTAACACCACGCCCTTTCCTCTTTCTGTGCCAGAATGTTCACTGCAGAGGCGATGATCTGTGGAATTGGCCTCTGGGATCCCCCAAGTTTTCCTCGGTGATTCTCTGGTACGTGACGGTTGCAGAAAGCTCTTTCAGGTTCTCAGCTTTTCTTCTTGAACTGATATTGGCTCCTTTTGAAGGCTCACAAGCTCCCCTTGATTTCTTTATCATGGTTCTCTTGTTACATTTCGTTCAGAATCAACGTGGCCTTTTAACTAATACATTTAAGATGACCTTTCATGACCGTCCGCTGGGGATTTTGAGATCTGCATCTTGTGGGGTTAGACAGCATTTGCTTTGGGGCACATTTTCTTGATTTGTGCTGTGGGCATATGTATTTGATTTTTAAACAGGCCTTTGAGGAAATGCAATACAATTACTCTGTGGCTAGGGAGTTGCTTGTTTAAGAGCAGGTAGGAACTTCGCTTTGTGGTCGTGGTCTTTTTCTTTCTTTAAACGAGGCTTCTGCTCCAGACATATTGATTCATTTGCCGAATTTCGAGAGAGATGGTCATCAGCCTTGGTGTTCAGAGCAGTTTATTAGTTACAGACGTCCGAGCGCACATCACGTGTCCGATAATGTACCCAGCTCTGTGGGAAGCCTGCAGAAGGGATTGGAGCTCCGTGGCTGTTAGTTACAGGCTTTAAAAACAACTTTGGAAAGTGAAGGAAAAATGCAAATGTATAAAGCAGGCGCTTAGCAGCTAAAGCATCTCAGAAGGGAGAGCAGTGAGCAAATTCACCAACTATGGAGTGAGGAGAGATGTGGGTGAGCCAGGGACAGTCAGGGGAGGTTCACACTGCTCAGAGGGAATGTAGGTTCTGGGTGGAGAGGCGTGACGGGAGTGTGGCAGGTAGAAGTGTGTGTGTGTGTGTGATGTTCCAGAGGATTGAGTACTAGAATTCTATACAGATGTGCGTGCGTGCGTGCGTGTGTTTTCCTTCTTAATGGTTTAGAACAGATGGACAAGGAAATGGGGAGAAATGAGACATTTGGTTGGGGGAGGGGATCACTGGTGGGAAATCGGAAGAACCTTTTTTTTATTGTGGAAAAATATACATAGCATAACATTTACTGTTTTAATCCTTTTTAAGGTACAATTCACTAGTCTTAAGTGCATTTACAATGTTGCGTGCAACCGTAACTACTCTTTATTTTCTAGAACTTTCTCATGATCCCACATAGAAACTCTGTACCTGTTATGAACTGTTTTTCAGAATGGCAGTTTACTTTGTGAGGCAGTTGGGGATCAGTCAGTTACACTCTTGGAAGGAGGAGGTTGGGATCGGAGCCTGAGGACTCAGTGACTTTGTGCGGCCTCCAGTCAAAGCAGTGGAGGGCAGGAGGCTGCTTGTCAGAGTCCAAGAATGATGTAGCCTGTGTTTAGCAGTGAAATGTGAGCAACTTCATCGAAAGGAGAAATGACAGGATGTTGCAAATCATTTGGAGGGGAGGAATGGAAGATGCTCACTCAAGCTCCCGAGACGTAAGCCACCACCTGTCATCAGGACCCACTTACCGAGCACTTGTTCTGTGTGTTGTGCTTCTAGGTCCTTGACAAGAGACATTAAATGTAGCCCTGACCTTGCAGTGTTTGTGGTAGATGGGAAGTAGTGTATGTAAAAAGAAAACAATCTAATATACTGTACTACAGGCAAGCAATAGGGATGTTCTGATAGGTGTGCCTGCCTTCAGGCGAATGACTTGCTATGACCCTCTGTGAGGTGTGGGCTCGGGGGTTTTATTCATTTTATTATTTTGTTTATTTACTTATTAAAAAAAATTTTTTTTTAAAGTAGGCTCCACACCAGATGTGGACCCCACTGCGGGGCTTGATCCCCCGACCCTGAGATCAAGACCTGAGAGGCAGAGGCTTAACCAACTGAGCCACCCAGGTGCCCCGGACTGGGGGTTTTTAAAATCAGATACACACAGGAGCTAATGAAAGCTACGCAACCTTTCCTTAAGAGAGTGTATATGAAGGAAAGTAGAGTCTTTAATTGAGCCGTGGCAAGTTTTGGAATTTAGGGCATGAGAAGAGAAAAACCAGCACAGGGAGTGAGTGAAAAGAGATGCCAGAGAAGGAGACAGAAGAGGTAACATCCTGTAAGCAATATCACTTAGGAGCAGGCCAGCATAGCTGCCCAGGGCTTGGTGAGACCGCATATTTTAATGGAAGCTTCAGGGATCAGAGAGTCTGTGGCGAGCAAGTAGGCTTTTCAGTCTGGCCAACCTTCACTGCACACCTTTTATGTGCCAGGAAAGGGGAAGGACCACAGATCAGGTGCAAGAGATTACAGGAGTTGGGTGGTTGTTCCCCAGGAACACCTAGGTTCGTGTTTGATTGAATAGCGGGGTGCTATAGCCCAGCTAGGTTGACCTGGAAAACTATCAAAAGTACGAAAAACTTTTTTCTTCCTGAGCCATTTGAAAATCCATTGCCAACGTGATGCCCCGTTACCTCTGAAGACTTCAGTGTGCATTTCCTACAATAAGGATGTTCTCCTGTGAACCACAGTACGACCATCAAAATCAGGAAAGAAATGACATTACCACTGTCTAATCTTCAGACCCCATTCATGCTCCACTGGTTGTTCCACGTTCCTCTAGAACAAAAGCGTCCAGCTCAGGATCCCATAGAGCATTTAGTTGTCCTGCCTTTTTAGTCTTTTTCAATCTGGACCAGCTTCTCAGTTTTCCCGGGACTTTCATGACCTTGGCTATTCTGAAGGTTAGAGACCCAGTTATTTTGTGAAATGTAGATATGTCTAATGTTGCTTAAGTTCAGGTGTTAGATCTTTGACAGGAATATCACAGGCGTGATGCTCTGTTCTTCTCATTGCCTCCCCACGGGTGACTTTGTTTCAGTTTGTCACGTGCACGTTGACGTTCACTTAGGTATCTGCCATGCTTCACTGTGGGGTCACCCCCTTCTGCTTTGTCGTTACGTTAGTATTCTGTAGGGAGGTGCTTTCAAACTATGGAAGCACCTGTTCCTCATAAAACTTTCAATTTATTTTAATTTATAGCTGTGTGGATTTGAATTTTCCTATTGAAGTCAATGAGTTACCAGCCATTATTGTCATTATGTATTTTAATACTCAAACTGTCCCCTAAGTTGGGCCATGAGAGTCTCTTTCGGGTTGGTTTTTGCATCTTTTGACATATCCCCATCTTTGAGTTGTCTCTTGCTTTCTGGTACAACAAGAGGTTCAGGCTCTTGCCTGCCCCACCCTTGCCATCAGTTATGTCTCAAAGATGAGCAATAACTTTCAGTGTAAGAGGGTATTTAGAAGTCAAGATCTGGGCACTAGGTGCCCTTATTACTGTTGGGGTATCATTGCTTCCAGACCCCTTTCAGAGGACAGAACCGGGAATACACGTACCAAATACACCTATCTCCATGTGTGCGTGTGCACGCACACACACACACACATTTACATTTATATTTATTTCTCTGTTTCAACCATGTGTTCACACCAATAACCTCCAAGTCCCACCCAACTTCACTGAGTTTATTTCAGTGTTCACCCTTTCTCCGTTTGTAGCTCTTTTCTTTCCCCCTAGCTTGTTTTATCCATCTGTCTTTGATGCTGCTCCTCCCATTGGTGAGCTCAGATGCCCTGTTCTAGGCCATCCCTGAATGTGGATGCCTTCTTCACCCTATGTGGGCCCTTGCTATCTGATACTGGACTGCCCCCACACATGGTCACTGTCCTCCTCACCCTGCTTGGGCCAGGCACCCTGTTCTGGGCCACCGTGGCCCTCTCTCCCTACCCCCTGTCACGGATGCTTACTAAATTGTTCAGGGAGAGGAGGTGAAGAAGAGGAGAAAGAGAAAGATGTTTAGATTTAAAAGAAGTGAGTTCACTTTAAGGAGAGGAGTTAAGTCAGTAATTGGACAGATAAGATACAGGTCTGGCAAAAATGGTGAGCAAAGTAGGCAAATGAATGAAATGTGTCAAGTGCTGGGCTAAAAGATGTTCTTTCTTTTTCTAAGCTAGGGACATCAGTTTTGGCTCAGAGAGGATAGGATATTCTCCCTACCCTACTCCAACGCTGTTATAATTGTCTAAAGAGTTTCTTTTTCCCCTAGGTTTCATTTTTTGAGGAAGAACGGAACATATTATCTCGGAGCACAAGCCCTTGGATCCCTCAGTTGCAGTACGCCTTTCAGGACAAAAATAACCTTTATCTGGTGAGTCTTTCCTTCTGTCTCTTTAGAATTAATCCAGTGCTGACACTCATATCACAGATGTAGAACTGGATGTGGGTCTTACCCACACGGTCCATCGACTTGCTTTCCCGACTTTGAGGTATCTTCCTGTTCTCCTTGTCCTGAAGATTAACGGCCAGTTTGTTTAGAGACAGCCCCATCTTTTGTGGGCTATTGTAGCTGTCGCTTAAAGGGCAATAATGAGAAAACATTTATTTGGGAATAATCTGATTTGACCTTTAATAGACTAGAATCTCGCTTTAATTTTTTGGGGGGTCATAATGGACATATAACATATTAGTTTCAAGCGTACAACATAATGATTCAATATTTTTCTATGTTGCGAGATGATCACCACTAAACCTAGTGAAAGTCATTAAACTTTTTAATTTTTAAAAACTGAGATAGTGCATTGTGATTTTAAGAAAATGCAAACACTGTAGAACTGTATGAAATAGAAGGGAGCATTCTCTACCTTTCTAAACCTTTTCCTTAAGGAAACATATTGATGGTTATGTATGTTCTTCCTGACCCTAATGAAAAAAAATTTCTATGTCTGTATTTATAACACATGTATATAATTTGTTTTACGAAATTGGTATATTACTCTCCACTCTGCTCTTTAACTTGCTTTTTGCCTTTCAGCAATTTACCCCCAACATCTTTCCATGTCAGCACCTACACATACAGATCTGCCTCATTCTTTTTTTTAAATTCTATTAAAATTAGTCAATATTTTATTCCCTCTGACATTTATTTTTGCCTTTGCCTGTGGCAGTGTGGCACATGAAGGTACGTCACACCTTGTTTTGTTTATTCCATACTTTGGTATCATTAAACATTTGAGTGTTAGATGTGATTTTAGATGGTAGTTAAAGAATTTTGCAATTACTTATAAATGAATTTGGAAAGGGGATCTGCCTCCCTACCACAGCTTTTCTTTTTTTAAACATTTTTTATTTACATTCAGTTGATTAACATACGATGTCTTATTGAGTTCAGAGGTAAAGGTCAGTGATTCATCAGTTCATGTAACACCCAGTGCTGTTTACATCACATGCTCCCCCTTAACATCCAGCCCCAGTTCCCCCATCCTCCCACCCGCCTCCCCCAGATCTGCCTCATTCTTTTGAACAATGTCATAGTATTTCTGATGTATGTGTAACATAACGTATATGAGGCTAAAATTCATTTTGGGGCCTTGTTTAGGTTCTTGGGGGTTGAGAGTCCTAAAGGAAAAAATGTATCCCATCAACAGTTTTTTTTTTTTTTTTTTTAAATATTTTTTATTTATTTGAGAGAGAGAGAGAGTTCACAAGTAGACAGAGAGGGGGAAGCAGGCTCCCCGCTGAGCAGAGAGCCCGATGTGGGGCTCAATCCCAGGACCCTGAGACCATGACCTGAGCCGAAGGCAGAGGCTTTAACCCAGTGAGCCACCCAGGTGCACCCCATTAACAATTTTTATTCCTGATTCAGCCCTTCAAACAAGACTATCCTATTACCTTGATTGGAGAGAAACTTTTATAGAGGATTACATAAGAGGGAAGGGTATTTATCTTGAATTTCCATGGGGTAGTTTTGGGGGACTTTATTGCATTTATTTCTGACCTGTAATAAACAGTGACTAGCGTGGTTTCATATTAGTTGAGAACCCATTGCTGGGGAGAGAAGGACCCCCCCTCTCCCCAGCTCAACCCAGCCTTCTGAGCAGGATATTTTCATACAAATGTGTTAGGAGACTGGCCTTGTACTAACCACATGCGTCTTTTTGTTTTGTTTTGTTTATGGGACTGAGGCTTCCTTTCCTTGAAGATTGTCTTCGAACCTTTCCTTCCTTGAGCTATGGGACTTGGATCCCTGACCTTCATAACTGACCTTTGGGTGTTTTAGGCTCATTGACATTCTAGGATTATTTCTCATATACACAACATTTTCCTTGTGCTCTCTGTATCTTCTAGAGTCCCTCATGTTTGGATGTAGTAACAGACTTCTTCATTAGCTCCTAGAAAAGAAGATCCCTTGAAACAGCAGGAATTTATTTGTTGTTAATGTTTTGGATGTTTTAACTTCAGCTCTGCGAACAGTCCTTTTTGTGTTCAAGGCAACACAGAATACGGGCAGTACCGGAACTACCAAGGGCCCTGATTTTTGGCAAAAATTGCGAGTCCACAATTTTCTGATTTGCTTCGCACAGCTCTGTATTCCTCTTCATCTGGGTTGAAGGCCTCGTCTTTGTAAGGCCCAGTCTCATGCATTCTCTTCAGAGTCAGTATTATTGAGATGCTTTGGGACTCTTACACTGTCAAGATCAGTTTTGATAGAGGTGATGACCAATTCTGAGTGTTCTGTGTAACTGATGACAACTGCTGGTCAAGCCACTGCTCAGTGGCTTCAAGGAGCTCACTGCTTATCCCCATGGTGGCCAAGGAGGATGACTGAAGGAGCCCTGGTGGTGTTTCCTTTGTGTTGATTAGTAGTTTTTATGGTTTCCTTTGTGTTGATTAGTAGTTTTTGTTTCTATTTTTGTTCTTCACAGCTCAACACTTTTCAAAGTTCATCTTCAAAAGGGTAATACTGGGTCATTTAAAAAATTTTAATCTCAAAAAAAAAAAATTTTAATCTCTTTGGGGGCCACCATTTTTAATCACTGCAATTGGCTTTGTCCCAGTGGTAGAACTGCCTTTTCTTTTTAATCGTGGCATACACTGCTATGGACTTCCTCTCAGATACAGCGTTGCTGGAATACCTCGTGGATTGGGAGTGTCAGCTGCTCCTCCGCTAAGACATCTTCCAGGGGAAGGGGGCTTCCTTTTTTGGGCCTTTTGGCTATGGGGTTTCCATCTGGATTTCGCCGCTGACATCAGCATTCTGAACTTAATGACCACCTTCTCAGGTTTTCCAACCGCCATCTTACAAGATGGGAATGATCTTGAAACAGCTGTTTTCTGGAATTCTAGTTGCCTCAGCACCTTGATACCTAGCTGCAACGACGTATTTACACCCTTCTTTAGTAGCTCTGTTGGGTATTGCTGATGGGATCTTGTAATTGTTTCTTTGTCTGCATTCTCTTCTCAAGTATGTTGGTAATTTGGAGTAAAATGCTTGCTAAGGGCACAGTTTTCTCATAAATATCCAAACTCAGCAAAGGAACTAAAGTATGATTATAGATCCACTGTCCCTTATCTACAATTCCAAAATACCCAGAGTTCTGAATAACCTCAAGTTCTTTTTGTTACTCTTCGGTAGCAAGACCTGCCATGAACTCTGTAGCAAAACCTGACCTGAATCTCATCTTCATTCCCTTTAGTGTGACTTTTCATACATTTTGCCTCAAAATTGTGAATGCATTTGATTACAGGGTGATATCCCAAGCCCTACCCTAGGGTGTTACATAATATAAAGTATACACACCATTTTACCTTTCTAGAATCTCAACATTTCTAAGTCTGGAAATACATTCTGTCGCCAGAGGATTGTAGAGCTATACTGGCATCATGAAGTTCCAGAATTCCATTGTACCTATTGACTACTTACAGATCACCAAAACTTTGAAGTTCCGGGAAGCATACAAATCATTCTAAACTCCCTGGCAGTTAACTATTCATTTGTAATGCAAATGCAGTGTAATTGAAGATACATTTAAAAAATCAATGAATAAAAGAAGTAGGATTTGGTGTCCTATATATTTCTCAAAGCTATCTCTCCTGTGCATTCTTGCTTCTACTGGGTGAGTTCTGGCCGCCATCTTTTGTCTGCATTACTGCAGTAACCTCCTAAGTGTTCTCCCTGCCATCTGTCTTGCCCTTCCCCCAGGTCTTCTACACACTGCAGCCAAGTCATCCCTCTGTTAAAACCCTTTAAGACTCCCTGCTGCCCTGTGGATGAAGTCCAGATTCTTCCATGTGGTTTAGAAGGCCTTTTTCATATATATCTCTGGGCTTGTTGCTTACCTTTCCTCTCCTTTGGTTTTAATTATTTAATGAACTTTTATTTTTTATTATTATTTTTTTAACTTTTATATTTTAAGAGATCAAGAGCGTGGGGGGGGCAGGAGGAGGGACAGGAGGTGGAAGAGAGAATATATATTTTTTTGATTATTAAAGATTTATTTATTTTGCTGGGGGAGAGGCTGGGGGAGAAGGAGAGGAGAGAGAGAGTGAGTCTCAAGCAGACTCCCCGCTGAGCATAGAGCCCATTGTGGACCTCGATCCCACAGCCCTGAGCTCATGACCTGAGCCAAAATCAAGATTTGGATGCCTAACCGACTGAGCCACCCAGGCACCCCAGGGAAGAGAGAATCTTGAGCAGCTCTATGCTCAGTATGGAGCCTGATGATGCGCTTGATCCCACAACCATCACGATGTGAGCTGAAACCAAGAGCCAGACACCTAACTGATTGAGCCACCTCGGCACCCCTCTCCTTGCACTTTATGTTCATCTTGAGTTTCCTTTGGTTCTTTGAACTCGCCTCTGACCTTTCTCCATGCCATTCCCTCTTTCCCCATTTCCCTGGCTAACTCCTTTTTTTCCTTCTGAGCTTGGCCAGATGTCACTTCTTCCAGAAACTCTTCCTGACTCCTCTACTTCTGGGAGGGATGTCCTTCTGGTTGTGGACTCAGAGCACCACACTCTGTACCTCGTCTTCATGAGTGGGTGTTGGGCTCCCACCAGGCTACTCCATCCAGGAAGGGAGGGATTATGTCTCCCTTGCTTCCAGAAGCACTTCTCCAAGTAAATGCTTAAAAAGCATTTATTGGAAGAACGTATGATTAATTTCATAGAAATTGATTTACATACAGATTAACTTATTGTGTTATGGAAATCACACATTAAGAGTGTAAATTTTATTCTCTAAAGTATGTAATTCAAGTTAGATCCAGTGGGATTTTCAAAATTGGGAGTGCAACGCCAGGAAATTGAACTTGGATCCCTTTGAAATTTGATGGTTAAAAATTTCCCATTTGTCATTACATACCAATGAATATGGCTTGCCAATTTCTGGTATATAGAAAATTGTAATGAAGCCCATTGTATTGTTAATGTCTGGTTCTATATAACAAGACTAGTTCTGTATTCTGGCAGGCAGCCCATGGAAACAGTGCTTTGTTGATCTGGTTCATGATGAAATCTGTTCAGTTCCGTATAACAGATGCCTTCACCAGTGTCCTTCCAGGAAGGAGCTGATCTTTACAAAGAAAACATTGTTTTGCAACTCACTGTATGTAGTATTGTTGCATCTAAATGCTTTGTGAGATTCTCAGAGGTTCCTGGCTTTGTATTGATGTTTTTCATGCTGTGGGTCTTTTCAGGCTGCCCTTGCTCTGAGCCTATAACTGACCTATGGATCTTCTTTCCTTACAGTGGCCTTACATTAACTTCTCTCTGTTCATTCCAAATTTTCCTTCCTCAGTTGCACATAGGATGTATTAATTAGGGTATAGGCTAAGCTACTATAGCAAAAAGAACAACAATACAGTCCAGGCTGATGGAGCAGGTCTGTTGTATGTGATCAGTCAGGGACCCAGGTTCCTTCTATCTTGTGGCTCCTCATCCCTTAGGATGTTGTCCCCTTGACATGGTTGGAGTTGGGCATTTGACGTTGTTTCCTCTGGCTGGCAGGAGAAGGGGGTGGAGAGCAGAACAAGAAAACTCCTTTTATGTAGCATGATGCGAAATTGGGACATACAATTTCCTCTCCTATTTTGTTGACCAGAACTTCATCACATGCCCTCACATCTGTAGCATCTGCATGGCCAATATCCAGCTAAGGGAAGAATGGCTTTGGGGGACAAGTTAGAGTCTGTTTTGTAGGTAATAAAATATAGATCTGGGTTTTGAAGCCAAGCCCCCAGATCCACCTCCTATACCCATTACGTTACACTGTTACACCCCAAGGCACTGCCAGTCTGACCCTGACTCTGAGGCCCCGCTTGGCATTAGCTCTTTATATTTCCTGTCCCGTTTTCCACTGAAGGTTGTGGAGTTGCATGCGGAGTATTTCCTTCCGGTGTAGGAACAATCTTGATGTTAGTGGATTCTAACCAGTCACTAACCAGTGACCCCGTGGCCTGCATAAACACCAGCCCGTGCTGTCACTGGGAGTCTGGAGAGAGTTAACAAATAGAACTTCATTGTTTATTTTAGTGAAATGTGGCAGCTTATAATAGTTTTGACAGTGAGACATGTGCTGTTTTGATCTCTTGGATAAGATTATCCAGTTTTCAGGCATGTCTCAAAACTCACCAGCATGTTCGCATGTTGTTGCTTGGGAAGCCAGGGTTTGGAAGCTGGCTGCCCATCAGAGGGAAGCTGTTACCAGAATATAGGTTCTTGTTTTATTACTGTTCCTTGGTTGGTCTCTCCGGAGTCATTGGCCTTTTTGGATTCAATGTTCTCATTGGCGAAGTGAGATATTAATACCTCTTATTGACCCCAATTCAATTGCTGAGTGTGTTATTGCCCTGGGGGGTCCTTTGTGCCTTGAAGACAGTTGTTTTGTGTCCTTCTCTTTTGAGGCTTGCTTCAAGTGAAAGTGTTTAGAGTTTTAAGAGTCACAGTTCCATTCCATTGTCCCGGTTTGCCAGGTTCCACAATCACAGTTTCTGGTTTAGTAGGTCTAAGATGGGGCCCAAGATTTTGCAACCAGGTCGCAGATGCTGCTGCTGTTCTGGGAAATGCCACATAGAAAACCTTGGTCCTGTGGCTATAGCTCTAGCTCATTTCTGGGTCCTGCTCCTTCCTTTCGTTCCTTCAGCAGTAGTAAAGTTCCTGAGGTCCTCTTTCTTGCGCTTGGCTCTTTCAGGTCAAGGAGTGGTACCTACTCCTCTGCTCTTAACTGGCCCGAGGGTTCTTCACCAAGGCAGGGTGCTTCCTTCATTAACCCTGTCCTCAGTTACCTGGTTTGAGTGTGCTATCTGTGTCTTGGTAAGACTCTGGATGATTCGACACTCAATGAGGATCTTTTGAATAGACGGATGAGTCAGGCTGGGATTTGTATTTTCTGAAATAAAGGGTCTTCTCTCTCTTTCTCTTGGTGACCTTGTCCTTCCAAAGGAATAATTTAGGGTCTCTGCTAGGGACCACTCTGCTTCGAGGATCCCTTCCTTCCTCCCCGATTCCAGAGATCAAGAGCACTATGCTGGGCAGATAACATAGCATTGTTACATTTTCCATGGTACTTTCAGGCATGCTGATTGTAGTGCAAGCATTTCAAGGGCACGCTGCTAGGGGGGTGGCCAGCACAGCAGGTCTCTAATGACACCCCGTGCAAATTGGAGTAGAGTACAAGAGCCATTAGCTACTCACCCCCTCCCTGCATATGGATATGTGTGCATACAAGCCTGCGTGGATGTGCATGTGATCCACACACACACACACACACACACACGTCCTTTGTTTTGAATGCCACACAACTGATGGGCACTGCCGTCCCTGTTCTTGGGGGCGTAGAGGCGAACACCCGCAGAGAAGCTACCACTCCTTCCAAAACCGAACCCATGTAAGATTTGCCCTTCAATTAGCATCTGCAGCTGTGCCATTAGCAGGGTTTGTCTCTGTTGGCCTGAATGTCTTTGCTTTAAAAGAGCAAGTCCGTTATAGCTCCGAGCCAGGCTCGTCTGTCAGCTGCTGGGCCTTTTCCACCATCTGCAGGGTGACTGCATTGTTTAGGACTGTTTCACTGTAGGGCTCTTTCCTCCGCCTGGCTCCCCGGCCTTTGATTACCATGCCTCGGTGATTGCCATTTGGGCGACCTGCAGCTGCTCGTTGTGGGCAGGGACCCCGTGCGTCCTTCCAAGTGGGATGGTTGCCTCCGTGCTGATGGACCAAGGCACTGGTTCCTTTCTGGCCCTTTGTTGCCGGTGATCCTGGCGTGGTAGACAGATCCTGTCGTGTCCAGGTAGTCACCGAAGAAAACCGCAAGCAACAGGCGCGTCGGCTGGATTCAGGGCTCTTCTGCCGGAGAAACTTTTCATCTGGAGGATGGAGGCCAGGAGCCTCTTTATCTCTACACTTTCATCTGTGGTGGGTCTCAGCACTGTGCAGGCTGCCTCAGAATCGCCCGGGGGGCTCCCTAAAAATGCACATTTCTGCACCTCACCCAGGGTCCCTGGAATTTTTAATAAGCTCCCTGAATGTTTAGGGTGGGAGTGAGACGCACTTTACCCTCTCAGACTGCTCCATGTTTACTCTTGTTGATGCCACTAGAATTCCTGCCTCCTGAAGGCCAGACAGTTGTTTTTCTGGGATAGTCTCTGCTATTTTCCTGGTATCTAGAACAGCGCCTGACACAGAGTAAGCACTCGGTCACTCAATTTTTATTTTTTTATTTTTTTGGATGAATGTGTTTATTTTATTTTATTTTTTTAAAGATTTTATTTATTTGACAGAGACACAGCAAAAGAGGGAAACTAAGTAGGGGGAGTGGGAGAGGGAGAAGCAGGCTCCCCGCCGAGCAGGGAGCCCGATGCGGGGCTCGAACCCAGGACCCTGGGATCATGACCTGGGCCGAAGGCAGACGCTTAACGACTGAGCCACCCAGGCGCCCCCAGATGAATGTGTTTATTTTAAAAAAGCAGCTCCTCAGGTGATTCAGATGGGCAAGCAGTTTGAGAAGCCCTGTCTGGGAGGACTTACCAGGGTCATAAGGTGAGAGGCCACATTTTGGGGGGGATCAGTGCCTTACTGGGCATCTCCGAGTAGTTGAAGTGCAGGACGGAGTAACGCTTTGGGACAAGACCGGGTGCTGTGAATGGGTTTGTCTGGCGCAGCCTGGGTGGTGACTCAGGCCTTAGATTGTTGGTAGTGCTCCGCTGACCCTGCTGGTATTCCGTTCATAGCAAGTCACCTGGTACAGAGACTTAAAGACTCTTAGCTTTGACTTTTGATAATGCTTCTGGAACCTCTTGACTTGGTACCATTTTTAAAAGTCCAGACGTGGGGCGCCTGGGCGGCTCAGTGGGTTAAAGCCTCTGCCTTCGGCTCAGGTCATGATCTCCGGGTCCTGGGATCGAGCCCCGCATCGGGCTCTCTGCTCAGCGGGAGCCTGCTTCCCCCTCTCTCTCTGCCTGTCTCTCTGCCTACTTGTGATCTCTCTCTCTGTCAAATAAATAAATAAAATCTTTAAAAAAAAAAAAAAAAAAGTCCAGAAGTGTCTTCTGCAAGTGCTCAAGTCCTGTTCTTCACTGTATGTCTAAGTTCAACAGCAAGATGATCGATTCAGCTTGGGTTGGCCATACACAAGCCATATTCCCCGTAGGCTCCATTTATAACAGAATGAGTGACTCTACCCCAGTAGGATGGTTTTGGGGTAGGGGTGGCATCTTGGGACAGCCGAATTTGCTCAGTAAATTTCCAGATTAAGTTCCCGAATGGCGGGTGCTTGGAATTTTTAGTATGGTAATATGGAATCGTGTTGACGGGTCAAGTTTGATTAGTTTCTTTGATAAGGACCCAGTCTATTTAGAGGTTTGTTATTTCGTGTCTATTTTGTCCCATGTTGTGGAGCCTGCTGCCTAGCAGCTGTTGTAATTTTTGTCGCTTGTCTTCTCAATCAACCCTGGTTTTGAAGAAATAAAAAGTTGTTGGACTCAGAAAAGACTAATCTACTTTTGGCGGGGATTTTTAGCTCAGGAAATTGGACCTTCTGAATAGGAGCAAAGAATCCGTATCTTTTGCCTTTTAAGAGATGATTCTTCTTTTCTGAACTGTTTTACTGGTCATTCTAAAATAGAATCTTTAGGAATAGTTGGGAAGTATTAAATAGTGGTCAGTTCGTGAGCTCTTAAACGTTGCCAGCGGTGCTGTCTGTGTGACTTTGTCACCTTGAACTTAACAGCCATTCTATTTCACACATCTTTAATAGAGTCAGGTTAGAACATTTGTAACTGCGATGTGGCATCATAAATATGCATTGTTCGTATTTTAAGATGTTTCCATTCTAAAAGCACGAGTACTTCTGTTGTTATCAGTGAATTTTGTTTATATTTAAGGCCTTTTCAATGGCAATATATATATTTGAAGCACACGTACAAATTGGCATTCACCCACCTATCCAGGGCCTATGGAGACCCAGGTTGGGATGAGTGGGTGAGCTTTTGGCAGCCAGGTGGCTCCTGCGGGCTCTTCTAGGGCTGGGACTGGTAGCTTTCAATCTGCTGTGAGTTTGGGGGGACTAAAGTGTACATTTTAGCTGCTGCCCCTTCTAGGTGTTGCTCTTTTTGTGGGTTCATAAATCTTTTTCCAGGGATTGCAGTGGAAATGGAAATTTACTCTTTAAATTGTCCAGTATCTGGTTGACTCTCTGCTCCTTGCAAGATGTCATGTGAATGGGGGACACTCCCAGATGACACAGAGCCCTTGGGGAGGACATGTGGGTCCCTGGCTCCCCCAGTGGTCTCTGGTGTGGGGTTCACTGGGTGCCGGGCAGAATCCTTACTGGGCCAGCCAGAGGCCTCTGCAGATATGTGCAGATGCTCAATGTCTCACTTGACTAGAGCTTTCTTCTAATTCTGGACCAAAAGCAAACAGGAGTTTGGAGGAGGATGGAGAGAATTCACATCCCAAAATTGGCTTCTGGAATGCAGTAGTTGGAGAGATTTAGTTTTTTTGGTTTTTTTTTGTTTTTTTTTTTTTTTAAGATGTTTATTTGGATCTTGCTGCTTTCCAGAAAGGATTTGAGACAACTTAAAACAAAAGATATTTATAGCGTGGCTCACAAAGTGGGAAATCAGAGCAAAGGACAACAAGAGAACTGAGTAAGGGTTGACATGACTGCAAAGATGATTGAAATGTGTCCCAGCTTCTCCTAGCCAGAGAGGGAAGGATCATGCAGCCAAGGGCAAGAAAGGAAGGCACTTGGCTGGCCGTGGAGGACCTCCTTGGTGCCAGGCACAGTATTGCGAGGCAATTAGTCCCACCCCATTCTACAGACGGTGAAACTGAAGGGCAGAGAGCTGAAGTCACCAGGCTGTGGTTTGAAGCCTCTTGGGCAAATCGGCCTCGAAGCTCAGAATATCACACCGAGTTCTCATCAGAAGGAGGAAGGATTTCAGTTCCTTGGAGTGGAAGACATTTCTTGCTAATGGAACATTTTACTTGAAGCTATACTTTATATTCTGGTTTTTTGTTTTTTTTTCTTAAGATTTTATTTATTATTAAAAAAAAAAAAAAAAGATTTTATTTATTAGAGTGAGCATTGAGCGGGGGCGGGGGGAGCAGAGGGAGAGGTAGACCCCTTCGCTGAGCACAGAGCCAGGTGGCAGGGCTCAATCGCACGACCCTGAGATCATGACCTCAGCTGAAATCAAGAGTCGGACACTCAACTGACTGAGCCACCCAGGTGCCCCTATCTTCTTTTTCCAGACTCTTTTTTCCTATGTATGTATTTAACAAATAAATCTATCTATCTATCTATCTATCTATCTATCTATCTATCTATCTATCTTTTTGGTTACAGAAAGGAGGTTGTACTTTATCCTATATAGGATGTCACTTTGTATTATCATGGGCAGCTTTCCATGGCTGTATGAATAGATTGATTCTGTTCATTTTTGAAATCTACATATTCTCTTGTTATTTAGATATATCATATTTCAGCAGTTTCTTAATGATGGATGTTTGGGTGATTCCCAGGTTTTTCCTCCCCTCAGTTACACACAATGCTACAGTGAATCTACGTATCTATCGGTCTACAAACTACTATAAGTCCCTGTAAAACAAATTGTCAGAAGTGGAATTATGACGTCAGAGAGTGTATGTTCACATTTAAATTTTTAATAGAAATGGTCGGATGACTGTTGCAGGATAAGATTGTATCATATTTATTTCACGCCTTCTCTAGTCTGCTGGGGGCTGAAAGAAATGCAAAAGGGATGCTGGAGGGTTTGTTGCCCTCTAGCAATTTCCATCTACACTGCGTACCTAGTCCTGGGGAGTGTCTGGGGTGTCGACTTGGGTAGGTGGATTTAATTCAATTTTTCACGCTTGCCTTGCAAGCATTGTGCATGGTCTGGGACTAGTCTTTTCATTATATTGAGTCTCTTGAGTATCAGATGTAATTTCTTTAGTGCGGGGACCTCATCCTACATGACTTATGTCTCCCACATCTTAGTTACTTTGGGGACACATTGTAATTATAATGCGTCAGGCAGTATTTGAGGCTCTAATTGAGACATTCCCTTTTTGGGGGTGGATGAAGAATTAATAACTTTGGCATTCTATACAGGTCATGGAATATCAGCCTGGAGGGGACTTGCTGTCACTTTTGAATAGATATGAGGACCAATTAGATGAAAACATGGTGCAGTTTTACCTAGCTGAACTGATTTTGGCTGTTCACAGTGTTCATCAGATGGGATACGTACATCGGTAAGTGACTCTGTCTGGTAGTATACTGAGAATTTATCTGCATCACCTAAGAATTCCCACAATCGAGTGAATAGATGAATGATTTCAGCATCAAAATGATGCTCCATCCAAATTTTAACCAGTTTTAACGGCAACTGACTGAAAGTGTATTTTCCAGAGCAGCAGACATTTCAGCTTCACCCATTCATCAGTGAAACAGATCTAGAATTATAATGTTCTCAAGTTTGCTAATAAGATCTGTGAATGTAGCTGATAAGACTGAGAACTCTTGCATGGGTTCCTTGAGTTGTATGGTGGAAAAATCTAATTCGATTTGCAGAAGGAACCTGCAAACCTAGGAGTGGAAGACCATGGAGTTGTACTTCTTACCTCGTCCATTAGTAATTTACAAAGGTGTTCCATCAAATCCTAAGTCGAAAAATGTCTCTTTACATCCTCACTCATGTGATTTTTTTTTTTTAAAGATTTTATTTATTTATTTATTTGACAGGGAGGAAGAGATCACAAGTAGGCAGAGAGGCAGGCAGAAGGAGAGGGGGAAGCAGGCTCCCTGCTGAGCAGAGAACCTGACATGGGGCTCGATCCCAAGACCCCGAGATCATGACCTGAGCCAAAGGCAGAGGCTTTAACCCACTGAGCCACCCAGGCGCCCCTCATGTGATGTTTTTTGTACATCCGAGAATGTTTCCTTCCCCTCCTTCCCTCCTTTTTGTTTTCTGTCTCCTTCCCTTTATCTTTTACCTCTCCTGCTTTTCCTTCTTCTCCTTCTTTTACTTAAATTTGTTTTGCAGAATGTTTGCTTATTATTTTTATCTATCAATAGGGAGGTCTATGTAGCAGAATTTAGACACTGAGATTGTTGACTGAATCAATATCCTAGGTTAGCAGTTGCTTGCTGATTTGCATGGAGAAGTTAACACTAATTTGTGGCCCTGATTTTCTTAGAGACATCAAGCCTGAGAATATTCTCATTGACCGAACAGGACACATCAAGCTTGTGGATTTTGGATCAGCGGCTAAAATGAACTCAAATAAGATGGTAACAAAATGGAATAAGATTAATAGAGGTTGTGCTATAGAGGGTTCTGCGGTCCTCATAAGTTTGGAAAATATGGGATAACTTTGACATTTTGGAATCTTCAACTGCCAGTATATGACATGATTTCTCTAGGGGTGGAGGTGGGGATGGGGACATAGAGTTATTTCTCAGACTTGCTTGACCTTGGCACCCTATCTGTTAAGACCCTAAAAACGTTTTTAGGAACATCCTTGTGATTTGGTTAAAATATAAAGGGAAAATGCTCATTTTTGTTTTTCTTTTCATTTTCCTTATTATAGATTGTCTTCTGTAATCTTATTTATTTCACATCTCTATTTTCTATTCAGCAAAATTGAAAGAAATCACTGGCACATTTGAACCAAATGTCCTTAAGCATTAAAACCAATTGCTCAAAATGTTATTTCGAAGTCTTGGATCTCTGGTAAAAATTAAGCTGTATTCCTCATGCTAAATAGGAAGGCAAGAGGGTACCTGCTGAGATCAAGAGGAAGAATACTTTAGGGAAGAGATGACAAAGTAAAAAAAAAAAATACGTAGATTTAAAAACAAACCCTAATGAAATTAGTACATAATACCAATTTGATTTTTGGTACATCATAAAGTGAATTTTCATGTCATTTGTGCAAAAAAAAAGGCAGGTCTAAGAGAAAATCAACTTAGATTTTAAGACTTATTTTACAGCTGACCCATTTGGTGACCTGGACAAATTTTTAGGAACATGGCTTTTCATTCTTTCTCAGTAAAATACTGACTCTAGTTAAAGTGCCCAAGTTAAGAGGTTAGGGAGGTTACTCTAAAATGCCCCCCTTCCCAACCTCTGAGAATTCAGTCCTTATAAAGGGAAATATGTAAAATTGCCTTTTTTTTCTTAATTTCCTTGGAGGAAAGGTGGGTGTTATCAGGTTGATATTAGGAAAAGGTTTGGGGTTATGTTAACCCTTTGCACTCCAGGCTCTGGCCTCCCTGTTCGATAGACCTGAGGCTTACTTGAGCTAATTTACTTGGTGTTTAGATCCTTAGAAAAAACGGTCTCTCTAGGTACTGTTCCCCGCCCCCCTCCCCTCCTGCCCCAATTATATTCTTATAATTGTTTCCACTTGATCATTATAATGAGGATTAGATTATAGGATCAAAGCATTTTATGTTTTAAAAATTGCATGCAATGCAGAAACAGGCATTAAAACTTAGATGTTGAATTTAGTGGAATAAAGCACAGGAAAAAAGTTAAGTAATAGGTTTATCATCTAGGATTCAAACACTTGTACATTGCATGAGTGACCTTAATAAACTCATACATCTAGAAATAAACTGAAGCATGGATACATGGTCTAATAATTGAAGCATAGATACATGGTCAGCTCTGGATACCATTGACATTGACCATTGATATTTTGCCCTGGATAGTTCTTTATTGTGGGGAGGCTGTCCTGTGTATTGTAGGGTATTTAGCTACATTCCTCTCCTCTATCCACTAGAAGCCAATAATACCCTCTCCTCCAGTTGTGAAAACCAGAAATGTCTCCAGGCATTGCCGAGTGTTCCATGGGGGACAAAAATCACCCCTGGCTGAGAACCATCACAAGTCGATGGAGAAACATTAGACAGCTTACTAATGAGAGCCAGCTCTAGGTATTTGCAATAAGAAAACCTACTCGGAAAGCTAGATTAAGACCCAAAGTCACTGCTTAGTAAACAAATGGGAATAAGGAGTAAGATCCCATCCCTGGATCTAAAGTCACTCACTCTATTCTGAGCCCCACGTGGAGAGACCGGACCTTCATTCGTTTCAGGCGTCTGTTTTTCAGTGCTTCAGACTATCCCTTTTCAGTTCTTGTAATTGGAACAACCTTCACGGCATGGAGTCACCCAGGTTTATTTGCAGCTCAGTGCTCAACCTCTGATTTTTCTGGCGAAGGAGGAAAGGCACTCAGTCCTGCATACTTGAGAGACACGCACATTCTCTTCTCTCAGAGGAAGAAGCATCTCTCCAGAACTTTGTGCTTTTAGGGCCAGAATGTCACAAGCACATAGGAAGGAATTCTTAGCTTTGTTTTAAGTGAAAAGGCCCTTTGATTAATCTACAATCTAGATGAAATCAAGTATGGATATAGAATTATACTTTTTTTGTTATTTTTTTCATCAATGGAGGTGGGTTAAACTTTTTTTAAAGATTTTACTTGAGAGACAGAGAGAGTGTGTGTGCAGGAGGAAGAAGGAGAGAGGGGGAGAGAGAAGGAGGGAGAAAGAGTCTCAAGCAGACTCTGCACTGAGCATGAAGCCCATTGCCCCTTGGGGGACTCAGTATCATGACCTTGAGATCATGACCTGAGCCGAAACCAAGAGTCAGATGCTCAACCGACTGAGTCACCTGGGCGTCCCAACAGGTGTCTCTTTTAAATAGGATGTTTTATAGGCCTAAAGGAGCTTCTAAATGTTTTTTGTACTCAAAATATCTGAAATATAATCTACTTTTACTGAAATTCATGTATGTTACTCAAAATCAATCTTTTCCTCTACCACTCTCAAATATTATCTACAAATTTTAGCTATTTATGACTTGGGGATCTGTTGGGTTTTCCATTTTCCCTTGTCATTATTGCAGGCTTCTTAGCATGTTGCTTTGAAGCATTCTTACAAACAGTGGGGAACCGTACTGCCCAGAGGTTTGGGTGTCGAGCTGAAGCAGGCCATTCACCTGCTCTGTGCCCTTAGACTACCCATTTCACCTCAGTAGACTCTCAAAGAGTAGTAAATAGCAAACTCTTCCAACCTGTCTCGTTCTGCTCTCACACAAACACTTGGAAGGAGGTTGTCAATAAAGAGCAGCATAGCATGTTAAGTGTTAAACAGCCCTCTCGAGGAGTTGAAAATCCATAGCAGATAGCCTTTTTTTGACATTTACTAGGAGTGAGAAGGTTTAATCCTTTTCCCCCAAGAGGAACAACCTAGTAAGATACCATCCCCTGCCCCAACCCTCCAACCTACCCACCTCCTGCTTCTACAGGTGGATATGTCTGCCCTGTATAGCCACGTGGGGAAAGTTAGGTTGAAATAGTTTTATGTTTAAGCATTTTATGGGAAGAGGATTGGGAGGAAACAGTGGTTTTTTTTACTTTCTTCTCATCTGCTTATAAAAGAATCTAAGTTAATCCTTTTTTTTTTTGTTTCTTAATCTGTCTCCTAGTCATTTTCTTATTGCCTCCTGCTGAACTGGTGTATTTTCATCCCTGTCGATACGGTGAAAATTAACTAAAGTTTAGTCAAACTTGTCAGATGGTGCCCTGTGCATGACTCCACGTTTGAGATCTTACCCAGAGTAGCTGGCTGTGAATTGCCACCAGAGGAGAGTGAAAGCATCCTGCAAAATCCTTGTCTGGATGTGTGACATTAAGTGTTGAATGGGTTGAATGTGGTTGGAGGTCAATAACTAATGGAAATTCAGCAGTCATTAAATTGTCATTAAAACCTTTTATAAATTGCTATTTATGCAGGAGATGTGAATGAAGGAAGCTAGGGATATTTTTCCTTAAAGTTTAGAAAATTACAAAGCGGTTAGACATAAATGTGGATAATCACGTGCCTGTTGTGGGGCAGGAATTGGGGAGTTACCTGACTCTCTTGGATAAGTCTCATCATGAGTTTGAAAATGAGGCATTGATGACTTACATCCCTTGCTGGGTCATGCTGAGAAACACAATCCAGTCGAGTTCCTTTCAACTCTGTGCGCTGCCAACAAGGAGAACTGAATATTCCCGAACAATCCAATGTAATGATAAAATAAAACCCAACAAGTGCAAAGATGTGTATTTGAGGATTGCACAGTAACAGTTCTGCAAGGTAATTAGGCATAAAGGGAAGCATTTAATGATGACATTAGTTTTTCTTCTCTTGTTTTCATATTTGAAAAAATTGTCAGTATTGAGGGTTTTTACCAAAACCCTGTAGTTTAATCCTAATCCATGCAGAGCTCATTAACATTTACACACACATTAAAAGGTAGACGTCTCAGCGCAGGCTCTCCAGCCTCAAGGCTTCCCCTTGGCTTAAGCTGCTTTCAGTTTCTCCCGCTTAAGTTGCCCTGTCTTATACCAGATATTGTCTCCTTTCTCCCCAATTTAGTCTATCAGCACTGGCTTGTTGCTTTCTTATGCAGTGTGACCATTTAGCTTTTCCCAGTGTGTACTTGCAGTGAAATTTCTTTTTTTTGTAAAGATTTAATTTTTTTTTAAGATTTTATGTATTTATTTGACAGAGAGAGAGATCACAAGTAGGCAGAGAGGTAGGCAGGGGGTGGGGGGAAGCAGAATCCCTGCTGAGCAGAGAGCCTGATGCGGGGCTCGATCCCAGGACCCTGAGATCATGACCTGAGCTGAAGGCAGAGGCTTTAACCCACTGAGCTATCTAGGCGCCCCTTAATTTTTTTAAGTAATCTCTACACCCACTATAGGGCTCAAACTTACAACCCCTGAGATCAAGAGTTACATGCTCCATTGAGCTGGCCAGGCACCCCTCAGTGAAAATTCTGTTGCCCAAAGCAATGGATGACTGGCGTCAAGAATACCAGTGTCACAGTGCTGTCCAGATTTAGGGTTTGGAGAAACCTATGGTGGGCTTGAGAAAAGGGGTTAAAAGAGGAGTAGGGAGAATGAGTCTGTTTCCTACAGCCGTGGGTTGTTGGGGCAGAGGGATGGACAAGATTAAAGTTATAGGCTGGAAGAGCTTGAGTGGCCATCCCTAAGGAGGGGGTATAAAGCCCAGCCTTAAAGATGCATGGCTTTACCTATAAAATCTCTATCATCTCTCAAGGGTGTTCAACATCCTTTAATGCAGAGAAGGTTCTTTGTTGCCCATGTAACTGCTCATGGGAGAGCAGCTTTTCAAAAGGCAGGATTATTGGACAGCTATAGGATTATTGGTTAACACAGATACGACTAACATCAGGCCCTTTCTGTTTTGATGGGGAAGAAGTCAGAGAGGTGATCCTTAGCCTTTAAATTTCATGGGTCAATAAAACTTCAAAACAGTTTTCAAGGCTGAAAGGGTTGCCAGCTGATTCTGTTGTCTAGAAAGGGGTGGGGGGACAGAAAACCTTTCATCAGCATCATTTCGAGAAACAAAGGACATATAAACACTAAAACATGAGGACAAATTCTTAGAAAAAAGGACAGTTCTTCAGTCCTTCAAACGGGATATATTTAGCTTTAGGAAAAGACCTACTGCATTGTCCTAGCCTTTCTTTGCCAAGGTCAGGTGCTTGAGTGCCATTGGATTGGAGGGCCCTGGATTTCTGAGCAGTGGGGAGGGAACCACAGGACCAGGAGTTGGGGGTGAGGAAAACGAACTCATTAACACTGGACCTCCGGTAGAAGATATTTATCATGTCTTTCCCTGTGGGTGGCTCGGAGTAGGAATGTTGATTCCAGGTATCTAAACTTGATATACAATGAGTTTGCAATATTGTCTTGCCCCCAGCTAGCTGCCAGGTTTTCAATAATAGCTAGATCGATCTTATAGATTCATCTTTAGGATTTATTATTGTTTTGCTCTTTTCATAAGAGAAGTTCCTTGTAACGTGTATCAGGAAACATCTTCCTAGTTACATACCCGACTCTTATTTGTGTAACGAAAGGGTGTATATCATCAACTCTTGCCCTTTTGCCTTTGGAGTATATCATGCACACTTTTTTTTTCCTGTTTAATTAGTAAATCGTTTGCATTTCCTGACAGCGTGCCACTTGACAGAAGGTTTAAGTGCCTGGGAGAATAGTAATCAGCGGCAAATCAGCTTTAGCCTGAAATGTGGCTGTTGGGCAGTCTATTTGAGAATAATTGAAAGTTTGCTGTGTTCCTTTTATTTACGGGTTTCCAGGTGAATGCCAGACTCCCGATTGGGACTCCAGATTACATGGCCCCCGAAGTGTTGACCGTGATGAATGGGGATGGGAAAGGTGCCTACAGTCTCGACTGTGACTGGTGGTCGGTGGGCGTGATTGCCTATGAGATGGTTTATGGAAGGTCCCCGTTCACTGAGGGAACTTCAGCCAGAACCTTCAATAACATCATGAATTTCCAGGTAAAGAGCCATTCGTGGATTCCGAAGTAATACGGGGAGCTGTCATTAAAAAATGTGCGAGTGAACATTTGTAATATAAATCAGCAGTGCTGGATAATAACAATAGCAAATACTTATAAAGCACTTTGTGCTAAAAGCTGCTCTAAACACTTTAGTAATTGTGTTTCATTGACTCCCAGGTGCCAGTCATTGTAAGCCTCCGCTGTTCTTTTAGGTGCCGTTAAAAGAGAAAAACTCTTGCCAATTAATCTATCATATTCCATTGATTACAAAAGGCATTTTGATTTCAGTGATGTTAAGGTAATAACTGAGTCTTAGACTTGAAATACAGCTCATTAACTCGGCTAATCCTCAAACAATGTGAGAGGTGGATATTCTTTGCCTTTTGCAGATGAGGAGACCAAAGCCCAAAATGGTTATAAGTCATTTGCCTAGAGTAACAGGCAGTCTGGCTTCCAGGCCCTTCCTTTGATATTCTGCTGTGCTCTTTCTCAGTACTCTTAGCTGTCAACTATGGTAGTAAAATCAAATGGGGCTAGGAATTAGAATTACAGGAATATATATGAAGTAGAATAAAAACCATTTTCTAATAACTGTATGTTCCAGTATGTTAAACCCATTTCTTAAGGATATGATAAATATGTATGTTTTAGTTTCAACCCAAAGAAAGAAGAGAGACTTCACGGTTTTTCTAACTCAATCTGCTTACTACATCTTTTCATATGTATAATACATATTTCATATGCTTAATACATACATATATTACTTGTTATTCTTGAGTCTCCTCTGGAGTGAAAGTTTTCCCTTAGACGATTCTTGGGGCCAATTTATCTCCTGCATTTCAGTCTGCTCGTTCAGTAATGAGTGAATTACGCTAGGCCCGGTTAGGTACCGGGTTTACAGTGATGAGCAAGGAGAAGGTTCTCTCTGTCCTCTCTCCCTGTTATCACACAGAAATCACAGTGCACTGTGTTTGTGCAGAAGTAGATTACAGAGGGAGCATGCGGGGGGGCAGTGATCGGGGGGAAGAGGGGCGCAGGATGGGGAGGGTGTTCTAGGCAGAGAGAACAGCATGATTTGTTCAGGCAGCTTTAAATAGCTCATCATTGTTGGACAGCAAAGAGCGAGATGGGGAGCGCAGCTACAAGAGACAGAGAGGAGCAGGGTCAAATCATGAAGGATATTGAACCCTTGTAAAGGAACAAGGTCTATTGATGTGAACAGGCCATTTATTTTGGGCGCATGCCTTTGGTCCAAAGTTAAGAGGGCACGAAGCTTCTGTCTTTAAAAAAGAAAAAAATAAAGAGAAACTTGCATATATGAGAACTACTTTAACTTTGGAACATGAGAGGCTGAATTGGCTAAGGAAATGCTTATTTTATTTTATTTTATTTTATTTTGGAATAGCGGTTTTTGAAGTTTCCCGATGAGCCCAAAGTTAGCAGTGAATTACTTGATCTGATTCAGAGTTTGCTGTGTGGCCAGAAAGAGAGACTGAAGTTTGAAGGCCTTTGTTGCCACCCTTTCTTCTCTAAAATTGACTGGAATAACGTCCGTAACTGTAAGTAGAGCTGCAGTCCTTCACTTCTGGTGTCGGAATTTCGTGTACATGCTTAAGAATGATCGGAAATTACTCTGGCCCACAGAGGTGGTATAAATTATATAAATAAGGGCCTTAATTATCCACCGGGGATAGAAAAGGCTCATGACAGAGCTGTCGGTAAGTGGTAATTCTTCTTTAAAATTGTTTGCACGGAACGGGGTCATTTATCAAACTCTGGGCTTATGTGGCCTTCCGAACATCATCCCTCAGTAAATTAGAGGTACGGATTGATGGGGTTCAAGGGTTGTCTCTTGCTTTGACAGAGTTTCTTCTCAGAGGAAAAGCAGACCTAGGTAGATCCTTCACAGATTAGGAAAAAAGACTCAAATGAGGCAAAGCTCGAGGTTGCTCTGCGAATGGCCAAGCCTGCACAGAAACTGGAAATGTCTCTCTGGGTTCATTTGTTCTCCTCTAGAATGTTTGTCTTTGCTTGTAAAATCTATACCATAGGTGCACAGTAGAGTCATTCATTCATACATACGGCACTCTGGGATCAATGAGTGCAAACGGAATTCATTAAAAATGGAGACCTGATCTATGATCAACAAAAACCAAAATGCTTGTTTTTTGGTTTTTTTTAACAAATTGGTGATTTTGTTGTTGTTATTAAGCCTTTTTTATTTTTGGATATGTTGTTGATTGAATGTGACCCAGTGATTAGCAAGGAGGAGAGCTGGTGGGAGAGCAGTTAGTCTTTGTGAGTGTTTTATCTTCGGTGGTGAGGGGAGGTGGGGGGCAGAGTCCATTTCTAAGGTGTCAGCACCAGGCTTCCAGCTGAAGCCGTATTTTCATAATGTATGAGTTGGGTTAAGATCCAGTGTTGTCCGATTGAAAGCCATTGTGATGTTTCTCTAACCTGCCCAAATATTTAAATAGGCTACATTTTTGCAAATATTTCTTAGCAATTTTTTTTTTCTTCTGGTAGGGACATTGCTTACTTTTCCTAACCTTCAGGCATCAGCCCTCAAATCTCCAAGGTTTGTCTTCTTCTTTCGCTTTTAGAAAGATTTGATGCAGTTTCCTATAGATGCTATTCATATAGTCAGTCTTTTCTTGCCTTCGTATCTCTGTAGTCTACTTGAATGAGCAGTTAATTTTTCTATGTGTGCATTTGTCAATTTTATCTTAACAACCTCACTCAAGTGAGCCAGTGAGTGGTGATGAGTTACCTGAGTAACTTTGTTTTGAGTCTTCGTACGCCTTGATGTTGTTTTTGGTATGATGTCAGAATTCCAATTTTGTCCTAGGCTTTTTTTTCCAGGCTGTTTTTTAGGCTCTAGGCTTATTGGGCTTACAAGTGTAACTCCTGTCCTGTAAATTACATAGTACCCGTAGGGGATACACGTGAGTGTAGATTGTGGCCCATGCTGCCCATCACAAGGCCCATCTTTTAGGGGCGCCTGGCTGGCGCAGTTGGTTAAGTGTCTGACTCTAGGTCTTGGCTCAGGTCTGATCTCAGGGTCATGAGATTGAGCCCCACATTGGGCCCTGCACTCAGTGTGGCGTCTCCTTGGGTTTCTCTCTCCCTCTGTCTCTCCTCCTCCCCCTGCTATCTCTCTCTAAAATAAAATAAATAAAATCTTTAAACAAACAAAACAGGGCCCATCTTTTAGAAGGTCCTGGTTTTCTTTGGGATGAGCTGTCTTTGTAATGGATCACGAGAGTCTTGATCATCTTCACACTTACTGCCTCTGAATTTAACTCACCCTGCTTCCTGTGGCTATCTACTTAAATTTTCCATGTCCTAACACATACCCACTTAGTTTTTCCTTATTGCTATTATTTTTAAGGTTTTATTTTTAAGCAATATTGACACCCAGTGCAGGGCTTGGGCTCACAACCCGGAGACCAAGAACCAAGAATCGCACACTCCACTGACTGAGCCAGCCAGGTGCCCAGTTTTTCCTTATTTTTAACACATATGCACGTGTCGTTCTCCCCCTACCCCCTTTTTGTATCAGGGAATTCTCATCCACCTGAATCCTGATTTTTTTTTTTTAAAGTTATTTTTTCAAAGTAAAAATTGTAGGGTGCCTGGATGGTTCAGTCGATTAAGCGTCTGCCTTTGGCTCAGGTCATGATCCTAGGGTCCTGGGATAGAGGCCTACATCGGGCTCCCTGGTTAGCAGGGAGTCTGCTTCTTTCTCTGCTCCTCCCCCCGACTTGTGCTCATGTGTATGTTCTCTCTCTCTTTCTCAAAAATAAATAAATAAAATCTTTTTTAAAAACTTGGAAAAAGTAAAAATTGTATATATTTAAGGTGTACAATGTTGATGATTTGATGTACGTATACATGGTGAAATGATTACTGTAGTCAAACTAATGATCATATCCATCTCCTCACATAGTTACCATTTTTTCCTTTTCTGTGTTGAGAGCACCTGTAATCTATTCTCTTAGCAAATTGCCAGTGTTCAATACAGTGTTATTAACCATAGTCATCATGCCGTGTATTATGTTTACTTATTCATCCTATATGACTCCAGCTTTGAACCCTTTGACCACTACCTCCTCATTCTCCAGCCTCCCCCCCAACACCCCCCACCCCCACCCATCTGGTAGTCATCCTGCTCTCTGCTTCCATGCGTTTAACTCTTAGGTGTCACAGAAAAGTGAGATCATGCAGTTTTTTCTCTTTCTGTGCCTATATTATTTCCCTTATCATAATGTTCTCTAGGCTCATCCATGTTGTTGCAAATGGCAGGATTTCCTTCTTATTACCTGTGTGTGTGTGTGTGTGTGTGTGTGTGTGTGTGTGTACAACTTCTTTATCCATTCATCCACTGATGGGTATTTAGATTGTTTCCTTATCTTAGCTGTTGTGAAGAATGCTGCCGTGAACATGAAAGCACAGATACCTCTTCAAGGTACTGATCTCATTTTCCTTGGGGGTACAACCAGAAGAGGGATCATTGGCTTGTGTGGTAGTTCTATTTTTAGTTTTTGAGCAATGTCCATACTGTTTTCTGTACTGGTTGTAGCAATTAACATTGCTACCAGCGGTGTACAAGGATTCCCTTTCCTCCACATCCTCGCCAGCACTTGTTGTCTCTGGCTTCCCCCCCCCCCCCCCCCCCCCCC